>PVIH01000504.1:132607-292627 GCA_004025045.1 Sigmodon hispidus
CACCACACACACCTCACACACAGACACACACACATATCACATACACACACACACACACCATACGCACATACATACTTAACACACACATATTTATCTCACACATGCACACAACACATATCTCACACACACACAAAATAAATGTAAGAACAAAATTTAAAACTAAGACAAAAGCATGACTGACAATCTGACTCAGGAGAGCATCTATCTCCATGTACTTCCGTTTCCCTACTATGGGCAGAGCTGGCGTGTATCTTGTGTTATCTGACCTTGCTGTTACTGCTTTGCTCATATCCTTTTCTTGTTCTACTGAAGATCTTGTCTTTTATATTCACACTTACTTGTTTTATAATGATGATCTATCTCTTATTAGTGATTGTGTCAGTCAACGTTCTCTAGATGAACAGAACTGGTAGACTATATGTATGGGATTTACTATAGGCTGTGGTCCAGCTACTCCAACAATGGCTGTCTGCCAATGGAAAGGCCGAGAACCCAGTGGCTGTTCAGTCCATGAGGCTGGATGTCTCAGGTCTTCAGCATATGCCAGAATTATGAAGAAGTAGATTGTAAAGACAATGAAAGAAGGGATTTGCCAGGAAGAGCAAGCAAGCAAAAGACACAAGCTTCCTTCTTCCATGTCCTTTATATAGGCTTTCACCAGAGGGTGTGGCCTAGATTAAAGGTGGCTCTCCCCACTTGGAATTATTTAATTTATAAAAATCCCTCCATCCACTTGGGTTTCCGTTAAATCCAGATGTAGTCAAGTTAACAACAAGAACAGCCACAGTGCTACAAATTGCCAACTTATCTTTAGTTTCTCTTTTTTCCTACACTTATCTATTTTTTCTGTGTACGTATGTGTACATGGTGTGGTCACTAGAGAACATCTGGAGAGTTGGTTCTCATCTTCCACCATGCAGTCCTGAGGGCTGAACTTAGTTCAACCGGCTTGCCAGCAAGAGCCTTCCCCCACCCAGGCAACTCATCAGCCAGTTTTTCTTTTACTTTGCTCATTATGTTTTTTATTTGTTATACAGAATGTTGACTATTTTTTGTTTTGTTTTGCTTTGGTTTTACAAGACAGAGTTTCTCTGGGTAGCACCTGCTGCCCTGAAACTCACTGTGTAGACCAGCCTGGCCTTGAGCTCACAAAGATAGGCCTGCCTCTGTCTCCTGAGTGCTGGGATTAAAGGCATGGGCCAGCACTGCCCAGCAAGAATAATTTTTCATTTTTATGCTGTCCAATTTACCTTTTATCATTTTGAACTTGGGAATCACAATTATAACATGACCCACTGCTTGCTGGTGATAAGGGAATCTGCCTGCTTCCTCTCTGGGACCAGTGCAAAGGGTACCATGGAGGTTTTCTAAATGCATCAAGTGATAATCTAGATGCCGGGCATAGCTGTTTCATCTCCCATCCTCACCCTGCTCCCTCACTTGCTCTCCTACACTCCAGATTTATACAATTAAGTGGGAATTAGGAATTAAGTATTCAATCTCATAGAAACGACAAATAAAGCATAGCACAAGTCAATTAGTAATAACACAGAAGGGGAAATTTAGCATAAAAATAAATAGTTCTGACCAGGAGTGTGGCACGTGCCTTTAATTCTCACACTCAGAAAGCAGAGGCAGATGGAACTCTCTGACTTCCAGGACAGCTGGTCTACACAGTGAGTTCTAGCCCACTCAGGGTCTACATAATGAGACTCTGTCTCCAAAACTACATGTGTAAGCATGAGGAGTACAGTTGAGATTCTTAGAACTCATGTAAAAGCTGAGTGAGCAGACTCTAATTCCAGCCCTCAAGAGCAGAAGATGGGTCCCAATACCATCTGAGACTTGGTGAATTGGGAGCTCTACATTCAGCAAGAGACCTGCTGTAGCAAAGAAAGTCGAGAACTATCAGATGAGATATGCCTGATACCAACCCCTGACCTGTACAACACATCTGCACACACACACACACACATACACTGCCAACATACATGCATACACACCACACACACTTCAAGTTATAGCCTACTGTGAGCGCATGCACATAATTATAATACAAACACTGGTTGTTATATTTAGAAAGATATGTTTTAAATTAAGAGATAGGAAGAAGAAAAAACAGAAAAGTGTGTGAATGTGATATAAATGTAAACATGTGCATGGTGGGTACAGGGTACATGAGTATGTAAATGGGTGTGTGCATGAATGTGGGTGTAGAACTATCTGACTCCTTAAATGATGTGCATTTTGTTTAAAAAAACCATAATTTTAAAATACATAAAGTTGCTTCCAAAGAGGAACAAAGGCAAGTCATTGCTGATCCCTCCTGACCATATGGCTCAGATACTTTTGCATCTGGCTTATGGGAAGAGCTTTGAACAGTTTGGAGAAATAGGCTAGAAAAATCTTAGGATGACATCAGCAGAGTTCAATGGGGGACCCTGATGGGGCCTGTTGGTAAGGATGCAAACTGTACAAAGTGCTGGGGTTACAGGTGGGAACAAGGATGCTACTGGGATTGGTCCAGAGGCGGTTTGTGTAACCTCCTGGCACACATTTGGTTACCTCCTTGTCTACACTCCACATGAGTTTAAGGTGATGATCCAGTTAATCTTCAACGAGAAACTTTGAGACAGAATGGCATCCAGGCTCTTAGCTGGACTTACTCTGAGAATCTCAACAGGAGCAGAAACAGTGGGAAACTTGAATTCTGGCTAGACACGGAGCTTATTGAAAAGTGGAAAGGATAAAGGTGTGGGTGCTGGAGAGACCATGCCATTTAAAAGACCCATGCAAAGTCAGGTATGATGACACACACCTTTAATCCCAGTATGGAGGAGGCAGGTGTAGGTAAATCTCTGAGTTTGTAGCCAGTCTGGTCTATATAGTGAGCTTCAGGACAGTTAGGGATACATAGTGAGACCATGTCTCAAAAAGAGAAGGGGAGAGAGGGAGAGAGAGACAGAGAGAGGGAGAGAGAAGTATGACCAGGAACAGTGACTGCCAACACTCGGGAGGCAGAGATAGGTGGATCTGTGTCCTCAAAAAGAAACTACAGATACCACAAGTTCATCTCTGGGGTTGGCTGGATGCTGTCACACCTGTCTCGTGTATATAAAGACATTTGGTTTTGAGCAGAGATTCCCCCAGGGACCTCTGCTCACACAGGGCTGCCAAAGGAATTATGTCCCCGTCAGTCAGTCATCCAGACTCCTGGAGTCCATTGCAATCATGGTCCATGTGGGCCTAGCTGCTGCTAGAGCTTTTGACAGACCTTGGAGTCATCCATATGATGACTGGTAGTTTTGCAGCACACTAAATGGGAGAATTATGGGGTTAACAAGGCTTCCACCACATGCCCTGAGAAGCAGACGTGGAGGTGCAGGATCTACACCTCTGCTGGGTTTGGGTCTTGTCTTGACCCAACCCTCACCTTTTGTTTTATATTTTGAGACAGGGTTCCTCTGTGTGATAGTCCTGGCTGTCCTGCAACTTGCTTTGTAGACCAGGCTAGCCTCAAACTGACAGAGGTCCATCTGCCTCTGCCTCCCAAGTGCTCGAACTAAAGGCATTCACCACTCCACCTGGCTCCAGTCCCCCCGCTTTTTATGTCTACATTATTCTCTTTGTAACAGGAATATTTACCTCATACCATCTTATGGAATACGTAACGTGTTTCTTTAAATTTTTATTCTTATAGGTGCTTATTGCTAGGTGTTTGCTATGAGTACAAGGACAGTCTGGACTTGGACTTTTGAGTGATGCTACAACTAGTGAGAATTTGGAGACTATAAGAAATATGTTGCTGGGTAGTGGTGGCACATGCCTTTAATCCCAGCACTCAGAAGGCAAAGGCAGGCAGAGCTCTGAGTTCAAGGTCAGCCTGCTCTACAGAGAGAGTTCCAAGATAGCCAGGGCTACACAGAGTAGCCATGTTTCAAAAAACAAACAAGAAGAGAAAGAAAGAAAGAAAGAAAGAAAGAAAGAAAGAAAGAAAGAAAGAAAGAAAGAAGAAAAATGTGCTAAATACATTTTGCACTATGGGATGGATGTGAGCCTTTAGGAGGTCAAAGGCAGGTGTTACAACCTGGATATGAAACGCTTTCCTCCAGCTCATGTGTTGCAGGCTTTGTGCCCAGTCAATGTGCAGAGATCCCAGAAGTGGGACTTCTGGGAAGTAACTTCATCAGTGGATCAATCCTTGGTGTGTTTTAATCTTTGGGATGTGAGATCTCGTGGAGGAAGTAGGTCAGTGGGGTGTGCCTGTTAAGGGTACACCTTGTCCCTTATTTCCTCTCTCTGTCTTCCTCTTGCTCGGCTGCCCTGAGGGAAGCTGCCTTGTTCCATGTGCCCTCTCCCCATAATGTTCGGCTTAATCAGTCCCAGAGACATGGGACCAGATGACCATGCACTGAAATCTCTGGAAGCAGGAGCCAAAATCAATCCTCCCTCCCCTAGACTGTTTCCTGGTTGTTTTGTCAGAGCAATGAAAACGCAAATTGGGCTGGGAAGATGACTCAGGTGGATAAACATGAAGACCCAAGTTTGGATGCCCCAAACTCTCAAAAACCTGGATCAGCAGCTCCTGTCTGTAATCCCAACTCTGCTCCCATGAGATGGGAGGCATAGACTGGAGAGTCCCTTGGAAGTCCATGCGCCAGCTTCCGAGTCCTCGGCATTAAAGAACTAGAGACCCCATTGCAAGCAAGACGGAAGAAAAGGACCAACAATTAAGGTTGTTCTTTGACTTCTACCTGTGTGTGGCACATGTGCACCTTCACTCACGTACCTAAACATGCACAGGTGTGCACACACATACATACGAAGATTAAACAATGGGCTTCAGGTGTAGGTCAGCTGTAAAGAGCTGGCCTACCAGGCACAAGCCCTTGGATTTGATATTTATTTTATTTATGGTGTTTTGCCTGCATGTATAACTGTGTAAGGTGTGAGATCTTGGAATTACAGACAGTTGTTAGCTGCCATGTGGATGCTGGGAATTGAACTCAGGACCTCTGGCAGAGCAGTCAGTGCTCTTAACCTCTGAGCCATCTCTGCAGCCCCCTCATTTTTGTTTTTAAGACAGTATCTCATGTCACCCTGGCTGACCTGGAACTCACTCTATTGAGCAGGTCGTCCTGAATTCATAGAGATCTGTCTGCCTCTGCCTCCCAAGTGCTGGGATTTATTTTATTTTATTTTTGGATTTATTTATTTATTTGGTTTTTCAAGACAGGGTTTCTCCGTACAACAGTCCTGACCGTCCTGGAATTCACTTTGTAAACCAGACTAGCCTTGAACTCACTCATTGAGATCTGCCCGCCTCTCCCTCTGATGCTGGGACTAAAGGAGTGTGCCACCACCACCTAGCAATGAGAATCCATTTTTTAATATTCACATATATTATGTGCATTGGTGTTTTGCTATGGGTATCAGGTCCCCTGGAACTGAAGTTACAGAAAATTGTGAGCTGCCATGTGGGTGCTGAGAATTGAACTGGAGTCCTCTGGAAGAGCAATCAGTGCTCTTAACTGCTGAGCCATCTCTCCAGCCCACCAGGTGCTGGGATTAAAGATATGCACACCCATGCTTGGCAAGATATATTCACTTTTAATGTATGTGTATGAATGTTTTGCCTGTGTGTATCTAAGTGTACTATATATGTATCTGGAAACTGTGGGGTCCAGAAGTGAGTATTGGACCCCTAGAACTGGAATTATGACTGATTGTAACCCACCATTTGGGTGCTGGAAACTACACCTTGATCCCCTGCAAGAATCCTGAGGGCACCAGCTGCTGAGCCAGCTCTCCAGCCCCTATGCTATCATTTTGAGTTGTGTCTATGTGTGTGTTTATGCTTGTGAGTGCAGATGCCCTCAGAGAGCAGAAGAGGGCATCGGATTGCCAGGAGGTGAAGTCACTAGCTGTTACTACGAGCTGCCCTGTGTGGGTGCTGAGACCCAAACTTGCTCCTCTGCAAGCACTGTGTGAGCGCTTACCCTGAGCCATCTCTCTAGCCCAGGAAAGCAATACTTTACTTTAGCTTTTTAGAAAGCAGTCTTCAGGTGCCATATAACCCACACCCAGACACAGACGACATACACCTAAATACACATCATTTAAATAAATAAATAATTAAATAAAATGTAAAACTAAAATGTTTTTTTTTGTGGTGACCCCCAATCATAACATTATTTTCATTATTACTTCATAACTGTAATTTCCCCACTGTTACGAATCATAATGCAAACATCTGTGTTTCTAATGGTCTTAGGGTGTCCCTGTGAAATGATCATTTGACCCCTAAATGGGCTGCACCCCACAGGTTGAAAACTGCTGCTGTGCCATTTCTTGGAGAAAAATAAGACACAACTCCAGTCAGTGTGTCAGGGAAAAAGACAGTCGACTAGAGTGGCTGCGTCTTCCTGAGTCTGGCCTCGGGAGGTTTGGAGAAAACTAACAGCCTCCTTCACAGAGCACATACCCAGTGCAGTATGAACTTTGTGTCTCTAGCACTGGTCGACACTCTAAGGCAGATATTTCTCTTTCCAGAGTTCCTGCCCTAGGCCAATTCCAGGCCTATGGCCTCTAATGTCCACTTTAGCTCACTTGTGCTCAGAAGCCAATCACGGACCCAGTTCCTATCCAAAACAAGAGCAGGGGCATCTACATTCCCCAGTGGGAGAAGCCAGGTCCCTTCCCTTGTCCCGTGATGTTTATGATTCAGGGGAGAGGGCTGTTGGGGCCACATGGTGACTGAAGTGAATACATGAAGCCCAGGGCCAGCCAGGTCAAGACACAGCTACCATGTCACCTCTGAGAGTGGGGCTGCCCTTTCATCCCGTATTCTGCCTACTCTGTGTCCCTCATCTTCTGACCCCTTTGTAGTCAGAACCAAATCTAGCTACAGCTAGGACACCCAGTCCTCAGGCACGCTTCTGTGACCTGTGAAACCATGGTCCACAGGGACTGTGAAGTGCCCTCAGCCTGGTGTGTGTGTCGGTGACCCCTGCTGATGGCACAATGCTGGGTGGGGCCAGTGACGTGGACTGATTCCACTTATGTACTCGGCATAGTGAGTAAACACTGAGCTGATGTGCCAAACAAGATAAATGGTATTTATTTGTTCAGCTTGTGTTTAGAGAGGACCCCTCTGCATAGTCAGAGACCTGAGGCTAGTGGAAACAAATGCTGAGATGCTTGGTGGTGGAAACCAGGACAGAAGGAAGAGAAAGGAGAAACTGAGGCCAGAGAGGAAAACAAGACACCAGAGGATCATGAACTGGGGGGAGGGGGGGGCACCATCACGAGGCAGTAAGAAGTGCCAACGGTGTAGACGCTGCCAGCACACTGGCTCCAGGTTTCCCGGAGGCCTGGGAAGAGGACAGTCCAGCCAGTTACATAATTAGCATCATCAGAAAGGAGCCATGCCAGATTCATAGAAGAGAATAGTGTGAAAGAAATAGTTCAGAGGGTGTTTATTTGTCTTTTATTTATTTGGATAAGATTTCAACCTATATTCCTGGTTGACCTGAAACTCGCTCTCTAGATCAGGCTGGCTTCAGGTGCTGTGATTAAAGTCATGCACCACCACTATGCATGGCATATTATTATTTATTTTTAAGACAAGATTTTGCCATGTTGCCCAAGTTGGGCTCAAACGCTTGGGTTAAGGGACCTTCCCCACTTAGCCTCTGGAAGAACTGGAATTCCAGGCATCTCCCCTGGCTTTCCATGGACTTCAGGGTCATAGAGCTGGGGGTGTAGCTCATCTGGTAGTGTTTATATCTAGCAGACAAGAAGCTCTGGGTTCAGTACATAGTGCTGCCATAAAAGGTCACCGGCTGGGGCATAAAACTGGTGTTCAGTCTCCAGTACACCCTACAGCAAAAACAAACAACATACCCAAACAAATAATAAGATCAAAGTGAGACAGCCCCATAGACAGTCTCCAGGTGGCCTGACACAATCCACAGGTAGAAATAAACAGGCCTTTTTGAGTATAAGATCTTATCTATTAAAACATTGAAATGTACAAACATTAACTAAATTAACCAAAAGTTTAATCTCTCTCTCTTTCTCTTTGTTTCTCTGTCTCTCTGTCTTTCTGTCTCTCTCTCTTCATAGCCCTAATTAGCTATAAAACTTGGATTCCCAGAAACCATCTGAAAGCCAGGAGTGGTAGCACACACTTCTGTGACCCCAGCTCTGGATGCTGAGGAGCCTTGTCTAGGCAGCCGAACTGAATCTAAGTGAGCTGCAGGGTCAGTGAGAGAGAACACTTCAAAAGATAAAATGGAGAGCAGTTAAGACACCTGGTGCCCATCTCTGGCCTTCACAGGCATCTGTAACCACATGTGCACACACATATGCACCACATACACACAACAGAATTAGAAAAGTACATGTTAATCTATGCCTAGATAAATAATATGGAGAAATCTATGTGTTGATGATATGACTACAAGTGATTGTCTTTCTATTTATTTATGTGTATTTTCACATTTTCTGTATTGCACTCTTTGCTAAGATGAACTTGGGAAGGGGCAGAAGATTCACTAAAGCTGTAGTGTAAGTAATTAAAGCTTTAATTAGCTATGCAGAAACACTAGTCTCCGAGGGAGGGAGGGAAGGAGGGAGAGACAGAGAGACAGGGAGACAGAGAGAGTCAGAGTCAAACATCAAGCTTTTGTGTTGTGGGGCCTGGTTTGGGGTCAGGATCAGGGTCGCCTGTATGCTCAGGTCCTGCTTTTCCCCTTGAGGGAGGGGCCATGATGATGTGGAAGCAACAACTCAGCCGCTGGGGATAAGTTAGAACAAGCAAGTTTAATTTTATTATGGGAAAACAAACCCTCTTTTCCCAGACCTTACCCACTCCCACCCCCACCCCAGTGAGGGGAAAGGGCTTTGATTTGTTGCTGTCTATGGTCTCACCATACAGTGAGATCCATGTACTTCATGCTTATCTCCTCAGATTGGAAACATAAACGAGAGAACATGGACAAGCCTGTTCCTGTCCACGGCCCCTTTGCCACAGTACTGCAGCTCTCCTGGGTGCCAGGTACCAGCAGCTTCCATACTAACAAGGGATGCCCAGCAAAGCAGTCTGTCCAGGTTGCTTCTGTAGACATCTATGCAGAAATGACTAAGAGAGTATTTTACTACTTATACTTGGGGCTGAACCTCTCCTTTGAAAAAAAAGAGAAAGAGGATCATTTTAAAGAACATATTTAGACTTGATAGGGCAGAAAGAGAGAAGAATAAACCATAACAACTTTGAGGGAGAGCTATAAAGGACATGAACCAGTTCTGAGTTTAGCAGGCCTGAGCTTGCTGGTCCTCAGCCCGCAATGGGGAGAGGTGAGCTCTAGCTTTGGGTTTCTCAGACTGCTAAGGAATCCTAGTACAGCGCATGCTGGGTAAGGCTGCCGCCTGCATATGGATTAGAAACAGCCTTGCCCTTCTCAAGACACTCTGCAGTCATCAGCCACGGATATGTCATAGCAAATAGGTGGGCATCGAGAGCTGTGTGTGGTGCACAGTGGCAATCCCAGCACTTGGAGGGTGGAAACAGGAGTCCAGGAGTTCAAGGCCATCCTCAGCTACATAGGAAGTTCAAGGCCAGCATCACACTCAAGAATTCTTGTCTCAGAAAAAAAAAAAAACCAAAACAAACAAAAAATGCACACAAACACACACAATAAATAAATAATAAATAACATGATATTTTGTGCACACACACACACACACATACACACGCACACACACACACACACAAATGCAGAGCAAATGAGGAAGACAGAACTGAAGATTCTTCATCCTAAAGCATTTGTGAAGTACAGTCCCCATCCGGCTCGATATGCTCTGTGAATGGTGGGGGTTCCATAAAAGAGTCTGCATAGAAGTACAAATACAGAAGTTATTTGCACGTGGGTCCCAGGAAGGAATGACTGGAATAAATGCAGCTTCCGTACAGAGAAAACTCCAGCTTCATTGTAATTTTTGATGAATCTAGACCAAGTGGTCAGAAAATCCCAGGGATCGGCCTGCCTCTATCTCCCCACTGTGGGGATTACAAGTGTGTATCACTAAGCCTGGCTTTGTGTGTGTGTGTGTGAGAGAGAGAGAGAGAGACAGAGACAGAGAGACAGAGAGATCAAACTCAGGTCTTCCAGCTTTCATAGTAAGCACTTTACCAGCTCCTCGGCCTGGTCTTGCCATTCTGTGGGTCTGTCTGAAAGCAAGAGCAATCATCATTGAAAGGCTGGGCTGAAGCTGGGGCCACATGGGGTGGTCTGTTTCCAAGGCAGGTCATGCGCATGGCTAGCAAGTCACTGCTAGGTGTTTGGGTAAGATTTCCGTTCACCCTACAGAGAGCACTCTGAATGACTGTTGGAAGCTGCTCAGACAGTGACTATCTTCCTCAGAGTGATGCTTCCTGAGAAAACAATCAGGGACTGACAATGCCCTCTACATCTCCTCTTTGGGAAACACACATCCCGTTTTCCACAACGGCCCCTTGGTCACGCAGGTCAGCCTGCCGCAGTAGGAGAGAGACTACACAGGTGTGGATACCAGCACCGAGGATTGGAGGGCATAACAACTGGGGGTTATTTCGTGAAGATGAATGTGTGTGACCATAAGATGTAACAAGAAAACAGTGTTTTCATTCTAGTCATTGCTTGAACAAATGTTTATTGAGCACCTTCTTTCAAGTGGGGGCAGTTATGGTCAGGGACACCAGGTGGTGACCTCCTATCCTACACTAGTATTGTGGTTCTAGGTTCTGAGTCTTTAATCCCCAGAACACTGGCCTACCTTCTTAGAACCTCCTTCCTCCTGTGTTGTGGAAATTCAGGGCTCTGTAATGGGCTTCTCTATTATCAGATGCTTGTCATTCATGGCTGAGCAACAAGGACCCCACTCTATTCATTCCCAGACATAGACATCCCCAAAGAACCTGAGGCTTGTTTCTCTCTCTGTAGAGAAGGCTTGAACTTTTCCTCTGGGGACAGTGGGTATCCCATGCCAACAGCAGACAGACAGGACATCCCCAGACAGGAGCAGATTTTGACCCTCCTGGGATGATTTCTCAAACACAGCAAGATCTCTGTGTGTGCAGGAAAGGAGCCCTGAGACTCCCTCCCTATCCCCTGATCACTGGGGACACCAGAGACTTCAAGGGAAGAGCCTGCTGACCTTTGAGCTTGCGAGTTGTATGGGGGTTTGACCAGCAACTTGGGCTGATAAAGCACACACAGGACTCCCTGTGTCCACTGTCCAGCTTCAGTAGGTTGGAGAAGGAAGATTCCTGGGGCGTACTGCCTTTCAGTTTAGCAAAAAAAAACAAAAAAACAAAAAAAAAAAAAAACAAAAAAAAAAAACAGGAACCCATGTTCAGGGAGTGACCCTCTCACAACCGAAATGGCCAGTGACAGAGGGGACAGCAAGGCCCTTTTCTGGCCTCCATGCACAGTTGTATGTGACAGTACATTGTGCACATACCAGAGAGAGAGAAATAAACAAAGCTTTTTAAAACGCTAAGCCTAGAATTACCCTGCGATCCATCAGTTTCTCCTCTTGGACACACAGCCAAAAGCACAAGGAGCAAGGGCTGGAAGGGACGTCGTGTGCACCTGAGTCCATCCCAGTATTCACAACAACTTAGTGGGAATGAGTTTTCTGTTTGGAGTGTGTGGTGACAATTCCTTCTCTGAAAAACACATAAACATCTACCTACTCCTCTGCCTAAGGTCCAGTGACAAACCAAGGTACAATTCCAAAGTTCACTGTGGAACTGATAAGTTTCCTGGACTTACACAGCAATGGGGAGGGGTTATGGGCAGGATCATAGGCGACACGAGACAGCCACACTAAAAAGTCTTCACCTAGCAGAGATAATGATTTCCCCATCTCTGTGTAGACAGAACCTCCCACCTTGTTTTTCTTGGGGCCAATCTTTCTCTATATAATAGTCTTGGCTGTCCTGGAACTTGCTCTGTAGACCAGGCTGGCTTTGAACTCACAAAAATCTGCTTGCCTCTGCCTCCCAAATGCTGGGATTAAAGGTGTGAGCCACCATTGCCCCCAAAGAACCACCTACTCTTATCTTTCCCCATCTGTATCCTCTAGCCCCTCTCCCAAGACCACATGCAATTAGGGCAGAGTTGTACGTAACTGGTTGGGAGGGGTGACTGAATATTTAGGTGAGGGTTCCATGACCCTCCTTGGCTCTCTCCTTTGAAGCAAACAGTTAACAAAATCAGCTGAGCTCATCCTTTGCCAACAGGCCCTGCCAAACTTTGAAGATGGTGGGAGTTGGCTTTGAAGATGGCTCTGTACCACAGGGTAACTAAACGACTCATTGAAAGAGATGCTGGTGATTGCACAGCATTGGAAATGCAATAACGTCTCTGAGCAGCACCGGTTAAAATGGTGTCATGTTAAATATTTCCCCCAATTAAAAAGTAGTATAAGGCTAGACACCCCTTTAATCTCAGTGCTTGGAGGCAGAGGCAGGTGAATCTCTGTGAGTTCAAGGCCAGCCTGGTCTACAAAGTGAGTTCCACAACATCCAGGGCTATGTAGAGAGACCCTGTCTCAAAAAAGAAAAATGATTTTCGAAAGCTGGGTCCAGAGAGATGGCTCAGTGGTTACCAGCACTTGCTATTTTGCAGAGGACCTGGACTTGGTTCCCAGCATCTATATGGCCACTCTCAACTGTCTGTAACTGTAGTTCAAGGATGTCTGGCACCTCCTCTGGCCTCTGAAGGCATCAGGCCTGCATGTGAAGCACATACATACATGCAGGCAAAACACTCATGCACAGAAAATAAAAGTAAATCTTTTTTTTAAAAAAAAATCCTGATGTCCTGGAAATTTATAAAATAAAAAATGGAAACCCCTCACTCCTCACAGGAGTCGTGGGATTGGCTCCTCAAGTTTCTAGGCTCCCTTCTCCTAAGGAAGCCTGATCCTGGGTTTGGGACATGATGATGGGGGAACCCAAGCCTGCCCCTGGCTCAGGAGCATCCCTACTCATCTATGAAGATTTTGCCTCCACAACTTGGCAGCTAACAGAAGAATTGCCAAGCTGGATATTCCAGATTCAAATCTCAATCCCACCCCTTGTGGAACTAACTGCATTTGCTTCCCTCTTCACCAATGAAGTCACACTCGTTATAAGGATTACACAATTCATTTAATATAGATAATTGCTTTTCAGAAGCACCTCCCATTAGTGAGCAATGACCATTAGCTCCACCGCCATGAGAAAGCCCCACAGCCCGTGCTCTTGGGCATTTCTTATTGGCCACCATGGAAAGGTGGGTAGATTTCTCTTTTAATCCATGCTACCTTCCTCAACCTCCTCGCCCTGTACTCTCCAAAGGCCTAGTCAGGAAATTCAGAGAAAAGTTATTTCAAATCTCTTTCTTACCACTTTTCAGGGGCTCCTGTACAGCGCCCAGCATGCACTATTTAACTGTCTGTTTGGTGGACACCAAGGTCCGGCTGTTCTAAGAGCCATGGGCTGTCACACACAAATACACTGTGTTCATCAGCCTTCTGTTGCCATTACAAACATCGGAAAGAAATCAACCTAACAAGAAAAAAAGGTTTATTGTAGTTAAGGGTCTCAGAGGTTCTAGGGCTGGTTAGCCTGCTGCTTTTGGAGTTGTGGTGAGGTGGTACATCATGGAGTGAGCCTGTGTTTAAAGGAAGTTGCTTCCCTTGTATGGGCAGGGAAGCAAGGAAGGGGAGCAGAAGGGACTGGGTACCCAGGCTGCTTTCAAGAACTGTAGCTTCTCCAGGGACTCTCCCTCTAGGTCCCAGCCTAAAGACTCTACCTCCTCCCAATAGTGCCATGGGCTAGTGGTCAGGTCTTACCAGATGGTAATTTGAGGAGCATCTCAAATCCAAATTGTACCAATAGAGTGTCAACATATTTGTAACTTAAAATTTCTAGGATATATTTTCATTTAAAAAAAAAAAACTTAATCTGGGTATAGTGATCTGGGTATTGTAATTCCAGCATTTAGGAATTACACAAAAGGGTCAGGAATTTAAGGCTAACTCAGACTGCACATCCAGACCATTAAACCATTTCAAAATATAGCTGGGCAGTGGTGGTGCACACCTTTAATCCCAGCACTCAGGAGTCAGGCAGGTGGATTTCTGTGAGTTTCAGGCCAGCCTAGTCTACAAAGTGAGTTCCAGGACATGCTCCAAAACTATGCAGAGAAACACTGTCTTGAACCCCACCTCCAAAAAAAGCAATAACAGGGCTGGGATTGTGACTTGGTCTGTAGAATGATTTCCTAGAATACACAAGGCTCTAAATTCAGTGTCCAGCACTGAATAAATCAGGGATGATGGCTCAAATCTGTAATTGCAGAACTTGAAAGGTACAGGCAAAGAGATTAGAAGGTCAGAGTTATCCTCAGCTACATGGTAAGTTCAAGGTCAGCCTGGGCTACAAGAGACTCTAATTCTCTCTATCTCTCTGTTTCTCTCTCTCTCCTTCCCCCACCCACCTCTCACTCACACATAGTAATAGTTAATAATACAAACTTTCCCAGGACCATATCAGGACATTTTTCCCCTTGAACTCAGGACCTCATGGGAAACTTAGGAGCAAAGCATTTCTGAACAGGGCAAATGGGACTGATCACCCAAGCCCAGACAGATGTCACTTTCCATTTGTCCAGAGTCTCGGTTGCTAGAGATGACTGAAATTCACTGGGCCACAGGAGGCGAAGTCCACTCACTGTCTTTGAGCAAATAGGATGGCTCTTTCCTTGAGGAACAGGCTGATCTACTGAGAACTAAGTGTCCCACAGACAGGCCAGCATGACTGGTGCAGACAGGAAGGGGCTGTGGTTTCCAAAGGCCAAGCAAGTCACTTGGAGCTGCCAAAAAAACAATGGGCGGCATGTGAGAGAGGCTCTTACTTGCTAGTCATGGACCTTGTGCTGGAAGATCTGAGCCAAAGCTGCATTGATTGAACTATTCTTTTTTTAATTTCTGCAAAGCTTGAAAAAAAGACAACAGGAAAAGTAGGAGAAAAATATAGTTGATGTCACCATAAACCAGACCAGTGGAGAGAGTTATACTGCCTTTTTCCCCTTCCTTCCTTTCTTCCTTCCATACAGAGCCCCACTATAAAGCCCAGTATGTCCCCAAACTCATAATCCTCCTGCCTCAGACTCCTAATACTAGGACCATAGGCTGCACCTGGGCGTGAGGCTGATGTTGCTATATTAGGAGTCACAGGCGTCCTCCCTTAAAACTCACCAGGGAGCTGGCAAGATGGTTCAGTAAGTAAAGACAGGCGCTGCTGTCAAGTGAGATCACCTGAGTCTCATCCCAGGTCCCACCTGGTGAAAGCTGTCCTCAGACCTCTCCATACCAGGGCAGGAGTGCACGCATACATATGCACATGCATACACTCGCATGTGCATGTGTACATGCACACACACAAATTAATTAATTAATAAATAAATGTATAAATAAAGAAGAATAAAAATAAAACTCACCAGAAAGTGGTGCACATTTGCAGTAAATCCTAGCATTTGGCACGTGGAGCCAGGAGGACAAGTTCAAGGTCATCTTTGACTACATACCAAATGTGAGACCAGCCTGGGATCCGTGAGAGCCTGTTTTAAAAAGAAACAGAGGGGGCTGGAGAGATGGCTCAGCGGTTAAGAGCACCGTCTGCTCTTCCAGAGGACCCGGGTTCGATTCCCAGCACCCACATGGCAGCTAACAACTGTCTGTAGTTCCAGTTCCAGGCAAAACACCAAGGCAAATAAATAAATAAAGTTTAAAAAAAATTAAAAAAATAAAAAATAAAAAGAAACAGAATGAAAGGTTTCTCAATGTTCCCAGGCAAAGCAAAGGACATTCAGAAGTTAGGCAGCTGTTGCTAGAAACCCATTCAGACCACTCCAACAAAATACTAAAGATAAAAAGGCTCATAAGAACACAAATTTCACAATGATGGTAAGCAAATAAACGTTTCAATTATTTTTTAAACCCGCACACTTATCTCTGATAGTCCTAGAGATCCAAAATACAGGTTCCAGCATCAGGAGCTGGTGAGGGCCGCCTCCTGGCTCATAGATGGCGCTGTCTAGCTATGTCTCACACTTGAAGCAAGGAGGCTACTCCTGAGATCCCTTTCATAAGTAAGAATTCCAATCCTGGTTTTTTCTTTTTCTTCTTTTTTTTTTAATTTAGTTTTCGAAGTCAAGGCTTCTCTGTGTTACCCTGGCTGTTCTTGATCTCACCCTGTAGACCAGGTTGAACTCCAATTCATAAGACATCCACCTGCCTCTGCCTCCCAAATGCTGGGATTAAAGGCATGCATTACCACCACCCAGTTTTTCTCTTCCTCTCTTTTTTTTAATTAACAGATTTTGTTTTGTTGCAAATTTCTAAAAACGGGATGGGGAAGAAGGTTATTAATCTAATCTAACAACTCAAAATTCTATTTACATTTTTCAAGTTATTATATTTCATCTAATATCTGAGGCTTCTAGAATACATGAGAATAACTGAGACTTGTTAGAGCTTTTTTGGGTCACAGCAAAGCATAAAGGTATAAGAGAAGTCATTTATATACATTCAAGCCACACACATTTCTTATAGATCCAGTGACAAGTTTGGCAGAGATTCACAGCCCACATGCAAGCACACATGCCCCCTCCCATACATACACAAATAAATGTAGTTTAAAAATTAAAAGAAGAGAGCCAGGCAGTGGTGGTGTAGGCCTTTAATCTCAGAATGCAGGAGGTAGAGGCAGGTGGATCTCTGTAAGTTTGAAGCCAGCCTGGTCTACAGAGCAAGTTCCAGGACAGGCTCTAAAGCTACACAGAGAAACCCTGTTCTGAAAAAAAAAAAAAAAAAAACAGAGAGAGGGAGAGAGAGAGGGAGAGGGAGAGGAAGGGAGGGAGGGGGAGAGAGAGAGAGAGAGAGAGAGAGAGAGAGAGAGAGAGAGAGAGAGAGAGAGATATTTTAGGCCTAAATTGACTCTTTGCAATGATTGTTTTCTATTTAGTATTCTCAGAAGGACCCAGTCCCTGATAGAAACTGTAGGTCCACGGAAACCACATGCTTCCTGCCTCTTTCCAGCCTCCTTTAAGATGGCAATGACTTCTCCAGTTTGCTTCCGTGTTTCTTTGCACTGGCCGTGATGCCCAGGCCGCTTTCCAGCTTTCCACCGGAGGAAGCCACTGATAGTCTCTCCCACAAGCTACTTCTGCTCTTGTCCTGGGTCTGGGGCCCCACCTACTGGCAGAGGGGAGGGAAACTTGGTACTAGGTTGAGGATGAAGTTGCAGAAGTCCTTTATTGTCATTTCTGGCTGTGAGTCACCTGAATCTTTGTGGGAATTTTCTTCATAGGACATTTGAAAAGGCCCAGGGGTTGCAGTTGATTTAAACATTTGTGAAAGTTTCATGGCACTGGGCAGAAACTCAAAAACTAACTCCAAATAAAATTGTTTAATCCTGGAGAAACCAACCCCAAACTGCATGACCAACCTAATACTGGGTTTTTGAGTGAGATAGGTCTCACTGTGTAGCCCTGGCTGGCTTGGAACTCACAGAGATCCACTTGCCTTTGAATTCCGGGTGCTAGAATTAAAGGCATGCCACCATATGTGGCCTAACATCATTGTACTGATGGCTGAAGCACACTCCAGGAGGCCTGGACAAGTGGGTCCCTGCAGCTCACTATCCAGCCTGTCTGCTCTAATTGGTGAGCTCCAGGCTAATGAGAAAGCCTGTGTCAAAGAAAGTAAATGATGCTCTTGAGAATAACACAGAGGTTATCCCCTGACCTTTACACACACATCCATGCACCCAAACACACACATACACACACACACTTCACAGTGTGTTCATTTCAACACTTGACTTTGAAGGGACAGGAACATTAAGAGTATTCAAGTAGCCAAAGGCAAAGCTGTGACCAGGAAGCCTATGCCAGGTCAGGGACCTAAGAGATGGGAGTGACATCCTGGACCAGGAACGAGCAAGCGTGTTTTATTCAAGGGAACTAGAACTATAGTAGGACCTAGGGAGTGTGGAGGAGAGGAGAAAACTCGGGGTCCCACTCAGAATCTGTAGTATGAACAAGGGTCTGGGAGACTCGGGGGCTTTGAGAGACACAGCTCACTCAGATGACCTGCAGGGGAGACCAGAAGTTTCCAAACCAGCTCAGAAAACCAACTGGCCTTTGTTCCGGCTCTTTCAGTGCCCTGGTGCTCTGAGGAAGCCTCTCATAGCCGGTCACAAGCCTCCTGGAGCCAGTTATCTTGGCTAATGTGCCCACCTGTGTCTTCCCTGTTGGTGGTCATAGGCGGAAGTAGCTGTGATAGAATGACCTGACTTAGCAGTGGCCCTGCAGACTTGAAGGGTCTGCCCTTGCCTGGGTTTGGTGTCCTGAATCTGGAGGCTGGGGAGATAAGCAGGAGAAGAGGACATTTCCCGGGTGTCTCCTATACTGGGGCAGCACAGCAGACACCATTGCTGAATGTTTACATTGCGCCTGAGGTTGTACTAAGTGCATCATCAGACTTTCTCAACAGCTCTGACCCAAGAGTCTACATTTTTCCTTTCTCAAGAAAGATTTTGTTATCTGCCTCCAAGTCACTCAACAGTCTCTTGCCAAGGCAGGATTCAAACCCAGGCCTGAGTTTATGACACACTGAGGAAGCTAAGGGAAGGAGGAAGGAGGGAGGGAGGTCAGGGCAGCTGGGACTACCCACAGCACGTTCCAGTTTATTCCAGAACATCCCAGGGGGACTTTGCCTATTCTGAGGAGGGGGGTGTGACCTGAGTCACAGGCTATGGCTTGTATGTGAGACACTTCAGGAGGACGCTCTGGACTAGCTGTACTCTGAAACTCCCCTTAGGTCTCTAAAGGCATGGGGAGAACTCATCCCATAGACTGCAGCCTCCCGTGGCTGGTTGTGCCTGTGAAACTGCTTGGGTCCTCTGAGCTCACAGACAGGTAGACCATCCATGGGGAGACTCCTGAGCAGGGCACACCAGGGCTCTCAGCGAGCTCCAGGATCTGTTCCAGCCAGTCTTACATCCTGCAGGGTCTATTACCCAGCTCGGGAGTCAACAACAGGTTTAGCCAATAGGTGGAGGAATTTCCCAAGCAAGCACATTTTGTGTTGGGATAAAGTAGGGTGGCTTACTTTTATATAAATAAGTTCAAAGACACAAGCACATGCAGGGAGAAACTTGCTGTGTGGTGAACTCTTCAAAGTCAGGGACTGTCTTGCTGATCTCCAGGTGTCCCCATCAACATGAAACCCCGACTCCTGGCACACAAAGCTGTTTTGACTTGTCTGGTGCTCAGCACCTTGCCTCGAACCTTGAGAGCATGTGCTAACTTCTTGGTGGCTGGAAGTGGGGTGCATGCTTTATTTTCTAGTAGACTGACATCTTTTCTGCATTCTCCTCTCCGTCTCACCAACCCTTGCGCCTCCAGCAAGTTCATTGCCTCCCCACCCCCACCCGTCTCCTAGTCCCTGCCAGATGCTGCTCAGCTTTATCTAGCATTGTTCTCCCCACCTCAGGCCAGCCCCCAAAGACACATGGCAACTCAATGGAGCTAATTTCTCAGTAGCTTTATTGAGTAGTGAGATGAGGCATCATCTCCTGCAGGACATGTGTCCTCAAACTGATACAAGGAGTGCATAGGGACAGACTGACAGACAGGTGGTGGGGCAGGGCAGGTGTCTGCTGCTGTGATGGATCCTGTGATGGATTGAGGGTACCAGGGACAGCTCAGCTCTCCAAAGGGCTGGGCTGCATTTGCTCCTGGACCTGCTCTGGGACCTGCTCGGGGAGGGCCAGGGGCTGGTCTGGGTTCTCCTTCTTTCCCAGGCTGCTCATAAAGGAGGTGACCTTTTCCCTCAGGTTCTTCTCCAGGAAACTCAGGTGGCTTTGCACGTCCCCCGGATTGGAGCCGAGCTGCTGCCTGAACTGCTCCATCTGCTGCACCAGCGCCTTGTTGAACTTGTCTCCCAAGGGCTCCACGGTGCGCCGGAACTCCTCCACCTGCTGGTCCAGCTGGCTGTTCAGGTCTTCCAGAGACTTCTGCAGTCCCTCGGTGTTGCCCTTCAGCTTGCTGTGCACATCTTCCACCAATGGGGCCAGTTTCTTCTGCAACTTGTCCACGCTGTCGGAAACCTTGGTCTGAAGCTCCTCGGCGTTCTTCTTCATCTGGAAGGCCAGGCCCTCCAGCTGGTGGTTGAGTTTCTCCTGCACACCCTCCGCCATTGGGGTCAGGCTATTGCGCAGGTCTTCTAGGTGCTGGTCAATTTTGGCCTTCAGCTCGGTGGCTTGGGGGGTTAGGCGCCCCTTGAGCTCTTTTACGTTCTGGTCAAACTTGTCCTTGAACTCGTTGGCGAAAGGCATCATCGAGGCCTGTAGGTTGTCCATATTCTCCCTTACTGTGCTCTGCATGCGCTGCATGTAGGGGCTCAGCTGGTGCTTCAGTTCCCGTACCTGCGTGTTGACCTGGGTTTGCAGCCCCTCTGAAAAGGGTTTCAGATGATCCTGCAACTTCTGCACGTTCTCCCCGATCATCTGGCTCACGGCGTTGGCGTGGGGCATCATTCGAGCGCGAAGTTCCTCTAGCTCCTTTTGAATCTCTTCCTTTACCGTCTCTGTATCCTTGACCAGGCGCTCTTTCAGTTCTATGGCAAAGGGGATCAGCTTGTTCGGCAGGTCATCTGTATATGTATTCATGTTCCCAAGTTTGTCCTGGAAGAGGGTACTTCAGGAAAGGATGGAGAGAAGCACCATTACACTTGGCACTGCTTACACTTGTTGTACCCTCGGCTTTATGCCCCCTGCCTAGGTCAGGAGTGTGTCCACAGAAACCTAGACTTCGATGTTATCCCCCCTGTGACCCGCCCTGGGGGGTTGGTCATGCTTTCAGGAAATCCCCTAGGATTAGTGTTACTTTGGAATTTTATCTGCAAGGCTTTTGCTGAGCCCCAGCTTCCTTATCTACCCACCATGTGACTCCTTTCGTTGTGGGTAAAGAATAGGACTGGACTTTACCTCCCCCCTCCCCAGCCCAGGGTCACATTGTGCAACTGTGTGTCTTCCAGTGGCACTGGGTCTGATGTCCTTGAATGTACTCAGAGGATCTCCAAACATCTCAGCCTCTTTTCCCATGACTGTATAGGCACCTGTGTTCTGGAAATCCCACCTCCCAGGACATGTCTTCTTTCTCTTTCTACCAGGAGCTTACAATGGGATTTGGCTATTTACCAAACTCTAGCATATGAAAATGGGAGGATAGTATAGGGATGGATCCCTGGGTTCAATCAACTTCTGTTTACAGGGAGAGTCTAGGTCCAGAACAGGCCAGACTCCCTTAGTGAGGAAGGAAAGATCCTTTGGCCTTCACGAAAGCTGAGCTTTGCAGACTGAGCCCACTTACTTGAGCTGCTGGGTAACCTCTGACTTCTGAAGCTGTTCCACAGCCTCCTTGGCATTGTTGCTTAGCTGTGTGAAGTAGTCCCACATCACGGTGGCCACCCGGTCTGCATTGACCTCAGCCCGAGTGCCTGGGCAGAGAGCAGCAAGCAAATTATGAGTATGCACCCTTCTCCTGGTCCCCCTGCCTCAGCTCTTAGCTGGATGATACTGGAGTTGGGGTAGCCCAACCCATCTCTGGGATAACCCAGGGAATACCGATGCCAACAAAGGCCTGTTTTGCTATGAGCTGCGGGGCAAACTCAAAAGCCACCCTGAGCTGTCCACTAGTTCCAGAGCTGGTTTTTCATACAGCCTCTCATATGTAGCAATAGCTGGAGAGCTGTGTCTACTTACCGGTGATAGCCACCAGGGCCAGGGTCAGCACGACAGCCTTCAGAAACATACTGGGCTCCTCACTGGGCTGGAACAGTCCTGGATGCACTGGATGCTTTCTGGAGTGAGAAGAAACAGTTCACCTGTGTCACTGTGGGATCTGACTGCAGGCAAAACCAGCCACACATTTAAAGACCCTGCAGCACTAAGTCCCCGCCTCCTTCCCAGTGTGACTCCACGTTGGAAGGTGACACACTCCCAGGAGGCCTCTTGGACTTTAGTGACCCTAAGACAACGTGGAAGCTGACACACAGACAGCAGGGGGAAGCAGCCTTGCTGGGCTGGCCCCACCCTGTACAGGAGACTGGGATGAGGAACAAGAGCTTCAGAAGGAACCAGCGTGGAAGACATAGGAAGTCTCTGTGCAGGATTGAGGCTCCAGGGCCCTGTTAGAAGCCCTGGGTCTGTGCCAGGCTTGGGGAACAAGGTCCAGGTCTCCTCTTTCTACCCCAATGAGACAGTCCCTTCTCAGACAGCTGTCACTAACCCAAACTGTCTCAGAACATCGGCTACAGACATGACGCCAGGTCCATTCAGGGTTGCAGCGGGCAGAGAACTGTGACTTAGGTGTCTGTGCACCAGGTTTCCCTTTGTGCAGGAGAAAAGCAGAACCCGAGATTGAAGGGGTTAATCAGAAGTATGCTTTCTGTTTCATGACTGTCTAAGTGAGTCACCAAGGTGTCTGAATTCCCAAGCCTCAGTTTCTCTTTTGGACAGTGTATAATTTGCCACATTAAATTATACAGTAATTGTGAAATGGGCAGGGGGCTTAGCTCGGAGTAAGTGCTGAAATGATGATTTTCTGTGGATGAGAACTAGGAGATAGAAGAGAACACGACCATCTCTAGAGAATGGCAGGGGGAGCTCCACACTCTCCCTCAGAGCCAACGCAGAGAGAATGAGGCTGGCTAAGGCTTGATTGCTGGCCCACTATCCCTAACCACACCCAAGAGCCTTGCTGAATGGCCACCCTCTCTCTGACAAAGGGTGGCAGATGTGTCTGTGGAAAGTGAGCTTTTTGATCTCCTACTGAGGCTGCAAATGTGTTCACACATAGACTTGCAGAAGACATCCACAGGAAAGGTGCCAGACTACAGTCAGCATGAGGCCTCGTGGACCACACCAGGGACTACATGATGACACCCATCATATTGTCCCATTGGCTACCATCCACAAGGCATTTTATGAAATGAGAGCCATCAGAAGAGACCACTAGGGGCTGGAGAGATGGCTCAGCAGTTGAGAGCACTGACCGTTCTTCCAGAGGACCTGAGTTTGACTCTCAGCATCCACATGGCAGTTGGCAGCTGTCTGTAGTTCCAAGATCTGACACCCTTACACAGTTATGCATGCAGGCAGAGAGCCAATTCACATAAAATAAAAATAAATATTTTTTTTTAAAAAAAGAAGAGACCGGGGCTGGAGAGATGGCTCAGCGGTTAAGAGCACCGGTTGTTCTTCCAGAGGATCCGGGTTCGATTCCCAGCACCCACATGGCAGCTAACAACTGTCTGTAGTTCCAGTTCCAGGCAAACACCAACGCAAATAAATAAATAAAGTTTTTAAAAAAAAAAAAAAAAAAAAGAAGAGACCACTATTGTTCCAAGTCTGATTTGCTGTATTGCCGTTCATTTTTAAAATGTGTCCAGATTGGCTTGTCTTATGGGACTGAAGACAGCTGAATACCTTTCCTCTCCTGCTAGATCCCTATTATACTGCAATGCTTCCTACATGACATCTTCAAGTGGCCAGAAGTGAGCCATGCTTAGTGAGGCTTTAAAAAAACAAACAAACAAACAAAAATACTAACTTATTTATTTACTAATATTTGGTGGTGATGGATATACATGCATCACAACACATGTGTGTGGTGTCAGAGAACATTGTAAGGAAACCTGTTCTCTTCTCCTACCATATGGGAGTTCAGTTTCAGGGAACTGAACTGGTGTCATCAGGGTTGGTGTCTTTATCCACTGCCTTGATGGCCACTCAGTGTTTTTTGAGTTCAGACTCTGAAGTCTAATTCCCTGGGTTTGCATCTGAATCTTACACAGTATGGAATGTGTGACCTTGGATGAGTCTCATGACTCCTCTGAGTCTCAATCTGGCACACAGTAGGTGCTCAGTGAATGTTAGCCATGTTTTGCCTCTAAAAGACTTATCTCTCTGTACCATTGACTCATTGGTCTCCATCTTGTTCTGTCAAATCAGACCTGGTCCAGTCTGTGCTGGGCCCAAAGGTCAGAACTGGTGGGAGATGAGTCACATGGGATACTTCAGCTGCAACTCCACCTCCTAGATCAGGTGCCACCAGCGTGGGACAGGTCCAGAGGTAATTGCCCGTTTGTACCCTCTCTGAGAAGACCTATGTTACCTAAGCTTGTTCAAGAGTGGCTGCCAGTGATTGATTGACAGATACACATTGATATCTTAGTTATCCATGGACACAGAACTTGGCTCTGAACTAAGAGACTGGAACAGCATGCATACATGTGTGCTCAGCAGTCACATATGCGCTAGCCCTGGCACAGAGGCTGTACTGCCTTCTGGCATGGCATAAATGAGCATTTGGACTTCTCCAAGATTGAGACATATGACATATGCATCTGCAAGTAATTTGAATAGAGGATGGGACAAAGTGGGAACCCCATGTCTCAACCATTGGTAAAAAGAAGAGACATGTTTTTCAACCAGCTGCTACATCAGGGGACATCAGACACAGAGGGTCAAGTGGCCTGGCACTCACATCTCTGTCTGACCCTCCATCTCCTTGCCTGTGTTTATCCAGAGCTCATAGCCAGTGAGGCTGACGTCTATACACTATGTATAGCCACCCTTTATATCTGTCCATACAGGATCAGAGCAGAGCCTGGGAGTAGACTGGCAGCCACTCCTGAGGACCATCCTCAGCTCAAACACTCAAGACTTCTCCACTGTGATGGTTAATTTTAACTGTCACCCTTGAATCACCTGGGGGAGGAGCCATTAGGCGAAGGATCCTAGACTACACAGAATGAAGATAGTGAGCTGAGCTGAGCCAAGGACTAGTATTTCATGGCTCCTGGCTTTTAATGTAAATGTAAACTTACAATTGTAAACGAATTGTAAATTTACAGTTGTAAAATTGCACACCAGTTGCTTCAAACTCTTACCACCAAGGTTTCCCCAGTGGTGAGCCAGGATAAATCCTCAATTCATTTTTGTCAGGATATTGTATAATAGCAGCAGGAAAAGAAACTAAGATACCCACCGACTGCTGGATCCTCTCTAGGCCTAGGTCTGTAAGTCAAAAACAGTCCTCTCCCCAGAGAACCACCAGAAAGCCACCAAAGGCCCAAGCTGGGTGGCTGAAAAGGCACAAGTACTTTGGAAGGGCTAAGTCCCAGGCTCCAGGTTCCAAGATACCCTGCAGGTCATCTATGTGGGGTCCACTCACCTAAGTTCTCTGTACAGCTCAGTATAACGTGACTGGGGCTCTCTATCAGCACCTATTACCTATCCTTGATTCAGAGGCTATGTTCTTTCTGTTCAGGGACCCTGGCAGGCTTCCCAGACCCTCCCTACCACTGGAAAAGGACCCAGTCAGCCTGTACAGCATTCTCAGGGCCAAGAACTTAGTACCACACCCCAGGCTGGGATCTGATGCCCATTGTGCCCTTTGGTTCAGGGCAAGAAACAAGAAGAGGGAAGGGGCGGAACTGCAGCTGCCACCACACACAGTGCCCGACCCTGGTCTCTCTTGGCACCTTCCTCTATCCTCTGCTGTCACCAAAGGCATTTCTCAGAGGAAGCTTAGGTATAAATGGCTGTCAAGGACCAGCTCTTCCACTGCTGGGTGGTGGTACATACTGAGAAGGCCTCTACCCAACTGGGCCTCTGGTGTTTAGCCATAAAATGGAGTTAGCACAGGGCTGGAGAGATGACTCAGAGGTTAAGAGCACTGACTGTTCTTCCAGAGGTCCTGAGTTCAATTTCTGGCAACCACATGGTGGCTCACAACCATCTATGATGACACTTGGGTACCCTCTTCTGTACACTGTATACATAATAAATAAATAAATAAGTATTTTTTAAAATGGAGTTAGCAATGTCTAGGTTACAGGATTTGGACAACTTACATTTTAATAGAAAACAAACTATTTTTGTTTTGTTTTGAGACAAGGCCACATTATGTAGTGCAGGCTGATCCTAACACATGATCCTAACACACGATTGTCATGTTTCCTGAGTACTAGACTCATAAGCAAACATTATTCCAGTTACCCCAGAAAGCAGTCTTACAGCAAAAGAATAAATTCTGATAGATGAGTTAACTTCAAGTCTTAGACAAAAGAATTAAAATTCAGAGAGCAAAGCCAGGCTCCTTTCTCAGGCCATGCTTTCATAAAGAAAGGACACCGTCTGTTTAAAAGCCCTATTTCTGCATGGATACCTCTTCCTATCTCTGGCTGGCTCTCCGTGTTCTGGAGGTAGGGAGACTGTGGTCAGTCTTTCTTCCCTGAGCCAGCTGCTAGATGTTTCTCCACACTCTGGGAAACCAGTGTTCTGTCCCCATTAACAAAGTAAACAGAGGCTCTGAGTTGTTAAGTTTCTGAGCACAGGACATATGAGTCAGTGTCAAATGCATCAGTTATGTATTTGTGTGCATGCAGGTGCGTATGAACATGTGATGTGCATGCCTGTGGAAGCCAGATGTCATCTCAGGAGCTGTTCACTTGTTTCATGAGACGAGGTCTCTCGATGACATCTGGGCTTCATTGAAGAGGCTAGGCTGGCTGGCCAGCCATCAACTCCAGGTAGCTACTTGTCTGCCACCTATACCCCTGTCCCCAGTGCCAGGATTACAAGTGAACACTACTGCACCTATGTTTTTCATGGTACTGGGGATTAAACTAAGGTCTTCCTACTCGAAAGGTAAGCATTTTGCCCACCTGACCTATTTCCCCAGTCCCAAGTGTATCTTTTAAACCTAGGATCTTTTGACTCCAAAGTCTTCTCATCCAAAAGACAATGTCCTCCAATGCTTCCTGCCTGGGCTGGGGCTCTCATTACTAGCTCAGGGGACATCTTAGTTTCAAGAACTCTGAGGTCCCTCCTGGGGGATCTTCTGCCCCACAACATCTCCTTTGCCTTCCTCTTCTTTGTGAATGCCTTTCCATACCTGGCTGACCCAGGTACTCACAGCCAGGGGTTGTATAGGGGTCAGATATCATCCAGCCCTGAGCCTTGCTCTGACCTCAGGATACTTTTAATGGGTCCAGAGGGCAAGATGAGGCTCAGAGGAGGAGGGGCAAAGGCCTTGGGTTTACCGTGATCTTTGTCCTTCTCTCACCAACCCTAGCCCAGGTACAGCAGAGGAGACGGTTGGGAACACAGCGGTGGGCAGACATCTGAGGTGGAGGTGGAGGGGAGCTGTGTGATCTTTACTCGGTCACCCCCCCCAATTCTGCCACTGCTCATCTGTGGCCACACAAGACTCCCCATTCCATTCTATGCTTCTGTGAAGAAGCCTGTCACTGGCTCTAGCTTATTGTCTGGGCTTCTCAGGAAGATATGGGTCTGGAAAGTCTGTGTGAAGGGCTAATGTGTCTGTCTCTAAGGCCTGAGGCTTGTCTCCGGATGCTCTCCCATCTCCGCAGCCTCATCTAGCACAGCCAGTAGCTGAGCCCTTGGTTATGGAGGTGGAGGTGAATAGCATGAGCAATCCCAGAGGGATTTCTCAATTCTTTTGGCAGCTGGCTATATGGCCTCCCTGCCTCAGGCTGTGGTCTGAACTGCTCAGCATGTGACCTTTGCCCAGCTCACTGGGCCTTCTGTGCCTGCTGCACCATCCTGGGGCCAGTATAAAACAGGTCAGGGCTCTCCTGCTTACCTGCCCAGTTTGTTCCTAGAAGCAGCTAGCTACTCCAGGTAATTCCCCTGGGGAGGACAGGAAGGGAGAGATAGGACTTGAACCAGAGGAAGCCTTCGCCACCCAGCCAGCTAGCCTACAGAAGGTTTGGAGTCCATGAGTGACCTCCACCCTTGGATTCCTAGGGAGGGGGGTGGGCTAGAAGCTGAGGAATCGGGGAGGCCACTGGGCCAAAAGCCCTGCACTGGATGGTGGCAGAGCTGACTGGAATTGAGTCATGCTGTCTCTTGCTCAGCATGCTCAGAGTTCTTGGAAGCCTTTGATATCCATACCTACTCCAGACAGAAACACTGAAAGTCTAGGGAGGGACAGAAACCTGATGTCACCCAGCACATCAGGGCAGAGGATGGGCAGATGTTCCGATCTGTAGAGGGTTTCTACATTCTGCCTTCCATCCTACCCTGGGGCCTGGATCTCCTACAGTTCCCTGTCTGAGAGCTAGTATCAATAGGAGGGGCTTGGTATTCACCCCAGGGCCCATGGCATTCTCCAGGGAAGGGCCTAAATATGGCCAATCCTCCCACAGTATCCCCTCACAAGACAATTGTCTGCAAGCGCGTAGGTGCCATGCAGCCCCGGACGCTCCTCATCGTGGCCCTCTTGGCACTCCTGGCATCTGCCCGTGAGTTTTGTTGAGGGGTGAAGCTGGGGTTTCTGTGGGAGCTGATCTGGGGACCCTGCCCTGATAAATAGTGCCTGGGTAGGAGCTGTGAGCTGGTACGGCTGTTTTGCAGGAGCTGCTGAGGCCGAGGGGTCCGTGCTCTTTGGCTCTGTGCAGGGCTACATGGAACAGGCTGCCAAGAAGGTCCAGGATGCGCTAACCAGTGTGAAGACATCTGAGATGGCTGAGCAGGCCAGGTATGCCCACTGGTCCTCTTTTCCTGTTCCCTCTCCCCTCACCCCTGCCACAGTCCTGAGACTCCTACACAAAGACTGTAGCTTCGCCAGTTTACTCAGGGCCTCCATCCCCTCATGGGGTGTTTGCTGGGTACTTCGGCTGGAATGAGAAGCAGAGCAAGCAGCCTTCTTCCGTCTTCTTTGCTTCTCAGGGAGGCTTGAGGTGCATATAACCCTTGTTGCAAGCTCTCTTCTCTAAGCATGGGGCTAGAGGCTTGCTGGGGGAGGCCCACCTACTCTAGTTTCTGCCTTTGTTGCTAGGCTCTTCCCCGGGGCCCAATCTGAGTTAGACATCTGCCATTATAGATCCTCACCCCCGTCCCTGGCCAATGACTTTAGCTGACATTTGATATTGACCTGTATAGCAAAAGATGTTGACAGATGTTCTTTGTCCCCAGAACAGGCTGTGGACAGGGTATTATTTTCCCAAGTTTGCAGATGAGAAAACTGGCTCAGAGAAGTTAGGTGACCTGGCCAAGAACACATACCTCATGAGTCCTCCAGTAATTTTTCAAATAAGAGGCTTCCCCCCTCTTCCCCACACAAGCAGAGCCACCCAATGGGACACCTCCAGGACACTAGACTACAAAGGCAGGTGCCCTTAGGCTTCAGCCTCCTCAGTGCTCAGTGCCTCAGGCCTGGAACGGGGCAGCCATGAAGGTCTCATCCAACCTGGATGAAGGTGGGGTTTCTTAGGCTACCCCCGTACCACCTTGGCCCTCTTGTCTGTCCTGGGAGGTGGCTGCAGGTGATTCTGGGGTGGTGCTAGGTTAGGTGGTGCTGGTGTCTAGGAGAACCAGTGGGGCCCTGAGTGCTATTGTGGGTCTGGCTGCCTGAGGGAAACATTACACACACACACACACACACACACACACACACCTCTGTGGATGCCTCTTATTGCTTTAACCCCCAGGGGCTGGATGGATGGTGGCATCACCTCCCTGAAAGGTTACTGGAGCAAGTTTACTGACAAGTTCTCTGGCATCTGGGATTTCACCCCTGAGATTCAACCAGCTCCAGCTATTGAGCCGTGAGACCTCTGTGTTCCAAATGTGCCTGTGCATCCATCCTGCTGGCTTCTGTCCAGCTGGGTGGCACCTGCCTGAAGGCTGCTTGAAAGGGAAAGTATTCTCATGTTTTCACCCCTCCCCAGACCTCACTAACATGCTGCCCCTAATAAATCTGAATGAGAAGCTGCCATGAGTGGGGTATCCCGTGTAATGCGAGCTTGGGAATGAGCTAGGCCTGCTGAATGGGTGGACCTGGGGCTGTACCTCATCCATCTCTTTACTCTGAGAGCATTTCTTCCTTTGTAAGTAGGACTAGATCTGCTTGCCTGCTTGCCTTAATGTGTTTACGTGAAAGATCAAATCAGGTAACAGACTTGCAATTACAGTCTGTGATAAACTGTCAAGTATAGGACACTGTGTACATGAATGACTTAAGTGTGGATTCTGTCCATCTAGCACTTTTACATTAGCTTCAGTGTTGAGGTCAGATGTGAACAAAAAACCTGTGCAGCTGGTTTGCATGATTCAGGCTACCTGGTCCATTTAAACACACCGAAAGGAAAGAGTCAAAATAAGGCTCTGGTTGGCTACCTCTTGACCCCATTGCACCATAATTGCCTCCATTTCTTCTGTATAAAATGGGTATGATCTGCCCCTCTGCAGTAGGTTTGTTGTGAACATGTAATGGTAGTGTCCAAAAGCATGTTAGCATAGCATCTGCACAGTCTGGGTGCCTGGTAAACAATCTTCATTGTGATGGCTAAACTGGCTGACCCCTTAGGCTGGAATGGATTCCCAGTGTCCTCAGAATCCTAAGAGGGTTATGTACTATGTTCCCACCATCCAAAAACACTTGCTTCAGAGAGATCCATGGTCACAAAACAGGTTTACCACACTATAGAATAAAAGATCAATGTTCAGAGAAGTGCCAATGATTTCCCTGGGTCAAGCCACTTTGTTGTCATGGGAAAAGCCTCTGCTGCGTGTTGGAGGCTCCTTTCTGGACAGCATTGGTGCAACCAGCTGCCTGGATTGTGTTCCCTCTGAAAATCCATCAGGGCTTCTTTTCCTGATCACCCAGAGCCGACAGTCTCAGTGACTGTGCCTGGAATTGATACCTGTTGTAGCTCTGTGTGATTAGGGATTTAAAAGCCCACTCTTTCATCTAGGGGCTCATGAAGGGATACTGGGGATGGAAAAGGAATCTTGAGAGAACGCTACGAATGTGTGAAGACTACCTGCATACCAACAGGAGCATGGAGAAGGGCCAGCTGAGCGAAAGAAAGGTTGTTGGTGTGACACTATGCATACATAACATCCTCACTTTATGGACAGGAGTGTTTGGTTACACTTAAAAATGATTTAAAGTAATTGTGTGTGCCCATGGCAGGCTGACCTAAATAATGACAGCCTCGCTAGGCTTGGTAGCAGCTCATTTGGTAGAATGCTTGCCTGGCATGCACACATCTCTGGGTTTGAGCCCTAGCACTGAATAAACGAGTGTGGTGATGCATCTCTGTAACTTGGGAGATAGAGGCAGGAAGATGAGAAGTTAAAGATCATCACTGGTTACAAAATGAGTTTGAGACCAGCCTGAGAGATCAGAGACACTGTCTCAAAATAAAATGAATAGTTAAGGAAATAACGGCTGGAGAGATGGCTCAGCGGTTAAGAGCACTGACTGTTCTTCCAGAGGACCTGAGTTCAATTCCCAGCATCCACATGGCAGCTAACAACTGTCTGTAATTCCAAGATCTGACACCCTTTCACAGTTATACATGCAGGCAAAACACAAATTTACATAAATAAAAATTAAAAAATAAGGAAATAAATAAGGACTGCGAGCTGGTTCAGGTGGCAGAGGCATTTGTTACACTCGTCCTGGTGGCCTAACTTTGGTCACATGGTGAAGAAGAACTGACCTCTGCAAGATGTCTCTGATCTCTACATGTGTTCTGTGGCACATGAAAACCCACACATATTAAACAAATATACTAACATTTAAAATTACACTTATTTATATTGGGGGGGAGGCTCCCAAGTACTGAATTTGGATCCTCAGGCTTAGTGACAATTGCCTCTATCTGCTGAGCTTACCAGCCCAATGTAAAAGTTTGTTTTGTTTTTCAAGACAGGGTTTCTCTGTGTAGCACTGTCTTGGTTCTATAGACCAGACTGGCTTCGAAGTCACAGAGATGCACCAGTCTCTGCCTCCCGCCTGCAGGGAGTCAAGGCGTATCCCAGTGCCAGTAATAAAAATGTTTTATTTTGTTTGTTTTTAAAGAACAACACATCTTGTCCCACCTTTCCTTCAGTGATTAACTTCAGCCTCAGTATCTCCTGCTGACACGGACTCAAAGGTCATCATTTGAGATTTGAAGATGGATATGAGGCCGTCTCTAATTGTGGGGATCAGCATCACGAAGTGTTTTTTGCTCATTTGGCAGAGAGAGGGGCTGTGGCGGGCCAGTTTCTAGGTGGGGAGATTACTGTGTGGGCTGCTCGCTAGAGGGAAAGAATAATGGAAGTGTTTGCTGAGGGTGTGCAGTTTGTGAATGAGAGGGTTAAGCTCCAGAAATTTTATTTACACTTGTCCAATAATTCAAGTCTCTTTGGCTCTTTGAGGGATTCTGGCTGTAGGGACCGGAAGATGCTCTATCCTCTGCCCAGGCGGACCTCACCTGGAAATACTTCTGGCACAGGAGACCAGTCCTCTCAAAGCCAATCCCGTTCCCAGCCACTCTAAACCGAGCTATAGCACCAGTGGTTTGAGCGTCTGTAGGACGCTTTTCAAGGAGCTCCTTGTTACCTTGTCTGGCCATCTATTTACCTCCTAGCCTTCTTAGGACAGGGATTCTGTCTCCCACTCTGTCAGGAGCCCAGCTTGAGTGAGCTTGGAGAGCTGAGGAGTCCTCCTGTACAAAGGAATCCCCACTGCAGCACCATGTCCCACGTCCCTTTAGCGCTCTCCCTGTGTCTCCCAAAGAAAGAAGCCATCCCACTTTGGAAAGCTTTATTTTAAGAAAGCCAATGCAGGGTTGGGGAAAGGAGGTGGATGCCTCACTGGGAGTTGATCTTCTTGTTGGCTTCGTCGATCAGACTCATTACTCTGGTCTTGAGGCCCTCCAGCATGGGCATCAGGCCCTGGCGCAGGTCCTCCAGAGCGGGTTTGGCCTTCTCCCCAAGAGCCTGCAGCTGTTCGGTGGCTTTGGTGCGGTAATCGGCTAGGGCGGCGTTGTCCTTGAGCCTGGCCAGGCGCTCAGCCAGGCGCTCGCGCATCTCGTCGCTGTAGGGAGCCAGACTTGTGCGCAGAGCATCAACGTGCACGCGCGCGCGGTCACGAAGCTTCTCGCCCACAGGGGTCAGCCTCTGTTGCAGCTCCTGCAGCTTCTGGCGCGCGCCGTCGCGCAGCTCGACGCCTAGAGGCTCCACCTTCTGGCGGTAGAGCGCCACCTCCTCCTGAAACTTGGTCTGGAAATCGTCCAGATAAGGCTGCATCTTCTTCTTCACCTCCTCCAAGTCTTTGTTCATCTCCTGCCTCAGCCAAACTGTTTCTTTATCCAGGTTATCCCAGAATTCCTGAGTTACTGGGCCCAGCTGTTCCTGCAGGCGACCAAAGGTTGAGCCCAGGGTGTCCCAGTTCTCCAGGAGATTCAGGCTAGGGGAGTAGGAGAGGGGGTTGAGAGATGGATCCAGGCATCCTGATCTGCCCCAGGCCCAGGGGAGTCCTGGGTGTCACCAATCTCCGAACGTTCTCCTAGACTCCCCGAATGTGCGCCCTTTAACTCCCTACCCCCCTTCCACATCCCTCTGTACATATGGCCTGAGGTACCAAGGACACAGATGAGGCTGCTAACTGTTGCCACACCAGTTCCCTTTCTGTGCTGGCTGACTGAGGGTTCCCCAGAGGAAGGAAATTTTGCACTCATAGGCAGACAGAGGGGCTGTGGTTACCCACCACCCAGGTGAATCCCACCCCTAATCCTCCATTGGAACCTGCCATGATGCCCAAATAGTAGGTAGGGTAGCAGGTGAAGATAGAGCCAGTTCAGTTTCAGCATCTTTTCACGGGCCTCTTTGCCCACCCTGGATGGACAACCCCTGCCCCGCTCCAAGCCCCAGGCTGGACCCTTCCTTACTTCATCTGTTTGCCCAAGGTGGAGCTTTCCAACTGGGCCACATAGTCTCGGCCGCTGTCTTTGACTGCATCCACATACACATTGGCTAAATCCTTCAGTCTGTCCCACGGGGTCTGAGGATCATCATGCTGCCAGAAGTGCCGAGCCTGGCTTCCTGGAGATGAAGGATAGACCTCTGTCAGGCCAGCTCTGAGGTCTGAGCTGAAGTGTCAGACTTGGAGTCTGACAGGGAGGAGACCAGAGAGAATTCTGTTCCCTGCGCCCAGGAAGGTAGACCACGGCTGCCTAAGCAGAAGCCCACTCCACTTTGGTTGTTCCCTCCTTAGGTTAGAGGCACCTACCTGTCAGGAAGAGCAAAGCCACGGCCAGGACCACAGCTTTCATCCTGAAGGGTGTGGGTGGCCTGAAGAGACAGAATTTCTGGGCTGAAGGGGAGCTCTTTCATGTAGAAGCCCTACACTTGCACCCCACATTTAAGCCAGTGGAAGAAGAAGGTTCCAGAGTGGGAAAAGATCCCAGATAGCCACAGAGTGGGTTTGGACAGAGTAGAGCATCAGTTGGGAGGTACTAGGGAGCCAGAGCACACAAGGTCAGGCAGCAGCACTCACCTCCCTGGAGCTCTCCAATGGACTCGGAGTGCCCAGCTCTTCTTCCCTGGCCTATTTATGTCTGTAGACAGGGGCTGGGCTAGAAGGTTGATAAGCCCAACCCTGGCCCTGTCTCTGCCTAGTTGTCCTGACCATGTGGAAGCTGAGTTCAAGGATCAGCTATGTTCCTGAGGCTGGGCAAACAGAGTGGGCAAACAGGAAGCTACTGCGGGGGCTGCAGAGCTGGGACCAAGGGTTCAGGTGGGGGCAGCAGGGGAGTGGTTTCAGACTCAGGGAGCCCCCAGGGGTGAAGGCAGCTGCGCCATCATCTTCCTGTCCACCTATGTGTTGCTATTGTCCTCTGAGCCTGGGGCAGTGTGGGGGTAGGAACTTTGGACCCTAAAGTTTTCTTGCTTTACGAGTTGGTCCTCGGCCTGGTCCCCCAGGTAGGGTATGCGTCTCTCCAGATGCCACATGCCTGATAGGCCAACCAACCTTCAATCGAAGAGCAGCTGATGTGCCAGGAAATTGCCTGGTAAGATGTAGAGGGGCTCAGGGCCCCAGGTTGAGGGTGAAGGCCCCATGACACTTCAGAAGATATGAGGCCAATGTGGACTTGTCAACTCCTCCCCCGCCCGCCTTTCAGAGACAAAGACTTTCTGTGTAGCTCAAGCCTTCCTCCGACTCAAGATATCCTGCCTCATCCTTCCGAGAGTGTGTGTGTGTGTGTGGTGTGTATGTGTGGTGTGTGTGTGGTGTGATGTGTGTGGTGTGTATGTGTGGGGTGTGTATGTGTGTGGTGTGTGTGTGGTGTGGTGTGTGTGTGTGTGGTGTGTATGTGTGGGGTGTGTGTGTGTGTGATGTGTGTGTGTGTGTATGTGGTGTGGTGTGTGTGTGTGTGATGTGTGTGTGTGTGTATGTGGTGTGTATGTGTGGGGTGTGTGTGTTGGAAATGGAAACCAAGGCCTTGCACATACTAGTCAAGGGGTCTATTATTGTTCTATCTCAGACCTTAGAACTGCCAAGGTTTTTATTATGTGTATATGTTACCCAGCCTCCTCTCCAAAGACAACATAACCATCTACTCTGACCACCAAAAGGGGTTGATATAATTAAAAGATATGTCTCCCTAAAGTGGTAAGGGTCTACGTTCAATCCCCAGTATGGAAGAGCTGGGTAGCTGGGTATGGTGGGCTGAATATGGTGGCCCATGTCTTCGATCCTTGTATGAGGATTCAAAGCCAGCCTTGGCTACATAGCAAGTTTGAGGACAGCCTGGGCTACATGAGACTGTCTTTAAAAACCCAGATCATCCATGAAACCTCCATCTATCTGTTCCAGTCTTGTCTGTGAATTTGCTTCTTGAGGAACTAGCAAGCGTGGGAGGAATTTGCTGTGTCCCTCGTCTCTCAGCCTTGGAGGAAGGGCACGGATGGACCTTGAGCCCAGGTCTCTGCACTTGGGACCCAGGGAAGGCATGTGCTCTGCCATCTCCCTAGGAAACTCCCCAACTCTCTAGAAACCAGCCAGGAGTCTCTACCAGCTCTGGGAGTGGCTGGGTTCCAGGGCGCTCCCATCCTAGGAAGCTTTGGAACCTTGGTTTGAACCTGGGCTCTGCTGCTTATTCTCAGGATGACCTGGACAAGTTACATAACTTCCCTGCCCTGAGTTTCTTATCTGCTGAGTGGAGATAATGGTAGAACACTGCATGCCTTCCTTATGATCCCAGTCGCTGTGTGGGAAGCAGAATGTTAGGATGGAAATTATGTGTGTGCGCTTTCTGATGCCAGGTTGCTTGTGCCTGTTGCCTAATGTGGCAAATGTAATTAAGGGTCTCGAGTGGAATGGTGACCTGGGATATCCAGAGGACACAGTAATCACAAGGGTCCTTCAATATATAAGAAGAAGCTGGAAGGCCAAAGCCAAGGAAAAACTTAAGGACAGGAACATGGGTAGAGCAATGTGAGTGCTGGCAGGGGTGATGAGCCAAGGGGTATTTGCTGCCCGTCCATGGATGCTGGAGGAAGCCAAGGTGCACATTTTTCTGAATGAAAGCGTTGAGTTTTCAGAGGAAACACCACTCTGCCATACTTTTAGCCAAGGTTTGAACTTCTGAACTCCAGAGCTGTTAAGATTGTGTTGTGTTAACCATGAAACTCAAACACGTACACATGTTGAAAGGTGACTAGCAGTAAATGGCAAGTGTTCTATGTCCCAGGATCCCGATTTCACTGCCATGATCACATTTGCATTACTAGGCAAAGCCCGTGACCCCAGCTGCTGGCAGCAGAAACAGTGCAAGGCAGGTGTTTTTTTCCAGGATGAGCCAATCCCAAATGTCTGTGGAAATACACAGCAGGAGGTCTGTGTGAGAGAGGGTTCAAGGCTACCCCCACAGGAGTAGCTTTCTAGATTTTTGGGGGTGGGGATGGGTCAGGAATCTGAGCAGCTTATCTTCGGTCTCCATCCTGCTCCCCCGTCCTTTTCTCTTTGGCTCATTACTGAAATCACGGTGGCTGACAAACCGAGCCTAACCTTTGCTCACTTCTGTAGCCCTCATCTTGCTTTTGGTTAGCTTGAGACATCCCTTAAGACTGGAAGCCAGCTTTTTTCCCTCGGAATTTTGACTGTCAGAAAACTGCAGCTCAAAGCTGCTAAGGGCATTCTTGCCCCTCAGCCTTGAGATTGTGCTGGTGGGGCTGGGAATCAGGTCTGCCCTCTAGTTCTCTGATGGTGACTTCGTGACTTCCGAGGCCTTCATATTCTTTTCAGGGACATGCCTGGCTCAGGGATTGGAATTCAAAGCATCGGAGTAGAGAACTCTGGAACAATCTATTACTAAGCAATCTGTGTGTACCCCAGGCTGGTCTCAAACATGGGTAACCCTGCCTTGGCTTTCTGAGCTGAGGTTACAGGTATATACCACCACACTCACTCCCCCCTCCCCTGCCCTGTCCCCCATACTTACTTGCTAGTGTTTGTCATTTTAGCACAAGACATTTGACTTCAACTAGTCTAAATATTGCCTTACTATTCTGTACAGGAAGCCCTTCTGGACAGATCAACAATAAAATGAGGTCATCATAGATTGAGACTGGAGTTGGCTGCTGTCAGAAAATTGAATGCCCTGGGTTGGTTCAGGGAGTAGGGACAGTGCCCATCAGTGTGTGTGTGTGTGTGTGTGTGTGTGTGTGTGTGTGTGTTTGCCTCCACCCTCACTCCCTCATCTTGGGAGCCTCCAAACTGAATTTCTTCTGAATTGTACAAATGCTGGCTTAGGATCCCCTAACACTTGTGGGAGTGCTGGCACCCTCAGGAGCAGTGAATGTAGCCCATTTCACAACTTCTGTCTCAATACAGCAAATCACCTGCACAGGGCAGTGCAGGGGCTCTGTCCTTTGCTGGGTCTGGCACCAGAAACTTGCCAAACATTTACTGAATGGATGGCATTGGTACACTAAAGGTTCCCAGACTGGCAAAGGGTCACAGGAAGGCACACAGTTCTTCACTGATGTTAGCCCTTCTGCAAATATGGACCTGATAAGAAGTAGTGCTTGTAGGAATGGGGGCCTGGGCTGGAAAGCAGTGTCCATTCCCAGTGTTTCCTGATTGTCAGCCGTGTCACAGTGAAGGCACCGTCACCAACTCTGCACGTTTCTCCTGCCTCCTGCTTGGGAGACTAAGGATTTTGTGGCTGAGTAGGTGAGTCTGGCATCAGCACAAAGTCAGTCAGAAAGTCTCCTTTCCTGAGCCCAGAGATGTCTGGGTTTAGATCCAGGAGAGTAACTCTTGGTGCCCTGGACAGCCCCCCCCTCTAGTGGAAGGCACCTGGTGACTCTGCCAGGGCAGCACCCAAAGCAAAAGGTGTGATGACTTCTTGGGAGTGCTTAAGGCCTGTCACTGGCTCCCAACCCAGCTCAGCTCTAGTAGCAGTGTGTACATCTCAGGGGCACACCTGAGATGGCATTCTTCGCTCTGAGCAATCTCATTGCAATTTGGGGCTTGAAGGCCTTCTTATGGGGCCCCCTTTGAAATATTTTGTGTCTGTATTCTATGTTTATACGTATTACATGCCTGTATACAGGTGGAGCATGTTGGAGCCCCTGGAAGTTCTAGATGGTGTAGTTTCAGAAAGTTGGTGCTCTTAACCACTAAGCCATCCATCCTTCCAGACTCCCTCCCTCTCTCTAATGCCCAATATTCCCAAAGTCACTGAGCTTGCTCCTCATGAGACTTTAGCTCTCTCAGCTGTGCCTGCAACCTGCTGGCAATTCTGCCCTGTACTGGAACCCAGGCACAAACAGGAAAACAATAGAAAAAGCCCCTTTCTGTCCTATGCCTGAGTGTCACATCATCCAGCTTACTGAGGTCAGCCCATAAAGGGTGCAGCCAGGATTAACTCAAGGCTCTTCTTCTTGAGAACCAACCCTAAGGAATCCATTTTCCACCTAACTCTACAAATACAAACGTGCCCCTTCTGGGGGTTAGAGTCCATATGGATGTCTGGGACACAGTATGAGGCTGACTTGCTAGGCTCAGAAGGCAAAGGAAGAGAGTGCTGCTCAGAGCCCCACCCTCAGCCTGGGGATTTCTGCAGACTCCTGTGTCCCTCCATCCCCACACCACGTGCTTCTCCCAACTAGACTCTGAACTGTAAAAGGCAAACAACATATCAGCATTAGAACATAATAAGGTTTTTATTTCCACAACCTCCTACTGTCCAACCAAGTTACTAAGTTGAAAATGTCCCACACAAACAAGGACAAATGTTTTAGCAACTTGAGTCTGGAGATTTTTTTTAAGCCTTTTTTTTTTTTTTTTTAAGTTTAACAGAAATGAGAAAGAAAAAAAATACTTCTTACATTTTCAAAGAACAGAAATAGCAAAGTATATTCATATACATTCAACATATATTGCGCATATTGGTTACTACAATATAAAGCAATGGTGATCTTGAAAATAGTTTGCAAGATGGCACGGTTGATGGGCTCACTGGCTTTCATCTGGGTGGCTCTGGAGGGTGGCGTCTGCTCATCCATCAATCCAGTACCATGGAAACAGGTCAGGCCGAGCATGTGGAGTAGCAGGACGTGCCTGGGACATCAGAGCTGGACTGAGCTTAGAAGCCAACATGGCTCTTCAAGCGTTCTTGGAAGTCAGACTTCTGGTGAGTAACTGGTGACCCCGTGAGGTGGAGGGAGACTGGAGGATTTGGGTAGCAAAGCTCTTGTACTGCAAACAAATCCACTCACGGGACAGTAGGGTCGGGAGCAGGCTACCGGTGTCAGCAGAGAAGGGTCAGCTGGGCGGGGGCTGCTGCTTTCTTCTGTGCAAATGCAGAGGCTGGAGACCTCCGAATCTCAGGAATGAGGGCTAAGAGTCAGAACAGGGCCACTCCTCACTGGTTTTGAGGACCAGGAGAGAACAAGACCTCGCTCAGTCCCCAGGCTGCAGAGGAGACTTTGGTTTCTATCAGCAGGGAGAGAAGTAATGATATCAACACTAGCTATTGCGTATGCGCTGCTTCAGCTGGGGAAGGGAGGCCACTGTGTCCGTCGATGGCACAGGAGAGTGGTGCACAATGCCAATGCCAAGGAAAATGCCTCGAACAGAAGGTGCAAGCCACAGTTCAATAGCACAGAATCCGGTTAAACATTTCTCTTTTAAACAAAAATTCTTTTTGTCTTTATTAATAATGACAATAACAATAATATCAACATTTACCAAAAACAGTTCCTACATGATCAAGAATTAAAATGTAGGGCCCAAAGATGCTGGGAGAGGAGGAAGTGAAGGGCTCCATACAACCTCCTGCTCTTGTCTGTGACAGAGGCTGACAGGAGGGGCACATATACACACTCATATATACGCACACGTGGATGGACCAATCAGTGGTCCTTTGTACAACAAAGCAGAGATTAAGAGTGAGGCCACAAACAGCACAGTGACCACAGCTGAGTGTTCACTGGATGGTGTCTGGAGGGGAGCTGAGCCATACACAGAGGGGCCACACTGAGCCACGCTGGCTGGCAGCCTTCAGCAAGCCATTCAGCCTATGCTGGGTTTGGATGGAATTCTGCTGGGCCAGATTCCAGCCTTGGGTTTCATTACTGGTTTACTCCCTCTTAGCCACTGAGCCCTGGGCCAGCACTCGTTCCTGGCAGACTGGAGCAGAGAGAGGCTGCCCTAGGGCAAAGGCTGTGGAAGGCAGGGTTCTGAGGTTTTCAGGCCCTGGATACTAACTGATGGCTCCTCTGCCTCAATGAAGAGGAGAAAACAAAACCGAGAGAGAGAGAGAGAGAGAGAGAGAGAGAGAGAGAGAGAGAGAGAGAGAAAGAGATTGATTAAGGAAGGAGGGGAGGGGCAGGAAGAGAAGAAAATCATCTCCAAAGGAAAATTCCCAAAACAAAATACAAGTAAACCTCCAAACACCAGAAACTCAGCTCAAGCACACCAGATGCCTGTTCACAAAGATGGAGAACACGGGTTTCCTGTTTATTTCCTTGGTGCCTTGGTCATACAAGCACACGGCAAAGCCCCTCACAATCCGAACGAAGGCCTGCTGGTGCCCAGTGTGGGAAGGAACTGCTCTGTTGTGATGGAGACAGAGATGGCAAGGCGGTGAGACACTGCTGGACATGGTTGGTTTGGGATCGGCCCCCTCCTGGAGCTGTACACAGACCTGAGGGCAGACACAGGACTACTTTAAAGGGGTGGGACCCAACTCCCCAAGTGCACTCCCTGCACTCCTAATGGTCCTGCATGTGCTGTGGATGTGCCCCCCTAGCAAGCTACATGGCCGGCAGCTCTCAGGGAGCTCTGTTCTGGTTGCTACTGTAGAAGCCTTGCCACACTGAGGCTCTGCCTATGGCCTCATTCTCCTCAAGCCTTTCTATCTCTGTGGAGACAGCTGCTAACCATCCACACAACCTTTGTTAAGCTCCAGTCAGCTCGCTGCTTTTCAGCATGGACCTCAGACTATAGATCCTTTGTTTATTCCTTACAAACTTGGGCTGTGGTAGAGTGCTTGCCTAGCCCTGGATTCTATGCCCAGCACCAAAACAATACAACAAAAACCACCAATGTAGGAGCATGGCTGGGTGTGTTCCTTGGTTGGGTTTCACCCTTCTGGATAGAGTGTAAAGATTAGCTCCCTTTCTTAGTGTGCTGGCCAAAGGTCACTGGCTTCTGTCCTTTGCAGCTAGAGCTCACTGGGTCTCATAAGGGCCACGAGGTGGGCCATGTACCTTTTCTCTGTAATAAAAACCTCATCCCGTCTCAAAACTAACACAGTTACTTAGTGGGGAAAAAAAAAAAAAAAAGGCAGATGCCTGGAAAGAGTGATCTCAAGTTCACCAGGGACCACACAGGGACTGAACATGGAGGGATAAGGGGCTGGAATCAGGCCACGGGGCTGCCTAGGCTCTGACCAGGGAGGCACTTACTCTCCATATCCGGCTACACCCCGGCCTGCTCCATGCTGAAGGAGACCTCGGGGTGCTTGTGGCTGAGCAGGATGTCTGTAACACACGTAGATGGATAGCGAGAGGAGTTTAAATGCTGGCCGCCATCACTCAGGCCTGGATGCTCGTGACCTCCCAGACTCACCCCACATTCTGCAAGACCAAAAAGAGCACGTGAGGTGGGTGATGGAGGGAGTCAGCGGGACAGGGGAGAGGATGCACTTGCTCAGCAAACTCAGCCTGACTTCTGCTCTGATCAGGCCACAGCAGGCCCTTCAGACTTGAGGGACCCTTCCTGACCACCTTCTCCTCCCTTTTGCCACCCCTCAGGAGCCTTTTCTTGGAGTTGGGGAGAAGGGATAACTGTAGTGATTGCCCACAAGGAGCCAGGCCAAGACATGCACTCAAACACTCTACCCGCAGGAGGCCAGCATTCTCAAGACACAAGCTAGGCCATGTGCACTATGTTCTTGATGTCTCCACAGACGAGGACTTGGGACAGGAAGGTAAGGGTTTGCCTGTAGAGCTTTGGAAGGGAGGACTTGTCTATTACCGGGCCTTTATTTATGGTCTCTTTCCTGACTTTACAGACACAGAAATGTTTCAGTAGGGAATGAGGCCTTCTGAGGAGATGCAGAACGAGAACTATTACTGAAGGTGCCTCCTGTCACTGCACTGAACCTGGACTGGGATGGCCCTGTGCTGACAGCAGCCAGAGCTCCTTCCACATGCACTCTCAGGGAGATGTGTGGAGAGTGACTTCACATAGTGAACCGTTTCCACACAAGTCTGGAGCAGTCCCTCTGGGGAACTGCCTTACCTTCTTCATCATCCCCATCCTGAAACTGCTGGCTGCCCATGAGTGAAGACTGACTGAGAACCGCATCTGACATTCGGGCAGAGCTCAGTGCCTTTCCGGCCACCAGGCTCATTCCCGGCAAGGTGTCCAGCTGCACCTGCAAAAAACAATCAGGAGGAGTGAGGCTGTCAGACAATGCTCCCTCCACAGCAGCTCAGGCAAAGGGTGTCCTGGGTCACCCTTCCTCTGCAGCACAGAGCTGCTGACTCCCTCTGAGGTGCTAGCCCTGTTCCCGAGTGCCCTGTGCATAGGACGTGCAACCATTATTTTGGAAGAACTAATCTGTAATTGTGTGTGACTTTAGCCCAATCACATTTGAACAGCTATCATGGCTGAGTATGTCCCAGTTGACAGGCCTTGCTAACAGGTCAATTCTCAAGAAAGTCAGAGACAACAAAACAGTTGCCAGAAATGGACCAAGAATTTAGGGTTCATAGGTTGGGGCCTGGGTTTAGATTTCTGGGAGAGGTTAAGACCCCAGATATCAGCCCATCTGATTCCTAAGTCTAACATTTGGAGAAAAATGATGCTGGAATGCTACCAGGGTTAAGGCTTGTCTGTTATGGAAAATCAAGGAAATGTCCCCTCAGTCTGCAGAGGGCTGGACGCTGAGAATATGGCAGAGAGGGACGTTCTGTGCTCAAGTTAACTTCTAAGCAGCAGGAAGGGCTAACATACATATGCATCGTCGCTGTTCTGGATCGTGTGGTGTCTCTGGAGGGTCCGGGACCTGAGAGGCTCACTGACTGAGGGCCGAGTTGGATACCCAAGTCCGTTGTGATCTGGCAGCTCCATTGCTTGTCCTGGAGAACTTCTATCCATGCAGTTTCCTATGACAGACTCTAGAAAAGAGAGCACAGCAGGGTAAGCAGGACCCTGGCTTCTCTCAGTGATGCCATCTCCCATGTGGCTCCTTCCAGGAGGCAGTAGGTGAGAGGACCCCACTTGGCCAGTTGGGGCCAGCCTGACAGCACCAGGTCCTACAGCATATATGAGCCTCTTTAGGACCTGCCCTAGGGGAAAACCCACGTAGGTGGTCTAAGCTGGGCACACTCACCCTCTTCCTTTCCTACCTCTCTGATGGCTTAGCTTGTGCTATGCTCCCAAATCAGCTTACAGAGGAGAAGGGCTTCCGGCCTGTACTCCATGAATGCGGCTTCTGCCTTAGCACCATCCCACTAGCACTTCTGACGCTGTCTATGGCTCCTTTACCTTTCATAAAAGTGCTTGCACATAGCCGTGCTTGACCTCCCCCCACCCCCATGGCTTCAACTACACTGACTCTGTATAAAGAAATACTAAAGGGACCAGCAGGATGTTTAGTGAACAGATGGATGCGCCATCAAGCTTGATGATCTAATTTCAATCCTCAGAACTCACCTAGTAAGAGAAATGATTCCACATGTGCGCACACATTAAGTACATGTGAAAAGAATTACTGAAATGTTTTCTTATATTCCAGATTCATAGATGCAACTATTTTCTTGGATATCTTAACCAGTATGTAACACTTATATCAAATTCCAAACTCATCAACTTCCCCAGAACCTGTTACTCGTCCAGACACCCTTGTTTTGGCACCTCATTTCCCTGATCTTTAAGGAGTAAGCTCTTGGAGTCATGCTTAATCCCCCTTTCCAGTCCCACAGTAGCTAGAAGTCTAAAGACACCACTCATCCAGTGGTGGACGCTTCAGCCCGCAGACTTTCAACTTCCAGTCAAGGCCCATTACCTCTTTCCTACCCCCGAGCTACTACCCGGTAAAGATTACACTTGTCTTTTTAAAATCCCTGTTCCTATTTTTATGTGTGCATGTGTATATGTACATAATACATGCACATGAGTGAGTCTATGTGTGCATGTGTGTGTTACATGTATGTAGCACATGTGTTCTATAGATGCAGTGCTACATCCCAGCTCTTGTTCAAAGATTTAAAACATGAAACACATCATTACTTTTGTGCGGAAGTGAGAGGGATAACTTTTGGGAGGAGGTGGCTCTCTCCTTCTGCTGTAGGTTATAAGTCTCAAACTGGGGTCACCAGGGTTCTCCTGCTGAGCCACCTCACTGGACCTTGCTCAGAGATGCTCATGACTGTTATCAGCCAGAAGCCGCAAATCAAAAACAGTCCTGGCTCTTGGTATTTATTTAGCCTTCTCCTTCCAAACATGTGTGTGTGTGTGTGTGTGTGTGTGTGTGTGTGTGTCTATGTGTGTGAGTGTGTGTGTGTGTGTGTATGTTCCTGTCTGTTCTCTTTCCCTCTTGTGAACTTTTTAGATTTGAGGAATGAGGCTTCTCTGAATTCCAGTGCCCACTCAGCCTTGCTGAAGTTCTGTGGTCGATCTACCTGCTCTTAGCTCTCCCACCTGAAAAATGCCAGGGATGCATAAGAGCTGTCACTTGGCAAGTCAGGGGACCAGCTTTCCTGGGTGCCCAGTTCAGCCCGCCCTCCTCTGTAAAGTGGAGGTGGAAGGTGGCTGATCCTTCTGGATGCCTGCTTCTGTGGGGTACACAGACTGCTAACAGAGCATGGGACACTGAACAAGTTAGTGACCCAAACTTGAATTTTCCAGAATGGCAGCTTTTGATCTGGAAGAAACCAATGTGGTTACAAACCAGATTCAGTGCTGAGAACACAGTTCAGCAGCAAAATGCTCCCTCAGTGTGTGTGGGGCCTGTGTTTGATTCCCACACTCAGAGCTGGTGCTGGGAAGCACTAGTCTGGGAATGGGGAGCTGCTGGGGTAAGGCTCCTGGCCGTCAGTCACTCAAAGGTACTTGTGTTGAAGACTTGGTCACTAACACAGTCCGTCGTCCCGTCCCCCACCACCACCCCCCTGCCCCCTCAAGATGGCTCAGTGGGTAAAGATGCTTATTTAAGTCTGATGACCCAAGTTCCATTCCTGGGACCACAGCATGTAAAGGACAGACTCTTATATGTTGTCCTCTGTCCTCCACATGAGGGCTATGGAGCCTGTGCCACACAAAATAAATATAAACGAAAATAAGTTTTTAGAAAGTTAGGACACTGAGCTGTGTCTCTGGCTGACATCTGGGAGACAGGTGCCCTTTGCTTCCTTTCTGTTTCCCAGTTTCGTCTCAACACACTCCTTGCCATGATGTCACCTCACCACAAGCCTCAAAGCAACAAGGACAAACTATGGCCAAACTTCTGATAAACCTCTCCTCATATGTGATGGTCTCAGGTATTTGTTACAGGAAGCTAACACAGGCATAAAGGAAAGAATATAAGGGCGGGGAATGAGCAGCACAGCCAGAATCCAGGTCTGTCACCATTAGAGCACACAAACATGGCAGCCAGGTAGCCTCTTTTTTACCCTCCGGTCCCTTATCTGACGGGTGGAAGGTCTGAGATAACATTAAGGATTCCACAGTAAAGAAGTCGGTTTAGGGAGAGTGCTGAGCCATGCAGGCCTTAGATGAGAACTGCTGACCAGTGCTGTAAAGACTGACCCACTGACCCAGGGCCAGGAGTCTCTGGCACCCTTTATGCCACTTTAGGAGCTGACAGAACAGGCAGGTTCGCAGAAGAGGATACAAATAATGCAGAGACCATGCCGTCCAATAACCAGGGGTGTGCAGAGAGAAGGGTGACCGTCAGAACGCGTAAGGAACAAAATGACAAAGGGATCCGATGCACACCCCCACACCGGGGGACTCTGGGGCAGCTTGCGTAACTGTTGAATCTGTCAATGTTGACTCGCCCTTACTATTTACTGGGCCTTAAGAGTAAATGAGCAACGTCGTGTTTGTCTACCTCTTAAAGGCTCTAAGAGTAACATCTTAATCCCCTCCAAGGCTGTCAGCGTTTTACCCTTTACAAGGACTGAAGCTGACTGGCTCAGAGAAGAGGATGTGGTTTTCTGAGTTTCAGTTGGTAATCACATTGTATAAACTGGTTTTGCTATTGCGTTTATTTATTTCCGGAGTCAAAAGCCTCAAACCCCTGCAACCCGGCGCTTCTCAAGTGACGGCAAGGGGACTGTAGGCAGTAGAGGGCAGAGCTAGACCTGAAACCTGTGACAGATGGAAGGGGCTCAGTGCTCTGCCCAGGCTGGTCTCCCCTTGGCTGGTGGCAAACAGACATACAGGAAACAGGAAACCACGGACACAGGTGTGAGGGCATCTAAGTTTCCTAGACTAACACCAGTAAGCTTTACTCATCCACCCTTGAGAAATGCTAGCGTGTTCCACACGCTTGGGAACTGTAGCACACACACACAACCCACACCATAGTTCTTCATGACCAGATGCTCCCTGAGGACAGGCCCTCCAGCTTTACCTCCCACGTCCTCACTGCACCCACAACACTGGCTCGGTAATGTGTATTCAACTTCTCTCCCACAATCCCACTGAAATGGAGGGGCACTCAAAAACCATCGGATTTGTCTGTCCAAACAGGGTGACAGGTTGAAGGCCTGGCACTTCCTGTGGTCTGGTGGAGCACACAGTTATAATCCTTTCCTTTGCAAAAGCCATGGTAAATGATGTGAAAAATTTCTTTATTATGATTGTGTATATGTGTGGGAGCCATGGGACATGTGTAGAGGTCAGAAGATAAATTTGGGGGGCTATTTCTCTTCTTCCACTTTTATACGAGTCCTGGTATCACACCCAGGGTGTCTGGCTTACACTGAGCCCTCTAGCCAGCCCATTCTAAAATTTCTTTGATAAACTGAAGACTTAGATAGGTTTGGTGGTATAAACCTGCAATGCCAGTACTTGGAAAGTTCAGTTGGGAGGACCATGCGTCTAACCAGCCTGGGTTACACAGTGACACCCTATCTTAAAAAAAGGGGGGGGGGGAAGAAAGGAAAAAAGAACAGTATAAGGCTGAAGAGTCTATAGACAAGTAGAGTTAGACCAAGATAGCTCCTACTGAAATGGCTGATTTCTTTTTTTTGAGGAGGGTGTTTGTTTTTAGAGGCATAGTTTCTCCACGCAGCCCTGGCTGTCCTGGAGCTAACTCTGTAGACCAGGCTGGCCTCAATTCAGAGCTCCTCTGCTTCTCACATACCGGCCTCTGGCAGTGGCACCAGGATTTATCCCTAGTACATGAGCTGGCTTTTAGGAACCCATGACCTATAGAGGGACACCTTGCTCAGCCTTGATATAAGGGGGAGGGGCTTGGTCCTGCCCCAACCTGATATTCCAGACTTTGTGGACTCCCCATGGGAGACCTCATCCTCCTTGAGTGGATGGTGGGGTGGGATGGGGGGAGGCTGGAGGGTGAGTGGGAGAAGGGGAGGGAAGGGGAACTACGGCTGGTATGTAAAAGAAGAAAAATTTTTTAAATGAAAAAAAAAAAAAAAAAAAAAAAGGGGGCACAAACCACCACAGCCTGGCTTCTAAAATGAAATTTTAACACACACTTACTCAAGGTGAGTGTGATAAGGAAACGATGAGCTGAGTCAAAAGCACCAAGCACACAGCAAGTGTTCTAAAGCTTTGTACCCCCCACTACCAGAAGAGCAAATATAATAGTTTATTAAGTAGGCCCCGAGTCAACTTATTCTCTCCTCCAGAAAGAACCCCACCTCTCTCTCTCTCTCTCTCTCTCTCTCTCTCTCTCTCTCTCTCTCTCTCACACACACACACACACACACACACACACCAAGGGGTTCTGAAGCAACTGCAGCAGCATGCTCTGGCCTTCACTACATCATTAATGCCTCCACTGCATTATTTCGCTCTGACAGGCCCTGAGCTCACATAATTATATATTTGTGGCTTTGCGGAGCACAGATGTTAGAAAGGAGGGCAACTCATCTCTGTGGTGAGCAAACAGGCCGGGGTAAAGGTGAAGCTTCTACAGAACTAGGTCAAAGGTCGGGGAGAAATGTAAAGGACAAACAGGACCCCATAGGGTGACAGCCACTCAGAGAAAGCCTTCTCTTCAGGGGAAGGCTGAAGAGACAGGGCGACTTGGAACTGAAACCCGGAGGGAGGGTTATATGTCTGCCTTGACTCTTTGAGGCCAACAACAGATTTGTAGGGGGAGCGGCAGGTGGCGGGGGTGGACAGGGAGGAAGGACGGACCCGAGACCTGATGACGAAGTAACTGTAACATGCCGTATGACCTGAACTGAAGCCCCTGCCCAGGAGGAGACCTGACTGGGTCCAGGTGGCAGCCTGGAAATCACCCCAAGGTCGTTCTAACCCCCAGGAGAATGGAGCAGGGCGTCATGATTCCCATGGCACTATGAAGCTGGACCTGGACAAAACTCAGGCTCTTAGAGACCTTCTCTTTATCTTCCCCTAATTCTTTCCTGTTCTATACTCCAAGCTAGGCAGGCCTAGGTGCAGGGGCTCCCAGACACTGTTGCCTGGCTCTTCCCTGTTCTTTCCTCCAAGCCAAAGGGCAGAACCATCTCTAGCCATGTTCTACTTAGCTTCTAGAAAACCTCTCCACTCTTCTACAGAGCCAGTCTCTCTCTTCTGGTGTGGCCACAGCATGTGAACTGACCGTGCCCAGCCTACTGTAAACAGGAAGTAGCTAAGGAGGCATTCTGACCATAGAGGACAGTGGTGAGTGAGGCCTCTCCACGCTTCTGTACACAGACATCACACAGGAGAAAAAGCGAAATCAGAGAAAATATCTTTAGAAGAACACTCCCATTGTATTTAAACACATATATACAGGGCAACTGGGGGGTTGGGGGAGGGGGCACCATCCTCTCCAGCATTATTCCTTCTTCAGTAACCTGTGCATCAGTGAGTGCTACTTGTCAGCTGACCCAGGGGTGAATTAGAAATCTCTTAAGTCTTGGCTGCCTCGGTGGTAAATGGGGATGCTGGGCCATTGACTAACTAAAATATGGGCCAGGTACAGCTGAGTAGTAGAGCTTGGTCACCCAGCGTGTGTGAGACCCTGGGTTTTGCTCCAGCACCATAAACAGAAGGAATAACAGAGTGAACTGTATGTCAGCCCTGTGCATGGTGCAGGTTTAGCATCCTAACTCTTCAGAAGCTTTGTTTACATGGATTCCTTCCACAGCACGTCCATCGAGGCCATCTACCTCCTCTAGACAGAACACACCCTGCAATAGGAAGTTTCCAGGCTGTTCTTTTTTTTTTAATATTTATTTTTATTATTTTATACAAATTGATGTTTTGCCTGCATGTATAACTGTGTAAAGGTGTCAGATCTTGGAATTTCAGACAGTTGTTAGCTGCCATGTGGATGCTGGGAATCGAAGTCAGGTCCTCCGGAAGAATAGTCAATGCTCACAACTGCTGAGCCATCTCTCCATCCCCCGGGCTGTTCAGACAGCCTGTGCTGTCAGTATTCTATAATAGTCTCCCAAAGGGAGTAAAAATTTGCTGTGATTTCTACCCTGATCTAGGCTCTGCTCATAACATACATTTAGCTTAGTCTAGTCCCTCCTGGGCTCAGATGGGTCTGTTTCTGCCTGTGGTTCTGTTCCAACTCCCAACACTGCTAACTGGCTCTCTTCATACCCATGACCTGTTCGAAAGTTCTAGGCTAAGTATGGCCACCAGAGAATACATGGCCGCCAGACAAGCATGTGGAGGGCGGACCTTGATGCTGGGTGACATAATCCGCTCCAGAGGTTGGGATTTTTATTTTTACTGTCATTTTATGCAACATATTCACGCAAATTCGTGAAGCGTTCCATATTTTTTTCAATTCCCAGCAAAACCACATGGTGGCTCACAACCATCTATGATGAGGTCTGGTGTCCTCTTCTGTAAAAACTGTATGCATAATAAATAAATAAATCTTTAAAAAAAAAAAAAAAAAAAAAAAAAAAAAAAGTGCTCGCTTCGGCAGCACATATACTAAAATTGGAACGATACAGAGAAGATTAGCATGGCCCCTGCGCAACATATTTTCCTTTTCTCTGAGCATATGAAAGTTCATCTGAAGCCACCAAGTCTTCATATAACCTGCTTTAAGCTCAAGATTTTCCAACCTGCTCTGCACAGCAACATTAACTAGCCTCAGAGCCAAGTTGTGTGTGTTGCCTTCAAAGGACAGGACAGAGATGCAGGCAGCTCCAGGGAGGGAATGATGAAGAAAATTGCAGACTCTGGATAAGTCTGTCTTTACCATCTTTATTCTCTTTGTGGTTGTGGTGAGGATGGGTGAAATGAAAGGCTGCCATGGGGACAGCGTTCCTGGTTTTACTAGGCACACATGAGCATGCTACCAGAGCTCATTGATGGAAACCTTCATCTTCAGATGAAGATAAAAGCATCCCTGATACAGTTCACGGCACACTTTCAGCTATCAAGTGCTCTCTTTCTCACATGAGAAGTATGTATAAACACAAATGCTTGAATAGCCACAAAATGCTACAGAGGGCCAGTGCTCATCATGCTTCTCTTTCACAGAAGAGAACAGCCAGAAGAACCAAGAGTCTAGGCTCTCATCCTCAGGACAGGTGAGGCCAGGGCTAGAGGCTCTGACTCTCAGCCTCAGAGTTTACACATTTTCTTAATGCGGCTGCTTGTCTCTAGTGCAGAGGCTTTCTGATGGCAGTCGGGCATATCTGGATTTCAAGATACCACGGTGTGAGCAGGTGTGACCTAGGTCTACTTCCATCATGTCATTTTGTAAGGAACCTCTTAGCCCTCTCAGCCCACCACCCCCAGGAGCACAGAGTGCTAGCCAAACTAACGTCCTTGCACACTTAAATCAGGGCAGACTTCTGCAAGACTTTCACTTTGAGGGGATGCTTACCTCGGCTGGGTACCTTATTTCTACTGAATGTGGCAGCTGCCTGGTGTCCGTAGGGGTGGATCCCCAGCTCCAGAGCCTGACTCACAGTTCCCAGCAAAGACTCAGGGTCCCCAGGCCCACTGGTACTCAAGAGCAGAGGGCTGTCGTGGCAACCTTTGGTCAGTGTGCTTGAACTCTTGTCTGGGAAGCCCACCTTGGCCCCCTCACACAAGCAGTCCTCTTCCATGCTCTCCGAATGCATTAGTGGCGGCTGATGGGCATACCCATGGGCAGGGGTGGGTGAAGGACCCTGGGAGATACATTCTTGTGCCCTGATCTGTAGGAGATGCTGAGGGCTGGCGTGGTGATGGTGGTGGTATGAGTCAGCATTTTGATAAGATAAAGCCTGGTGCTCGGTCATATTTTGTCCCCCGATGCTAGGAGCTAGGCTCCCAGCATCCCCTTGGTTCATGTGCCTGAACAATTCATGGTATTCTTGCTGCTGCTGCTGCTGCTGTTGCTGCTGCTGTTGCTGTTGCTGCTGTCGGTGTTGCTGCTGCTGCTGCTGCTGCTGCTGCTGCTGCCTTTTTAGGAGCTGTGCAAACTCTGCTGGAGGCAGCCGAATGTCCGAGTGGCCGGTGAGTGAATGCCGGGGAGAGAGCAGTCCTTGAAGGATGTGGGGAACCTGCTGGTGTCTGCTATAGTCTGGCGGTGTAGGGGAGAGCAGGGCCTGCTGTAGTGCTGATGTGGTATAGTGTGGTGACTGTTGATGTGCACTGGAAGGGAAAGTGGGGAACTGATCAAGTGGAGCTGGAGGAAACCCCACTCCCGTTGAAGGGCTGTAGCTGCTGGGGGACCCCCGGGACTGGTCCGAAAACAGGTGGGGGTGTAAATGCGCCTGGTCGTAGTTAGCAGGAGAGAACCGATTCACGTTCAAGCTGCAGACACAAAAGGGTGTGAGTGCCAGGCATCTGAGTAATAACTACACCAACTTCCCTGGGGAGAGTTAATCGCCTTCATTAGCTAAACTCCCCATGGTACAGATCTGTGCTGTGACAGGGAGGACTATGTAGTCACTGTTATTTGTCCCTAATTTGCTTATCCCATTCTTTGAAAGACTTATAGCACTGGGCATGTAAGCAGCAGTCTTGAAAGCAAGATTCTGGCTTTGGTTTGTTTCTTGAATAGGGTCTCAGGAAACCCAGGCTAGCCTCTAATTTGCCATGTACCTGAGAAGGACCTTCAACTCCTGGTCCTCCTGCCTCTACCTCTAGAGTGCTGGGGTTCTGGGTATGGGAGAGCACACCTGTTTATATGGTGCTGGGCACTAATGCCAGGCTTTGTGCATGTCAAGCCGGCACCCTACCTGCAGCTGCATACTCAGTCTTACCCAGTCTTTCTTAGAAAATGATCTGAACTGTTCAGAGTAACAGTCTCCCAGAGGACAACAGAGAAGGAAAGACCCTAGACTAATAACCCAGGGGAACTGACACCTTCCTACATCCCTCTAACAGACCTCCCCTTCTTTGCAGGCCATCAGGAAGGCACACTGCCTTTTTCTCCTGTCTCACTAGCAGTTAGGGTCATGAACAGTTTACAAGCTCATCTCAAGCCCACCCTGCCTCTTTTACAAAGGGTGCCATAAGAGCACAGCCCCTCACATTGCTTCCTTCTCACTCACTCTGCTAAAGGGCTTCTTCCTCTCCCAGGAGATCATCTACCCAGGGGCTGGGCAACACCAAGGAGCTTACCTATGGGCCTCTGCGCTGTCGGCACTCAGTTGCTTGGACAAGGGCCTGTGCCCATAGCTGAGGGTGGCCATTAGGTTGGATCGGTGCTGCATCTGAATCTGGCTGGCACTGGGGCTGATGGCAATGCCCCGCCCTGCAGGGCCTGCGGTTGACCCTGCCATGTTGCTGAGCATATCAACTGGCTCCTGTAGCTGGATAGTCACCGGCTGTGACTGGCTAGGCTGCTGAAGGCCCAAGCAGGTTAGTGCCACACTGGGTGGTGGGGAACAATTCTCAGGCTGCTGCTGAAAGATTGCACCATGGGAGGGTAAGCCTTGAAACTGGGAGGAAGATGTAGCACCTGTAGAGAAAGGGACGGCAAGGTGCCCAGATTACCTGCCAGCTGGAAGCAAGGGGGCCCAGAAGGAGACTCACAGCAGACAGCATCTAGAACAGCCTTCTCAAACCTCACTATATAAGACAATACCAAGAACTGGCAGAAAACCGACCTCATTCACCCACAGAACTATGATTCAGTATGTTAGGTAGAGTCTCCATGAATTTGTATTTCCAACTAATTCCCCTAAGAGCTGGTCTACAGTTGAATTTTGAGTAGCAGAGGTATATGTGGTGCTTCCCAAACATGAATGCACATGAATGGCCTTGAAAATTGGTTAAATTGTACATTCTGATCTGTCAGTGCTGGGACAGAACCCAAGATCCAACTCTGATTCAAGGACTCTCTACCTTGAGGAGAAGAAACTAGAGGTAATTCCAATGCTTTTTCAGAACACAAAGGAGCCCACCACGGGACTGACTGTGTGCCAGTCTCTGAACAACCATACCCAGTGGGAGGACAGGAGAGGGTTAGGGTAGCTATATTAATAATGGCTAACCCTAGGACTATTACATTGGTAGTAACAGTAGTCCTAGGTGATTTACATATATTTATTAAAGTGTTGCTATTGTTACAATTGTTGCTGAGAAAGTACACAGGTACACAGGAGTTAAGAAATTTACCCCAGGTTTCACATCAAGAAACAAAATAAAACCCAGCAAATCAAGGAAAGAACAAGTCTTTTTACTGCATAGCATATAATAGGTCTATCCCCATGGCTGCCCACTTACCGTGAGAGGGGATCATGGCACTGTTGATGGGTGGAGGACTATTACTTGGCTGCCTGAAGAGATGGTTGTTGGGGTGGTTAGGGGGTGGGCTTGAAGGTTGAATCCTTAACCTTAAAAAAAAAAAAAAAAAAAAAAAAGGCCGAACAGATAGATAAGCCCCCTGAAGTGACAGAGCCATCTGGAGCTAACATCTAGCTATATGAGACCTACAAACAGACATCTTTTAGTTTGGGGAAGCAAATCTTGGTAGCAGGCCACCACAAGCCTGTCCACATCTCATTCAACTAGCCTTCTGCTACAAAGGCAGCACTCATTGGCCTGGCCTGCAGTGGACGTTAGCTTACTCTGTTCGTGCAGAGGAAATAGCCAGGATTTTACAAAGCCCCTTCGTCTCTAAATGCACTGTCCTTTTTCCCCAAAAAACTCTCCCAAAGCTGAAGGCTCAAGTCAGTCAATTTTCCCCACGAGTTAGGCCCAGGGTGCCATGCTGTTCAGCCAATGACTTAGGAAGCGCATGAGTGGTTCATTTACCTCTGGAGCTGGTGGGTAAGGAGGGCTGGCTGATTTTCACACGCAGCCTGAAGAGGTGGGGAAGGCTGAGGAGGACAAATAGAATCCTAAAACATAAAAGGGGGTGGAGGAGGAAAGCAAGTCATGAGCTGCACAGTTCATCAGAGCTGTTCTTGGGAAGACGCAGAGGGTACTATCTGTGACGTTGACTTTTGCTGCTGCGCTTATCAAACATGTCACCCATAAACATAACTCACACTCCACTCTGCCCTGAGCCCTTTAAACAATTCACAGGCTAATGAGCCCAAAAGGAAACTCCAAACACGTTGGAGAAAGCAAAGAGTGAATGAGGGCCTACTTGAATTTGCTGCTGGAGAATCTGATGGTGCTGCTCCTGCTGGTATAGCATATGCTGCTGCTGGGTCTTCTCCAGGGTTCTCTCATCAATCTGTCCCCCGTACATCTTCTGCAGCTGCTCACACTCCTGAAGGAAAAGCGGTAGGTAAAGATGGGACACCCCATGCAGTGATCTCAGCAGAGGCAGATCTGCCCTCGGGGCAGAATAAGCCACAGAGGAACAGTGTCCTTGATGGGCTTGAAAAGTGATGCTCACACTCTGCTCTATGGGAATGAACAGGAAACATCAAGGACACACTGTGTGCATGAGTGAGTGTGGAATCAGATACAAATCCAAATCCCATGCCACTTGAAGCTCTTGGCCCTTCACAGAAGTCTAAAAGCAGGTTTCCTACATCTGGGAGCCATACCAACTGGAGATTATGCCTGATGTTAAAAGGTACAGCAAACAGCCAGGTCCACTAGGAGCCTGTGTGGTAAGATGAATGCTAAGACTGCTTAGACATAACTTCCCTGTTGCTTCCCAAGGAATTTCTATTCCTTTCCAATGAACTACAAAGACGACAGCAGAAAAATTTTAGTTTCATTATGAGGGAAGCCATGTGCACTAGAAAGCCACATTGTTTTAAGCTAGACCACTGCAGTGCTGCTGATAGGAAGGGCACGGGCTCAGGGGAGTCACTGCCCCGGTCCTGGACACTGCATGGCCATCCCTGCTCCTTCATTACCTGCTGTAACTGTTTGATGCTGCTGTTGGTGCCTATTTTTTCCAGGTGAGCTTTGAAGGCTTGGATGCTCGCAGCCCCATCTGAGAACCGACGCACAGGAGAAAAGCGCTCCGTAGGGAGGTGCAGGGTGTTGGAGTCCTTGTAGGTGGAGCTGAATATATGGGAAGAGATGGTTAGCAGCTAGGACTCCTCCGGGCGGGAGGGGGTGGGGGTGGGGGTTTTGAGCAATCACACATGGACCACTGTTCAGGTGAACACACAGACAGCAGGCTGTATGAGGAGCCCTGCACACAGCACTCTCGTGTCATTTCCTGAGGTGGCTAAGGACTCCAAGCATTCATTTACTGCCTCTACTTACCTTAGGTCAGTCTACTTCCCAGGCCTGGTGAGGTCCTAGGGTCAATTACATCTGGTTCTTATAGACATATTAGAGCAGGATGAATTCATCAGCATAGCCAGGATTGGCTGTACCAGAGCCCTGGGCTCACAGTCATTCATTTATTTTCTATTATAGTTACATGGGGGGCGGGCTTATTTATGGAAGCTCAGGTTTTTAAAAGCAGATCTCTATCTGGTATCTTCAGAAACTTAGAATTCACCAATTGATCCGAAGTTTCCTCCAGCAGTAACCTATGTACGGCTAGAATGAATCCAAGTCAGTTCTGTGGTCAAAGGTCTGGCCTGGAACTCACAATTCTGTTCTAGAAGGGGAGGGTGGAAGCTGGGGTGCGGGAGAATAGGGACTTCTGATCCCGGGATAGGGACAGCACATCCCTCAGGAATGTGGGCCTCAAGATCCTGCACGTACCTTGTGGACACACACGAGACTTGCTACTGTGATAAGCCCTCACACAGCAGCACCCGGACAACCGCCTTCTGACTGAGGGGCGGGTTCCCACTACTCAACCAGAACACAGCCAGTGTCTTATGGGAAAAGAGAAGAGCCACCGATAAGGAGCCCGAAGACAGCACTGGGCTGACTAACACCTAGGCTTGCTGTCTAATCAGAAAGAGATGTTTATGAGCCGAGATAAGCAGGTTAAAGACTGCAGGGGCAGCATCCCACAGCTGATGGAAAGGGTCAGGGTGGCAGGTCCAGGGCAGAGATGACATTACACGGAGCTATGGGTGAGGTGACCAGTCACCTTGCCAGTTCAGACTGAAGCAGAGCCAAAGCCAAGGAAGCAGGTGAACAAGCATGTTCAAATACAGTGCAGACAGGGAAGGGCTGAGGAGAAACGATGACTGGGCAGCGATGCCAAGAGAGTTCTGATGACGCATGAAAGCCCTCACTCTTTACTAATGGAGCTTCAGACTTCAAAGCTTCAAGCAGTAGTGAGCTAGTGAAATGAGCATGAGCTTCTATTTGTTTTAGTAACATAAAAGACAAATTAGTCAGGGCTGGGGGATGGGTATTGCAATCCATAAACAGTATTCAGAAAGGTGGCTTTTGGAAAGAAGTGTGTTCTGTCTGTGCTTCAGACCCTTTGAACTAAAAGGAAGCATTGGCTTATCTGTCCTAAAATTCAACTTCTACACTTTCAGTATCTTCGGGCAATGGACAGGTTTCTGTCACCAGGAGGTGTTCTTCTTCAAGCAGTCTTTCTGCACAAAATCATCCTTTCCCATTACAGCAAGAACATTCCAGGTTCCAGGTGTGGCTCGGCTTTCTGGAAACTCAGGCTGTGAAGAGAGTGGTCTCATCCTGGCTCAGTAACTTCAGGGGAGCGGTTCCAAGGGACCCGCCCACTGTACAGGCACGGGCAGCATCAAGCACACTTGACTTTGTTTTCAAAAGCAACCACGCTCACTCAGGACAGCCTCACATAGGCTGCTCTTTCCACTCTACCCTTCCAACAGAGTCGCAGCCCCCAACTGGACAGAATCAGTGTTAGCTTTTAAATCACACACTTCCAGGGGTGACAATGTTGACCAGCCCCTCTTCTGTCTCCATGGTGGGCTTGACCTAGTATAACACAAAGAATAGATATATAGTCTGTTCTTTTAATCATTTTCCAGAAAATGAAAGTTTTTCAGTGACACAGAATGGCCACCCATATCATATCGCGTGTTTTATGGCCTTGGAATGTCGTCTTTACCCCTGAACCAACTTTAATCTCTTCGGTGTATGTATGGTGACCCCACGAAGACACGCTTGGTTTACACAGGTGCCCCACAGTATACAGTATGCCATTGAGACATTCACTTGTTTCTTGCGCAGACTGTCTTGGCCCCTGAACCATGTGACACTACCAAGAATGTACCCATGAGAACAGACAATAAAGCTGTATGTAGGAGGCCAGGCCCTGGCAGTGACTGCAGTCAGAATGCTCATCACACGGATGGACCTGAAGGCTGATAGGATCTTCTTTTAGAACAAACGTCGAGAGAACAGAGGCTCTGTGAGGGAGGAAGGCTGGCTGGGAAGTGCTGATTAGACTGTTTTCCTAAGGAGCCGGAGAATTAAAGGTAGATACTCAAAGGATAAAACCTACACAATAGGCCTGGGGAGGGCCAACAGATCAAATATCAGACTAGAGGAGGAGGAGGAGGCGAGGAACAAAAAAGCATCTTTAGAGCAAGCGCAAGTGCGGGGTCCTAAGCTACGAGCTGCCCAGGGGTGGGGTCAGCTAAAAACCAAAAGCACTGAGGGAGGAACCGTGACTGCTGTGACATACGGGGGTCTCCATCCGAGGAATGTGTCACCATACGATTAGTGCATGAGAACCTTCTGCCCTTCTGTCCCTTATAGGACTTTTTCTTTCTAAATTGTTTGTGGTCATTTATAGAAGCTTATGTTCCTTCTTCCAGGGTGCCAAGGTGGCACCTGTCTGCTCAGAGTTCACCTGTCCTTGCAGATTACCTGATTCGCAGTGAGTAAGATGAACAAGGAGAACAGTGGATGGAGCTGATCAGTGTGACTAGTCAAAGCTTTCATTCCTATTGGCGCACAACTGTACCTAATGTCCTCCCAACCCAGCTACTTACACCTTCCCATTTCACTACCCCCACAAGAAGACTGGAATGGGCAGATAAAGCTGCTGAAGAAGGAGGCGTGGCCTGCGAGCTGGAGGACAGCATCAGAAGTGACACAGCTAAGACTGTAGTCACCAAGGGAGTCACGGAAGAGTTACTTCAGCTCTCTTACTGCCAGGCTACCTTGGACTTAGAAACAAACGTTTCCCTGGTCAGGATGGTGAAAGCTTGTTTCCCAGTCTTCAAAGCAATGATCTAAATAACAGAGGCCTAGAGAAGACCTTGCTGTCAGGCTCCTTAAGAATGATGTCCCAAACCTGTTCTACCATTCATTAGGGATGCACCGCCCTCTACAGCCACCTGTAGAGGTGGTCAGGGCTAACACCATAGGAACTGCCCATTCTATCGAAGGTGATGAACTATTACAGTCAGATCTGTGGATGCTGCTTGAAAATCCTCAACTCTAGAGATGCCATCGAAGAGAGAATCACTCCTCAGAGGCCTACAGGAATCAGCTGCAGATGATAAACAGATCATCTGCAAGAAACTAGGATGGAAGTGCCTGGGATTGCTTCAGAATCCGAGAGAAAACTTTTGCCCTGTGCATTGCTAAGTGCTGGGAGCTGAGAAGATGTGAGTTCGGGATGGCAGGTGGCTTCTGGTTAAAGCCAGTCACCGTGACATAGGGTGCTGGTCCAATAAGCCTCAAGGAAGCTCACACTGCCATGTGGCTACTCACCGATGCTGGTCAGGTACCAGGTGAGGAGGCCAGACCCGGGAACGGAAAGACTGCTGTCCTAGCTGCCGTTGTAGGTCCGCTGGGATCTCAGCCGTCGGGCTGGTCATGGCCAGTGTGTGTCTTTTGGACCTATTTGCCAAGTACCTGCAACAGGCAGGGAGGACATTTCACAGTAAAAAAGACAAGAATGGGCCTGCACAAGAAGCAACAGAAGTCAGTCTGCAGCACTTGGTGAGCAGGGCAAGGCGCTGGGAGATTCCACGGCAAGCAGCCCTGACAGGATGGAGGCGAGCATGTCTAACTGGCCAACAGAAGTCTGCTTACCACCCAAGTGGATTTTGAGCTTGGGAGCTTAAGAGAAGAAAAGCATATCCAGTTCACAACAAGATCAATTTCCTTACTTCCCTCCATTCAGCAGAAGAAGTTATTTTTTCTTTTAACATGTTATTTTTTTCTCCAAATTTCCAAACTAAAAGTCAGAGGAAATGTACCCAAAGCCTGTTTCAAGGGAGGTATTCAGAAAGAGTCAACTTATGTCTCTTGGTGTCAGAGGCCTCAGGTTTTGTGCTGTACTAACTACATGCCGAAGAAAACAGCCTTATTTAAGGACAACTGACCTGTCATGTTCTGTGACCAAAACTAGTAACTGGAGAAGAAACACTGATGTGGTCCCCAGAGGACTAACAAGAGGATGAAGAAATAAAACCACTTGGGATGTTCAGAGCTATTTTCGGGCAGTAAAGAAGCAGGGTAAGGGAACAGAAGAGTCGGGTGCCCAGGAGTCAGCCTCAATGATGCCTTTTTCTCTAAAGAGCTTTGAGACCCACACAAGGGTCAGCACCATACAAGATCCAGGCCCTGCATCTGGTTCAGCCTCCTCAGCACTTTTGCTCCTTGGGTACACAAGAGAGAAGCAGGATTCCTTCCTGTCCCATGAAAATGATGGGCATTCTAGCCTTTTGATGTTGGTCTGAAGAGAAGGTGGGGACAGAGGAAGTGGCTCCTAAGGCAAAGAAGACGAAGCAGAGCTGCATCTTTCCAAGGAGGGAAGGCAGTACATAGGACAGGCCCTACGTTCTTGTTCTTAGGACACCAGCAGGGCTCATGTGCAGCCCCATACATCCTGTTATCAACAAACTGTATAGACAAGAGCATCAGAGGGAGGCAAAGTCAGCATCGTGCTTCTATTGGCTAGGCTATGGAGGGGGCTGGGAACCCCTGTTCACTAGGGTGCTTTGTCTTGTATTTTCTGTACAAGACCAGCTTCTTTGAACAGGAGCTCTTCTTCCTTTTAAGTATAGGAAGAGACAACAACCTGGACAACAATCATAAGGCTCTTGGTTTATTTCTGACTACGTTGCCTATGTAAGCTAAAAGCCGTTATCAGACTATAATTTGTTTTATGCAAACTTGCTAGAGAAAGCCATCAGTAGTTAATGTCCATTGATAAAAACACCCAAAGTTTCCCCAAGAGCCCATGAAAACCATTTTATTTCAACTTCCCTCAAGGGAAAACATATAATCTTGAAGAACACCCATTATTTCTGGGAAAATACATGCTGGATTCTGGTTAAAACCCCTCCCCAGAAAATAAGAAAAACAACTCCACAAGGGGGCATGCATGGAGCTGAAGACCATAGCTACTGGAACTGAGGTCAATGGACAGCACAGCATGCCTGATGGTCACTGGTGTTCTCTGTGAATTAGGCATCTCAACAAACTTCTACAGACACCGGACATTTACATCTGTCTCTGGCCCGCATCCCACCCACCCCGTTTATTTTCTCTTTGTTTGGTTTGTTTTTTTGGTTTTCCTTTTTCCAATATCTCTTTGTTGGTACAAGGGAGTAGAAGAAACACACAGCAAACAGTACAGGAGGTATTCATTCATTCTCCTGGGAAGGAGGAGTCCATGCCAGAGGTCCATGGCCAGACTAGCTAGGATCACTTTCATCTCAAATCTCCAATTCCTTTTCCGTAAACAGTTCATGGCAGGTAGAAGCAGGCTTTATGCCTTCTGAACACTATCAGAGTTGCAATATAGAGGCGGGGACAAGGGAGGAAGAGGGAGGAGAGGAAACGTTCTTAAGGTTATTGCTGTCACTTAAGGGGCTTCCAGTGGCGCTTATAGAAATGAGATTTTTCTGGGCAGTCTTCTGTTACTTCCGTGTGGGGAGGAACATGCCATCTGGCTTGAGCAAAGAGCCCACACAAGGGTCGAAGTGGCACTGCACCAGCTCCTTGGGCAGAGGTGACCTTTCGCTGGCTGCAGGGGGAGCCTGCCCAAGGACGCTCTGCAAGTACTGCCGGATGCCACATTACCTCTGCACAGCTTCCTGATCGGGCTCCCCATCCGAGCTCTCCTCGTCCACAGGGGTAACTGCTGGCACTGCCTGCAGAGACAGGAAGGAAAGGCTCAGGGTGGCAGCGTATTCTTGATAACTGGACTGAGGCCAAGGGTCTTCTTACTGTTCTTATTTCAAAGACCTCACTAGAACCCATGGGTTAGAGAGAACTTTCATAGATCTTGCTTTCCAGTTCCAGCTTGCTCAGTGACATAAATCTGTATTTCTTCCCTTATCATATCTGTTTGTTTGTTCATTTAATACTTGGATGCCTATTATAAGACAAAAGATGTGAATTTATAGCTGTAGTTTTTGCCTTTGTTTTATAGAGATAAGTGAACAGAAAGAAGAGCATGATTAAGCTCTCAAGTCCTCTATGGGGTGTGTGGGAATTGAAGAAGATGCTCTGGAGGAAATAACACCTGACCTGAGACCAGAGATACACAGGAGCTAGTGGCCAGGCAAAAGCAAAACGGTCATAGGCTGAGAAGTGTCCAAGGACTTGGAGCACACAGGAACCTGCCGACCTGATGTGCTAAGGAACTGACTGTGGTTTCACATTAACGCCAGTCCCAGAGTCTGGATGTCTGAAGTCCAGGAAAAATCATGGTGTCTGAAAGTACATTGTCACATATAATCAAAGATTGTAAGTTAATGCTGTAAAAATATTCACTACTATCCAAAACAGAAAGGGAATGAGAAACACACATGCCTCACTGGGGCTGCTGGCTCCTCTCCACGAAGACAGGAATGCTGTGGGGCCTTAAATAATATTTTTGGCCCAGTGGCACATATCAACATCATCCACACCCCTAAGCACTACATCAGAAATGCCTTCAATGGCCAAATAGGGCATTTTAAAAACAGCGCATTATAGGGTTGGCCAGATGGCTCAGTGGTTAGAGTGCATACTGCTCTTGCAGAGGACCTGAGTTTGGTTCCAGCACCCACACTGGGTGGCTCACAACTGCCTGTAACTCAAACTCCAAAAGCTCCTTCGCTTCTGACCTCTGGCCTGCCCCCCGTAATTAAAAATAAATATTTTCTTAAAAACTGGGCTAATTATAAACCAAGCATAACCTTTTTGAAATAATTCCAACGTTTAAATTGTCACATCCTTTACTTTAGTTCTAAGGGTGGAGTAAACAGTTGGACAGGAAGTGGCTATAGCTGAGGCAGAGGAAAGACACTTATAAATGGCCTTGAATATCATACAAATGTATTTTGGGACGAGCAGTGGTGAATCACTACAGGATTTTAAGCAGGGCACAGATCTGTGTTTGGAAAAGTGAGGTCTCTCCAGTTGCAGGGTGGAAGAGGCAGCCAGTGGAAACCAGGAAGCCAGCCAGGAAGCGCCTGGGAGTTCGCTGTGGTAATCCAGGTGACTGACGACCATGACTTAAGGAATAGGGGTGGGAGTGGGTGTAAGAGATGGAGAGATGTAAGCTAGTTAATTCATAGACATTCGATAACTGATAGCAGGAATAACCAAACATTGTATAAAGACTTTAAAAAAAGACCCATGTTCCTAGCTTGTGCAGTCCCCAGGACTATAATAGTGCTGGTCACAGCTGGGCAGTGGTGGCTCACTTTTAATCCCAGCACTGGAGAGACAGAGACAGGTGGATCTCTGTGAGTTTGAGTGCAGTCAGGACAGGCTCCAAAAGCTACAGAGAAACTCAAAAAAACCAAACCAAACCAAACCAACCAAACAAAAACAGTGCTATTCACTGTCACTGTAGGGAAGACAAGTATCACTGAGTTATAAGCTTTGGAACCGAGGCATTCAGACTGTGAGCATTTCTGAAATAGCCACTAAATCCCACATGTACATTTGCAGATCTCGGAAGAGCACTATGGGTAGAGATCAAGATGGCAGGTGGAATTATGGGAGTGGACAGGCTCATCCAGAGAGAAGACAGGAAGGGGAAAGGGGACTCAAGTCAGTCAACTCTGAGCAGAAAGGAAACTGGAAGGCAGAAGGAAGATCCGGGGTGGGTTTACAGGAGAAAAAAAAAATTATTACAAAAAAAGGGGAAGAAAAGGTCACCAGTGACGAATAGAGTTGGGACATCCTAAAAGATAAAGATTAAAAATGCCCACTGGATTTATCAACAAGAGCTTGTACGTGACCTTGGCAACGACAACTCTAGTGGACAGACTAAGTCACCCCATTTCCCAACCAATACTGACCTTGCTCATGGAAAGCCTCTGCCACCTAAGAGTCGTGTCATTCACTCTGGCATTTAATCCCAAATGCCAATCTTATCCCTGGTTAGTCTGGGCCTCACTATGTACACCTGACTGGCTTCAGACTTGCAGTGATCCTCCTGCATCTGTCCCCCAAGGACTGGGATCACATGGCTGTGCACTCTTCTACTACTCAACACTTGCTTCAGATGGGCTGTGCTTGTCTTTGATGTCATAGACAGTATGCCAAGGGTGCAGATGCAGAACTGTTTTCTGAACTGTGGTGCTACTGAAAGTGTGGCCCATAGGCTCACACAGCGCTCTGTGAGCAAACCCGCGCTAAGGAAAGCCCAGAAATCCAGAGTGAGTTTCTGTGTGCTTCCATGACTAGCTAATGGAGTGTTTTACAAAGTATCGATCCACGATGGATCAGAGAAGAACAAAAGCCTCCAAATACTGTCATTTTAAGCAGTAGTGCCCTAAAAAGCTAATGAAAGCTATGGAGATAAATATTCAATCTTACGGAACTATGACAAAAAAATTATCAGAAATAAACAGAAACCAATGTGTCAAGTAAAACCTTTGTATGTCACCATCATACAAAAATGATGTGATTGAGACGCTGACCAAAGTTAGAGCCAGGCATAATCATCTAGCACTGAGACTGAACCAGAAATGTGAGGTGGTGGCGCTCCAAGGAGAACAGCTAGGGTGGTAATCTGGAAAACTCATCTAAAAAGTGATTAATCCCACGGGCTGGCTGGTGAGATCACTTGCTGTGCAAGCCTGAGGACCTAAGTTGTATCCCTGACCCCAGTGAGGGCAGAAGGAGAAAATGAACTCCCCAAAGCCGCCCTTTGACCTCCATGCATGTACTGTAGCATGCGCATGCCCCCTGCCAACTAGTCTTTAAAAAGCAATTCATTCCAGAGCACTGCCCACTTGAACTGCCTTCTGCTGGGGGAAAGTCCTCTAAGATATCTGCTATGGATGGACCACTGGGAAGAGGCAGTAAGTCAACCGAACATACAGAGCACTGTGAGTTAGAGAGGAAACTCAGGTATTTCAGTCAGGTTGAGCCCTGGGCTCACAGACATCTTATGAAAAGCCTCTGAGGAAGTCAAACTATGTGTTGCTACTCACTGGTGTCATGGTGACAAGTGGAGAGGGTCCCCGTGGGCGCTTCAGCAGCTGTTGGGCATGCAGCTGGATGTTGGCTCCTCCATCTGATGCTCTCCGGCCAAGGGGCCCCATTCCATTCAGTAGCTGTAGTGTAGGCGGCTGTAACAGAGATTGCTCCTGCCAGGAGAATAGGCCGGATACAGTGGTGACATAGTAAGATGTGGGAGCAAATAGCACCACCATTATCATTATGGTTAGAGGGTACTCCGATGGAGAAAGGAGCTGAAGAAATTTCGCATCTCCAGAGATCTACAAAAGGAAACTGCCCCTCACCAAGGAAACCCTCTGATACTAGGGACAGTCCTTTTAAAGCCCCCCAAGAGAAGATCAAGCTTGTTTCTTGTGGGCAGCTCTTTTCACAGCCAAGTACCTTATACTCAAGCTGTCCAGTTGGCTGTAGACTCTGCATGGGCAACAGGTTGTGCATGAAGTTCATGTTAGGTGCCACCTGCAAGAATGGACCCTGTGGGTTCACTCCAGGAAAACCAGGCAGGAGCTTCTGCAGATCTTCCATAACTTCCGTGCTGACAGGAAACAGGAAAGGAGAGTGTGGTTACTCAAGTATTTAAGTCTCTGAAGTAATGACAGCACAGTTATTTTGTCTGTCTGCCTGCCTGCCTGCCTGCCTGCCTGCCTGCCTGCCTGCTACCTACCTTTTTTTCCCTGTTTGTAGCCCTGGCTGTCCTGGAACTCACTCTGTAGATCAGGCTATCCTCAAACTCACAGAGATCTACCTGTCTCTGCCTCCAAAGTGCTGGGACCACCACCCAGCCTTTTCTATCTTTTTTTTTTTTAATATGCAATATACGTATATGCCTATATAGTCCTCATGTGTGTATGGCAGTACACATGTATACAGATATCCAAACATATGTATGTACATGAGTATGGAGGCCATGGATGGGTTGTCTTTTTCTATCATGCTCCACTTTTTAAATTTTAAAGACAGGGTCTCTCACTGAACCTGGAGCTCACTGACTTGCTAGTCAGGCTGGCCATGAGCTCTGTGGATCTGCTTGTCTCCACCCTACAGAGCTGAAGATACAACAGAGGCTGAACAGCTGGGGATCAGAACTCAGGCCTTTCTGCTCGAAGGGCAAGCACCTACCCCACTACCCACTGGGGAATGGAAGTCCCCAGCTTTACTTTCCTCCTAAATTTCTATTTCTGTCTAAAATCCTAAGGCAAAACAGAAGTTCAGTGTGTGAAATTTCACTTTGTCATTTTACTCTGAGTTCCTGGGATTGCTTCTCTTCATTGATGCTCTCAAAAACCATCAGAGAAGACATGGGCACAACTGCAGCCCAGGCTTTTAAAGCCTGGAGGCAAACAGCAAGTTTCTAGAGAGCACAGGCCATTCGCTAAGACAATGGCTGCCTGAAGTAGCAACTGAATCACCAGGGAAAGAATGCAATTACCACTGTCAGTGCTGATGGGCAGATAAGTACTGGATGTTCGGGGCTGTCATGCCCAGCAGACTTTAAATAAGAGATCTTTCCACTAATCACGACTTGGGACTCCACCCCTCTGTGGTGACACACTCTGTGGAACCAAAATGTTCCTTCTATTGCTTGCTTGATTGCAAGCCGAGAACAGGGAACAGGGAAGAAGCTCAGCATCAGGCATGGGCGTTGCTTCTGGAGACCCACTCAGAGGAGAGACATCTGTAAGAAAGCCAGCTCTGCCTGAACTGAACTCTCACAAGAAGGTTTGCTACAACTTTGTCTTCCCTGCTCAATGAGAAAACATTCTGCAAAGAGACGGGCAACTATTCAAGCTGACAGGCCTCAACTGCAGAGTAGAAACGGGGTGAGTCAGTCATTTCCCCAACATGAGGGCCAGGAAGCCTGGGGAACACTTTGGGAAATGTGTTTTGGGATTCTTGTTCATTTTGGGAGCAGAGCAAGAGACTGAACCCTGAACCTTGTCTGTGCCAGCAAAGTGTCTCTACCACTGTTCACTTCATTTTTAACTGTCCACATATATAAATTATGCCACATCGCTTCTCTTCCCTTTGTAGGAGAGTCCTGGTATAGAACACGAGGTAGATAGACATCATCTCTAAAAGCTGATTTATTTGTTTATCTGTCTGTCTGTCTATCTATCTATCATCTATCTATTGAGACAGGGTCTCTTTATGTACCCTCTTATCTTGAAACTAGATATATAAACCAGGTTGGCCTCTTCCTGCCTCCACCCCCTGAGTGCTGGGACTAAAGGCATAGACCATACTTTGCTAAAGCTGGCTGAATTTTAATACTTCTGGGTGACTCAGACCAGAACACCACCATCATTGACAAAATTCTAACATTCTCTTTACCATAGCAAGCTAAGAGTGACCAGATATAGGGAGACTTTAGCCACATCAGTTGTAGTCTACCACAGTCCCTGATGTGTTAAAAATGTGCGTTAGCCTCTTATTTAGATCATGAAGTAGGAGAAAATGTTCCATAAGAGGCCTTCAAAGCCAGATGGGATCTTTTTGCCTTAGTATTGGGCGGGATATTGATCAGGTACTTACCGTGGGTCAGCCACTCCCACAGTGTGCCTCCTCATTGACAAGTAACGAACCAAGGCTTCAGGAGAAGGCTCTTCACCCTCATCACTGTCCAAGTTCACTGTCCCATCAGGCTGAGGTGGAGGGAAACACCAGGGATCAGAAATAAGTAACCAGAAATAAGAATGAAGGGAAGGAATTGTGCTGCGGGAGGAAAAGTGTTTCAATCGACAATGATCAGATGTGGGTACTTGCCTCTATGATCTGGTTCTCTGGATTGATCAGTTGAACTTGGGGGACACTAATGTTCATGGCAGTGCCTGTCTGCTCCGCCTAGAAAGCAGTACAGATAAATAAACAAAGACTTGAGACACTAGAAGAAATAACAGCTTTTCAAATTACGTCTCTGCCCTCACCCCTCTCTCTAAGATATGGCTTCGCTGTGTAGCCCAGGCTAGCCTTGAACTCATCATTCTTCTGTCTCAGATTCCCACGGGCTCGGTTATATACAAAACAGTCTTGATTTCCATCCACACCTTGGTATAATTTGTTCTCATCTAGGTCACTGGAGACATTACCCACCTGGATATTGACTGGTGCTTGAAATGTCATAGCTCTGGGCAGGCTAGGAAGAGCCCCGAGGCGCAGAGTTTTATGTCTCCTATGTCGGTCACACAGCAGGCTGTAGATTGCACTATAGTGATCATAGGCATCTGATCGTAATGACTAACAAAGAGAGGAGCAAAGAGTGAAAACCCCAATGAGATGTCGCATCAATGACCACAGTCTTCAACATCAGCGGAATCCACAGCAGCTTCTTCCTTCCTTCTCAGACCCAGGAAGGACAAAGGAAGAAGAGAAAGAATGAGAGCAGGAAGTCCCATGCTCAGGAAGAAGAGAAGGCAGACAAGGCAGGCAAGAGGAAAGGCTGCTTTCTTATTTGCTCTCTCCTCCTTCCCAGGTACCTGAAGTGTCCGCTCCTTGTCTAGTCCCATGTCTTCCATGGCCAAGAGGACATCATCGTTGAGGGGATCCGCCTGTCTTTCTTCCTTCAGTTGCTGGCATTCAGCTATTAACTGTAACATGGGAAGCCGCAAGCTGTCAGGTTCCCAGTTAACTATTTCAGCACAGCATGTGATTCATATTGACCAAGCTGTTTTATGCCCACTTGCTGAGGATCCTCTGGGTCTCATGCAAAATCTAAGTGAGAGAGCTCTGGCAATCAGCTTGAGCTGACAGGAAACCTCCTGTTTCTTGAACTCCTGGGGTTTGTGAAATGATCATAATGGGGAGCAGCAGATACTACACAAGCTGTTGAAATGAGCACTGTCAGACAAAAGAGGCAGTCTGGTGGCAAGAACTGGGGCATACTGTCTCAGAAATCAAAAGCAAACTATGAGTTAGGGACAAATGGTAAGGGACCAGTGTCACTAGTCTGCACAGCCTAGTTGGCTCTTGGAGCGTCCTGCTGAATTCCTATGCCATTCAGCTTTACACAGCAGTTGGTTCCTAGTGCTCATCTCTTCAGGTCTTGGGCAGCTTAAATTTCCTGAAGGAAGGGGCCCAGCTCACCCTTTCAAAGTTGGGATCTGCATCCCCCAGCTTCATCCACTTGTGCCGGCAGATCTGCTCCATCGAGAGGCGCTTGTTTGGATCTAACACCAGCATGTGGCGGATCAAATGCTCACATTCTGCAACAAACAAACAGCGTGCCTTCAGTCTGGAGAGGGAGGCACTGGGGAGCTAGAAGCAGGGGCAGGTAGGTTCTTGGGCTCCCTGCCTCTGGTTATGTCTCTCTTCTGCCTTGATCATTACCTACTTCATTGCTTACTCCAGAAGGAAATGGGCAAAGCAGAGAGATGGAGAAGAAAAAGAAATTCAAATGGGGCAGTCTCCACTAAGTTTGATGAGAAAAATATGGAGCCAATACATGAACTATATTTATAATGCCCCCTTTAATGGAATAAAGAATTGAATGTCCTCTATAGAGATTTAATGTCTAAGAAGTTCTCACACTGGTCAGCTCTGGCCTCCTCTACATATTATCATGTGAATACTAACAACTCTTAAGTTAGCTGTGCTACGTGACTTCAAAAGTCAGGGATCTGGAGTTCCTCATGTCACAGGGGACATGGAGACGGGGATATGCAGAGGCCATTTCTGTCACAAGCTGTGACATGGCTGCCTTATATAGAACTTTCTTGATGTGAATTAAACACATAATGTTGAGCTGACAGAGATTTGACCAGTGGGTATTACAGAGAATTAGACCAGTAGCTTTAATTCTCACTGTACTTAATAATAAAAACCTGAAGCCAGATATTGGGGTAAATGCTGAAAGATCAGAAACAAAGGCGCCAGCCACTAGCTGGCTTATGTCTACTTCTTACCTCTATGGAATTCTTAGGCTAAACAGGGGGATATCCTGTCTCTATGAATCCTCAGACTAAATGGAGCGAGATCTTGCCTCCACTCCCTTGTATTCCTATCTCCATTTCCCTAGTGCTGAGATTAAAGGTGTTGAGTCACCACTGTCTGGCCTCTACGGTTAACTAGTGGCTGGTTCTGCTCTACAATCTTCAGACAAGCTTTATTTGTCAGAGTGCAAACAAAATATCACAGGTATTTCTCTTTGGGCACTCACACTCTAGGTTATACCGGGAAAGAACAAAGGATTCAAAGTCAGAAACCTGTATTCCGATTTCAAAGCTACCCCTTGAGCGTCCAGTCTACGATGAGAAAAAGGTTTTCGTCTGTAAACGGGCGGGCAGCTGTGATGACAATGTGAGCAGCAGCTATGAGGGAGGTGGTAGGCGATAAGCCATAGTTTTCTCTACACACTTTACAGTTATTATCTCAGCCTCACCATAATCCTGAGAGCAGTGTACTACCATCCTTTCCATTTAGAAATGGCCCAGGTTAAACAGAGTCCACAGTCATATGGTTTTCAAGTCAGATTCAAACCAACAGTCTGGCTGTCCACTTGCATGTGTGCATATGCATGTAGTTACATGCTGCCTATGTGAGCAAGCATGGAGGTCAGAGGGCAATGCTAAGATGTCTTCCTCAGTTGTTTCCACCTTATTATTTTGAGACAGTCTCTTATAAACCTGAAGAACACCAACTCAGCTAGACTAGCTGGCCAGTGAACTCCTGAGAGCGTCACATCTCTACCCTCAGTTATGTGGTTGCTAGGGATCCAAATTAAGGTCTAATGTTTGCACAGAAAGCATTTTACCCAACAAATCACCTCCCAGTCCTTTACCACAACTGTTATGTTGACTGGATCCCACAGAGCCAATGGGATCCACCTACCTGAACTACCGCCAGCCCTTCACCCAAACCATCACTGCTTGCTTAGACAGCCAGAAAAGGTTCCTAAGGTCCTTCTGCTTCTGTTCTTCCATCAATTACTCCATACTGGATACTTGTAAAGCCAAGGCTAGACCAGTACCACCTTAATAATTCTAACCTCTTTCCATGATCCTCAGACTGAATATCCTAAGTCCTGGGCCTTCAAGGTTCCTGTCACATGTGCAGCTCTCCACTGTCCAGCCTCCATGCTTGCCCCTTCTTAGGTGAACAGACACTCCTCAGGCCTTCTAATGGCAGTTCCCTGTCATACAGGTGAGAGCTTGACTGTCACCTCCTTAGAAACTCTTCCCTGACCTCTGACACAGGCTCGGTCCCTCTTCATTTTCTTTACATGAATGATTTAAGGACTCAATCTGTTCATATGTTTACATGTTTACTGTCTCTGTAACACTGCAAGGCAGGTGTCTTTCCTGCTACCATATGCAATATGAAATCACTAGTACCAAAAATGATTATTATATCTAATAGAAACTGAATATCTACTGAATTTATAAATAAACATCTATTGACTATTCACCTTAATCAGACAAGACTGTATCATGAAAGTGCTTTCAATTTCATTTAATTTTCACAGCAATCCTAGGTAGGTACTATAGAGAGCCTTATTTATAAATGAAGAGATGAGACTTTTGAAAAGTTAATGCACTCAGCTACTTCAAGGCTATGCTTTTGACTATCCTGGAATGCATCTTCAAATGGATATAAATTCTATTTCATCTATTTGTCCAGAACAATTTCAACTCTATAATTTCTATAGCGTTTTTGGTAACATCATTGACATGAATGATATGCTAAGAGTAATTTAAAAGAATTACTCTTAATTTTTAAAGTATTATAACCTCAAAAATCTAAAAAAGATACTAAATAAATATATGAACTTATTTTTGCTTTATGAGCAAAGGTATATTCAAGTGCAGTTCAGATCTGAAACACTATGGTCTCTACATTCTAAAATTATGTCCAGAGTAGCAAAGATAGGCTCCACCCTGTAGCATTCATGATATACAGGTTTATGGTCTGTGATCATTTAAGACAAAAAAAAAAAAAAAAAAAAAAAAAAGGTGTTCTTAATTTCATAAAGTTGCTTTAAACTAAAGGCCTCAGTGCAAGGAAGCGAGGGAATGCCTTGGACATTGTAAAGTTGTTCAGTACACTGTCTCTAGATGGCAGTCTACTGTCTTCCTTTCATCGACGACCAAGGCCAAATAATGTTTATAAGTCTTACTTTAAACAGAGACTTCCTTTTCTAGGCAATTTCCTTAAACAACAACAAACCAAACAGAACCTGTCATAAGTCCCAATACAAACTTCAGTTTCAGGATTTTGAAACTTGTATCCAGTCATCCTTAATCTGACTAAGCCTAAGAGACCCTGAAGACTTGCCAGGAAAACATTCACAGGAATTTATGTACATAACTTGCATTAATTTTTGATTGTTCAAGGAGAAAAGAAAAGTTTGCATATATTCCCTATCTGTCTCCAGGCCTCAGATTAGGGACTGCTGCTTCGTGTCAGTGGCAAACAGGCACACTGATTCTGTCTGCTCCCTGGACAGAAACTGGCAGAGGATCAGAAGCCTAACACTTTAAATCTGCTGCAGAGGGTGAGACATGGTGGAAGTCAGCATCCAGCCACATCTTTTCGGTGTCATACAGCTTCTGAGATGAGTTCAGATGAGACCTAAGCATGCTATTTTACAGACAACATGGACAGAGGGCGAAGATGAAGATAATGAAGGCTCCAAACCTGAAACTACCGCCACAGGACACTCAATGAGCGGAAGGAGAATGGACTAGAGCAAAAGGGCCGAGCCACCAAACCTTCTCTATGCCAGCAAGTGCGCAGCTGCGTGAAGTGGCGTTGCTTGCCCCCTCCCAGGCACTGGGGACACAGCAGTAGAGTTGCTCTACGGTTGGTGCTAGGGAAACAGCACCCCTAGCCCCTCCTGAAGCTGCACTTGTCTAGTCCACACATAGCTGGAAGACGTCTCTTCAGCAAAACCACTGTGGGCCTGGGAAGCTCCATCCTCTTGTGGCATGCTAACTAGAGGCTGCACAGTGTCATAGCGGCAGTACTTGACAGGCATTTGGATGACTTTGAGGAATGCACTTCCAAATGGCCCTAAAGCCAGAATGAAGGTTGTCTGTAACTTTATCTGAAATGGCAGCAAACATCTTTGTCTTCAACAGAACTTTCTCAAGGAGGGCTGAAAGGTCAGGGAAACCAAGGAAGGGAGTATGTATGTAAAAAAAGCCTCTATATTCATTATAAGTAAGACTAATGAGAGATTCATCTAATTTCCATGACAGAAGAATACATAAAACAATTTGAGAATTTGTGAGGCTTATTTACCATGGAGAAAGGCAGACATGGGCAGGAAGGGACATTCTGGGCTGTTCTTTAAGTATCTGAAGGATGTTCCACAGACAAAGCTGTGGACAAACTCTGCTGTCCCCAGATCTGAATGTGGAGCAATTAGGAATATATAGTCCAGTGCAGGAAAGGGTTTTCTGATGATCAGTGCTGATGAGATGTATAGATGAGCATCTGTGTGGGCTCCTAGGGAAGCAGGTGGGGTGAGGGTGGAGCAGGGCAGGCGAGGCCACACCTAGGTCACAGCTACTTTTATCCATTTACAGATCACTAATTCCTGGTAACAGGAACATGATGAACTCCTGAGTCACCTACTCCCAACTCTGAAAACTTCTTAATAGACTCTATGATGTATAAACCTAATTTTTACTAGAAACATGTATCAGGAAGTTGGCATATAGGATGTAAGTGAAAGACTGTTTGAGGAAGACTGGGAACCACTGAAGATGTCAAATGTACCTTTCAGTACCGTGTTTCACTAAAATGCCCAACATGAGTCAGGTCTACAAAATGGGAGGCATAAAAAACGCAGCTCAGATGGCTGTGACAAACCTTGCTGCCTGTAATATCTTAAGAAGCAAGGCTTGGTGGTGCAGACATACAATGCCAGCTTATTATATGTAATGTGTAATGTCCCCAAACCAAACAACAACAGACTTGGAGGACAGTGGCTTATGCCTGTCACTCCAACATTTGGAGGTCAACGATCACACGTATGTGGCCAGTTCTGGAGGTTCTAGAACAAAGCAGGTTACACAGTAAGACTGTCTCAAAACAAACAAACCAAATCCAAAATAAACAAAAATAACAAATACCCAAGAACTTAACTGAAAAGTCCAGCTACATGATACGTAGACTAGTAATCCCCCTGCTTCAAGCTGGAATTGCTAGAAGAATGTCATTTTACTCAAGATTTAGGTGCTGCTGTGTGTGGTTAAAACAGGATGGAGGGAAATGAAAGGTCAGTAGGGTGATTCATTTAGAAATATTATCTGATAATATTAGGATGTACTGAATATTTGTGATAGGCAGAGAACTAAACTTCCTAAATATTCAGCCTGCAGATCAATATCTATTATTATCATCTCCATTTTATAAGAAATTGAAAATCAGAGAAATTAAGAAACTTGACCAGATGATAAGAGGGAAAGTCTGTTCATTTTTGTTGTTTCATCTTTCAGATAAGCCAGATATATTTAGGGTTAGGGTTAGGGTCTTGACTTCATGATCTCCTGCCTTAGTCTCCTAAGCATCTGAATTTCTGGTATTGCATGTATTTTATTATTATTGTGTGTGTAAGGATACATGCATACCATAGCCTATCTGTAAGGGTCAGAGGATGTGGCAGTTTGAGTGTAATTGGTTCCCATAATCTCATAGGGAGTGGCTATTAGGAGGTGTGGCTTAGTTGGAGTGGTATGACCTTATGACCTTGTTGGAGGAAGGCATTGTGAGGGCAGGCTTTGAAGTTTCCTATGCTCAGGATATCTCCAGTATCTCAGTTGACTTCCTGTTGCCTGCAAGATATAGGACTCTCAGCTATCATCTGCCTGCATGGTGCCCTGCTCTCACCATGATAACATAGTGAACCTCTGAAACTGTGAGCAAGCCACCTCAATAAAATGTTTTTTCCTTTATAAGAGTTATTGTGGTCTTGGTGTCTCTTTACAGCAATGAAAACCCTAACTAAGAGAGGGTAATTTGAGAATTCCGTTCTCTTCTACTTTTGAAGGAGAGGAGGGTGATCCAGGAAACAGACTTGAGTTACCAGGCTGGTGTGGCAAGGGCCTAAACCTTTATCCACTGAACCACCTAGAGAATTCTTCATTTAGACAATACTTTAAAAAATATATTATTAGTAACTGGGTGGTGGGGACACAGGCCTTTAATCCCAGCACTAGGTAAACAGAGGCAGATGATCTCTGAGTTCAAAGGTAGCCTGGTCTACAGACTGAGTTTCAGGATAGCTTGGGCTACACAGAGAAACCCTGTCTTGAAAAATGAACCAACCAACCAAACAAACAAACAAAAACCATTATTAGTGTATGAGGTAGCAGCCAGCATATCTTTAGAAAAACAAATCAAAACAGCTCTTTTATTGAGCAGATAATATGTGTGTGATCTCCAATGGCTGCATCACACACAGTCGGTCATAAGCAGGTTCTAAACAGAGCAGCTGAAATCATTGTTGGAAACTATGAATTAGATGAAAAAGAGCATGAGGTGGGGAATGACAAGCGGGTGAGTGAGATGATGGGAACATAGAACATAAAAGGGTGGGGTTCAGCCTGCTAACATTTCAGTAGTTAGAATTAAAGGCACTACTGGAGACTGAACCATGGTGACCACAGGGGATGGAGATCTTGGCAGAGAGCTATAGCAACAGGCATGGTCAATCACGGAGTCAAAGAGAACAGAGCTGTGTGTGACTAGATCATCAGAACCTCAGGGCTGACCCCATGAGGGAAAGCCAGGAATCCTTGAACCTCTCATGTGATGGCAAAGTTGATGGCATGGCAAAGCACTGTTCTTCCATCTGCTGCTGAGGAACAGTCTTGAAGAAACAAAGTCATAGATTCCTGACGTGTAAAGCTTCTTTGAGCTGGTGGAAAGTGAAGATGTGTGGGTGTCAGAGTGCAAGAAACAATTATCCAGGAAATCCAGGCTTCCTTCAAGTATGTGGAAGGTGTCTTTCTGGTTAGCAATACATATGCTCAAAGGTGATTCTCAAGTAGTCAGTCCCAAAGCCTCTATTTTTGATAATTTTAGCATGCTTCTGAGCAATGTTTACTTCTTAGTAAAGCATTGCTTTTACAGAAATTCAAATTTCAGAGAACTCTATTTTTCTTTCTTTCTTTTTTTTTTTTTTTTAAAGATTTTATTTATTATGTATACAGTATTCTATCTGCCTACATGCCAGAAGAGGGCCCCAGATCTCATTATGGTTGGTTGTGAGCCACCATGTAGTTGCTGGGAATTGAACTCAAGACCTCTGGAAGAACAGCCAGTGCTCTTAATCACTGAACCACCTCTTCAGCCCTAGTTTTCTAAATCTCAAAATCCAAAATAGGAACAAAAATTAATTGGCAGTAAAATCTTTAAAACATTCATTTCTGTGGACAATGGACAACTTTCAGAACCTGAAAGAGTTAAAGTGCATTTCAGTCTGGATCCGCGTTGGCACACTGCTGTTCATGCCCTCTGTCCCTCAGTCCAGGCCAGGGATTAGAACAGGGGGAGCTGATAGGAAAGAGAGCAGTGGAGGAGGGAGCAGCAGGGACCTCAGCATGGAGCCACGTGGCTTTCACGGGACTCCATGGGACTTCATGTGTTCTGGACTTACAGATGTTTGTGACTCCAGAGTGTCTCAGCAATGCTGACTGCCCTTTCAGAAAGGGAAACCACAAATGAAGATTCTCATAGTCTCTCGTAATCCCTGCCCTCTCTCTCTCTGCCCCTCCTCTCACGTGATTTCTCACAATGAAGTCTAGGTTGGCATTGAACTTGCTAGCTTACTGCTTCTGCCCTCCACATGGTGAGGCACAGACATGTACCATAATACCTCATTGTGCAGTTCTTCCTCTGTGAGCAGAGGAAAATAAAGTCCGTCGTGATCTCTTTAGAAATAACAAAAAAGTTAAATCAATTAAAAGAAATAGCTTTGGGCTTTGGGTTTTACCAAGATATCTTTTGGTAAGAAGTTGACTGGAGCTAGAAATCCCCACTCTGCTGTGGACTGAGCCCTAGACATGGCTTTTACTACATTCTGCCAAGGAAGCTCTGTCATTGCCAATTGCTAGCAGCGAAATCTATTTGACACGGTCCTTCTTTTAAAATCTAAACAAAGAAGGAGAGCAGTCTTCAAACAAGGGGATTATATACATAAAACATTCATTCAATGTGCCAGCCACAGATCAGTGAGGTCACAGGGTGGGTGAAGCCTATCCAAAGCAGGAGCTGTGTAGTTGCAATGGGTAAAAAGTGTTTGATACTAGCTGGGCACCTTTAATCTCAGTACTCGGGAGGCAGAGGCAGGCAGATCTCTGGAGTTTGAGACCAGCCTGGTCCACAGAGTGAGCTCCAGGACAGCTAAGGCTACACAGAGAACCCTGTCTGAAAAAGAAAAAAAACAAAAAAGTGCCTGATACCCAAAAGCTTGAGGGTATGAATTTAATCCCTGAGCCCACAGTGGAGAATAGAACCATTTCCCAAAGGTTGTCCTTTGAACACACCTTCATGTGAGGGTAAGATGGCACCTAGCACATAACCAGCAAGAGCTTTGCTCCCGAACAACTCCCTAACCCTCACCCCTGCTATTTTCCTCCGGTTCCATCAGTCTGTTCAGATAGTTGGGCTGCTGAAAGAATTAAGATTCAGAAATTGGGAGATCCTGGATAAGAACTAGATATGCCCCCAACTTAGCTGTAACAGTAACTCTGAGAAGGTCCTGGCTGGCCACACTGCTTGCTAGAGGCTATCCATGGCCTACGTCCTGAGCAGAAAGAGAAACTGCTTATATCACTTCAGTGGGGCAGAATCCTGGCTCAAGTTCACCCCAGAGACCTGACTTGCTACTAATTAAGTGGTTAAATCTCTCTCTCTCTCTCTCTCTCTCTCTCTCTCTCTCTCTCTCTCTCTCTCTCTCTGTGTGTGTGTGTGTGTGTGTGTGTGTGTGTGTGTAAGTAAGAGAACACGACCTACTTGGGTCTTGGAAGTGAACTAAGGTCATCAGAGCCATCTCATGGCCTCTTTAATATCCACTACAGGACTCTCCTGATACTTTGAATAACTTGCCAGGTATGTATTTACTGAGAACAGTTAGGTGTCCTCTGAAGCCAGACTGCTATTCAATACTTGGGTCTGGCACTTATTAAGTGGGGACATCCCTTAATTTGGCTGAGCCTTCATTTCTGTACCAATCAAACAACTCATCCTTCAGTATATCTCATGGGATCATGGGATAGAGTGAGCCTGTTGAGCATTAGGTCAACAGTGTCTAGTATACAGGACACCAATGTTAGTTATTACCCAACCTCTGGAGTCAAGCTTCTATTTAGAATTTTCTTTCTCTGTTTTTAATGTAGGGTTTCTGTAATTCATAAAACAGTTTGACAGGGAAAGTAATAACATCAACACTTTGTCCCTGGTTTTCTAGAAAGTGAGATAAACTCATGGGAACAGAGCAAGGACAGTTTCACTCTCAATAGCAGGTCTAGCTCTGTTTTGTTTTTGAATCGGGTCCCTCAGATTACAAGCTGGCTCTAAAACAGGCATACAGCTGAGGCTGACCTGTGACTCTCCTACCTCTGTGTGTGTGTGTGTGTGTGTGTGTGTGTGTGTGTGTGTGTGTGTGTGTGTGAGAGAGAGAGAGAGAGAGAGAGAGAGAGAGAGAGAGAGAGAGAGAGAGAGAGCCAGCTCTCTGGCGATACATTCCCTGTGTGAATGGAAGACAAAGTACCACAGGCTTTCCTCCTAGACAGCAGACCGCCAAAGTTGTCCCTCTGCACTCCCAGCCTGTCGGGCAAGTGACGGTCATTCCCAGTCCTGTTCCTCCTCTCCATATGCTTTTCACCAAGGGAGACATTGTGCGGTTCTTGATGAGCAAGCTGATGAGACAGAGTTACTTTTCTCTAAGTGGAAGCTTTCTGGAAGTAGCTGCAGGCCATATTCTCCTTTAGAAGCATTATGTAAGCGGGGTCTTGCATTCCCAGTGATAAAATGCTTATGCAGTATTACAGCTAATTAAGTCCCAATGAAGTCTAATCAATAAGGACTCAAAAATATTGCCCACAAGAGATCTCAATGCACTCAGCATCAGTACAGTTTCTTCACAGTAAATTAATTTTCCTTCTGTAAGTAAATGATCTGACTACGTTGCCTCATAGGTGGCATTTAAAGAAGGCAAGGCACACAACCATGGTTTTAAACTGTAGTATTAGGGAGTGAATCTAGTAATCAAATGCTTAGGTTGTTGGCTTTCACTGGGAGGAGTCAAATAAATTCTCTGCTGACACTGGCCAAACCAGGTTGCATCTTCTATGAGCTCAGGAAATCAAGTTTCCCCCTCTGACTGGCATGTGGCTAATGAATGATGAGCTCTGAGCTCTGGGTTAATCCAAGAAGCTTCACTCAAAAAACCAGGGCCTAGGGGGCTGGAGAGGTGGCTCAGAGATTAAGAGCACTGACTGTTCTTCCAGAGGACCTGAGTTCAATTCCCAGCAACCACGTGGTGGCTCATAACCATCTATGATGACATCTGGTGCCCTCTTCTGTATACTGTATACATAATAAATAAACAAATCTTAAAAAAAAAACAACCCCTGGCCTAAGCAAACATGACCTAACAGACTCAGAGCCACCCTTACAGTACATCCCACAGTTTCCCCATGAGACAATTTCACCGGGTCTCCCAGTCTGGCCTTCACTCTGCTACTCAGCCCATGCTGGCTTCAGACTCACTCCTGCTGTAGTCTCCTGAGTGATGGACAACAGACCTGAGCCAGCTGGCTCAAAGCACTCTTTTCAAACTAAGCAGAAGTCCCTGATCTAGCCATCTACCCAATAACAAATATAAAACCAACTGGTTTACTGAGTCAGCCATCAGTGTGCTAACGATCAGTTTAATAATACAACCAAGTCTAAGGAAGACTCTATAGTTAATAATATGTAATAAGACCACATTCCTGTCTTAACTATTCTTTTTTTGGATGCGAGTGGTGGGGGGCATTGAGACAGGATCTCTATTATGTGGCTCTGGCTGTCTTGGAACTTGTTATGTAGAGCAGGCTGGTCTCGAACTCACAGAGATCTGCCTGCCTCTGCCTCCTAAGTGCCAGATTAAAGGTGTGTATCACCATGTGGGATATTGTGATTTCTTCCATATTTCTTTCGAAACATTTATTCAAAACGTATATATGTGCTGCCAGGCGCTGTATAAAATGCGATCCTGCTTGCTGTCCTAGAGCTTGGAGAGAAGATGTGTCCATAATATACTAGGTGGTATAAAAATCACTCCATCTGACAAATGCCACTTAACAGTATATGATCTATGTTAATCTCGGGACAGCCAGTGAAGAACACTTGTGTCTAACCAGCTCTGACCCATTGTGTGAAGACACAGTCACTGGCAGAAAAGAAGCGTCAAATTCTTGAACAGTAACCATGTGCAGAGCCTGGTTTCCCACACAGCTGGAGACACTCTGTAATCCCACTGGGCCAGAAAAGGGTGGCGAAGAGGGTCTTCTCCTGCCTCACATGCTAACACAGGTGACTATTCCAGCTGCTGGAGTTTCTAGAGCTTTTCCAAAGAAAGCAATAAACTCAGCTCAAGCTGGTGACAGCCAGAGAATGAGCCTTGATCTAAGAACCTTCTTTGACCACACTGCCCTCTAGGGAACAGTGACAGGAACAGAAAAAACTTCAGTGCAGACTTGACAGCTGATGGTCTCTACAAGACAAGCCAGTGCAGGGTCTAGTGAGACAATCAAGCTCAGAGACAGAAGAGGACCCAGGGGCCAGACTCTCTTCCTTCCATTGAAACTGAACTCCTTACTTGAAGAATGTCTTTGCTTAGAAGACAAGAACATCTATGATTTCATTTTCTTCTGTGCCTCATCATATGGATAGTACCAGCCTCTGATGGGTCTGGGGATTCAGGTCCTTGGTGTGGGATAGAGCTGAGTACATGCATATTGCCAAAGACAAGAATGACTGTACAGTAAGACAGCAATTGTCAACTCATCCTAAATTGGTTCATTTCTCATTATCTGAACTTAATCTTACAGAGCCTTTTATTCTACTCAGGGAATTTCCTCTCTGGGATTAAAGAGTAACAATATTTAGGAGAAGCACACTACCATTTCCAGAGTCATTCAGCTTTTACGATAACATTACTAAGAGTGTGGTTTCCCCAGTTATTTGCCAGGAGCTATTCTCAGCATCCAGCTTTGGGGAGGCCTGATTGAGCAAGAACATTTGCCATGTTCTTGTGTGAGTGGCTGGGATGGGAGACAGAGAAGATCCAAACCCCTCTCAGGAAATACTCTGGACACTGGAAACACAGAGGAAGTGGTTTATTGATCTACCCTTTTTTTGCAACAGTGAGGTTGAGCAGAACAATACAGCATCTCAGGGGTGGCTAAGCTATGATGATCTATGTGGCTTTAACAAGGCAACTTGTTTCTCTAAACTTCCTTAGCAAGAATAAAATAATGCATGGTAACAATTCCAGAGCATAGTTGCATAGTTTAAAGCAGATGAAATACAGAAAAATACTTCATAAACCCTAAAGCCTTACAGAAATGTAGTTTTTCGTGTTTGCTGGAGAAGCAGCGACTGAGTTAGGCTCTCTTGTAGCCTGGGACAGCGTCAGAGTCACTAAATAGCTAAAGATAGCCTTCAACTGCCAAGCCTCCAGCTTCTGGCTCCCAAGGGCTGGGATTATAGGCAAGTACAATGTATTCCCTCTGGAAGGGCTTTTATAGGCGGAATTTTAACAAACTTGTGCGTTAATTCCCTCCCCTAATACATCTTTAGGTGTACCCATCAGCACTCAGACACTACCCCAAGCCCTAGAAATACAGTATGAACAACACCCAATGCTCATCCCTGTCAGCTGACAATGATGCAGGAGGAGTAACAAACAGCGTATGGAGCTGTGATAACTGGTAGGACAAACAGAACTGTGAAAGCCACTGGGGGTGCTGCGGGGTCAAGAGAGGCCTCACAGGGCTCACCTGAGGGGAAGGAGAGTGTGCTTGATGAGTCAGAGAATGGCAGAAACCTTCTTAAGACTAAGCCTAGGGCCTGAGGTCAGAAGCACAGAAATGGGATGGGGGTGGAGGGGGGGTGAGAGTGAGTGCTGCAGGGGAGAGTCAATTCTGCAAAAAAAAAAAAAATTTATATTCTTTTTTAGACTAGGTCTCACTCACTATGTAGACAAGGCTGGGCTTGAACTGACAGAAATCCACCTGCCTCTGAGGGCTGGGATGAAAGGTATGCCACTATACCAGCCTTGATTTTAATCAGAAGAATAAAAGCAAGCCCTTGGGTCATAGGAGGGCTTGACCCTGACCTAGATAGACTTAGTAATGTAAGCCCTATTGTGTGCCAGACACTAGTATATTATAAACAATTGTGGGAAGGTGTTTTGTTTCCACAAACTCAAGTTCAGTGTCTGGTATGCAAGGCATATAATGAAAGAATTACAGTGCTGCCTGATGAATGTCATAGTAAGCCTAAGTTCAGGAAGATAAAAAATAAATATAAAACATCTAGATTCCTCTTTTTTTAATGTGTATGTGTAGATCAGAGGACAATCTTGGGACTCACCCTCAGAAATGGCACCTATCTTTTTATGATACAGGGTCTCTCACTGGTTTAGTGCTCAAGCAGGCTAGACTGGCTGGCCTCAAATCCCAAAGGATGCTCTGGCCTCCACTTCTCAAATGTTAAATGACAAACGTGTGCACCACACCTAACCCTTTTAAGTGGGTTCTGTGGATCGAATGCAGGCCTTGTGCTTGTGAGATAATACTTCACTGACTGCTATCTCCCCTGCCTCTACATTCTTTATTTGTAACTCACCAAACCTCTTCCTAGACTCTACACCACAAGAGTGAGTAGAAAGGAGTCTGGAAAGAAGGAAGTCGTGAGAGAGGGGAACTTGTTCCAGAAAGGATGATATTCAAGAAGTCAGAAGTAAGTCGGGATGACGGGCTGTAGCTGGGAGTTAGGAGTCTAACAAAGGAAGGGGGAGTTCCCAAAGGAGTTCTACCACCACTGGCTTACAAACACTGCCTGGGAGCTCAAGTCATAAAGATGCGATCAACATCCAAGGGACAGAATAAGATATATTGGGGTGTGATGCCCATAGGAAAAGCAGGCTTTTCCCTTTACAAATACTGGCAGGGTGCCCAGTGATACTATCTGAGTGAAGCCCTGGGTTTGACCAGCAGTACCGGAGCAGGGACCTCTTGGGTAGGGCTGTTGACAAGCCTGTAACACCAGCACTCAGAGACTGGAGTAGGTAAATCTTGAGTTTAAAATCAGCATGGGCTATAGAGTAAGATTATCTCAAAATAGTATACTTGGATTTTTTTTTAACATGTGTATAAGTGTGCTCTGTACAATAGCATAAAGTATATTTTTATTATGATTTTAGTAAAAATACTTGAAATTCAGTGCTTTAAACATTTTAGGAAGAAATTTTAAGGTAATAGTAAGCCACTGAAACATTTTAAACTAAAAAAATGATGTGGTCAGATTTATGTGTTTGTTTGTGTGCACATGGGAAGCATGTGTGTTTGGTGTAGTTTATTATTATTTGTGCTTGCAAAGGTTTCTCATTCAATAGCATATAGAATAGACAAGGCTGAAACTAAAATATCCACAGATAGCACCAAGTTCTAGACAAGTGCAGACAGGAACAGGGATCCACTGGATATCCGCAGTATGGCCTTGGATGACCAATTGGCTCTGGTGGTGCTGCTCAGAGAAGGAAGAATCCAGGCTAGCTTCTGCAAGCTGCAGAGGGGACAGAATGCACTAGAACAGTGGACACCGAACAGAGCAAAGTTTTGAATAGGAATGAAGCTCATTTTGGAAAATGTTTCAATGATGTGACTTCAAGATATAAAAGGGAAGCCACTGAACTATAAAAGCTTATAGGCCAGTGGTAGAGTGCCTGCCTAACATACTCAAGGCCCGGGGTTCAATTCCCAGCACTACAAAACAATGAAGTTCTAAAAAGATGCTAGATAACAGATTAGGGTGGATATGTAGCCCTAGACCTCAGAAGAGAATTTGGGGCCAGACAGTTAACTGAGGGCTGCTTCTAACAGTGACCAGTGGATCCATGGCAGTTAATATAAGACTAAGGCTCAGAAGATTATGTGAACAGGAGAAGATATAAAGGATGAATAGGGAATGCGAAATCTGGCAAAGATGCCTAGGACAGTACATTCAGGGGAAGAGAGCATGTGTCTCAGAAGCCATAAGAAAAAGCACTTTAGAAGACATCGAAAAAAGAGTAATCCCCAAACCTTGGGAGACTGAGGCAGACCTTAGAACGACTGTCTAAGCTCTTCAAAGGCAGCCTGGGAAACTTTGCTGGGAGAAAGAAAATGAAAACCTGATGAGAAACCTCAAGAAAGATGTGCAGACAGCAGAAAAGCAAATGAAAAGATGCTCATAATCACAGACCCCAGAGCGACGAATTAAAATGGGGAACACCGCACACCTGTGAGAGGAGACACACCCAACACCAAACAGGCAAAAAGCGTGCATCAGTGACACCGCTCATACACTACACAATCCCACTCTCTGGATGGCAGGTTGGCAGTCTATTACAGATCTAAACAAGCTCTTAACATATGGCCTCATAGTATACTCCTAGGGGTTTACTCAAGTGAACTGAAAATGTGTGTCCATACAAAAATCTTCACAAGGACATTACAGCAACCTTAGTTATTATAACTGTTAAACTGGAAAGCAACCAAGACACTCAGCAGTGGGCGGAAGGATAAACTGTGATACATCCAGACAAGGAGTGTTAGTCAACACTAAAGGGAAATGAACCAGCAAGACACAACAGATTTTATATACCTGTACATGCTCCTAAGGCCACACACAGCGTGTTTCCAATCATATCCCATCCTGGAAAAGTAAAAACGCATGGAGGCAATAATGATTGCCACTTTGGGGAGGAAGGGAAGCACACAGGGTCATCCCAGAGTAGAGGCCACTCTGTATGACATGACCCTGGTGGATAAAGGTCTTTATACATCTGTCAAAACCCAGAAACTCTCAACTCCCACAGTGAACCCTAATATAAACTGCAGGCTCTAAGTGACAGGTTTTGTTGTTGTTGTTGTTGTTTGGTTGGTGTGTGTGTGCCTCAGGGCGGGTACTGACAGTAGGGATGCTGTGGGGAGGGGGGACAGAGGACATATGGGCATCTTCTGTCCTTTCAGCTCAATTCCGCTATCAACTGTTGTACTTGTTTTTTCCTAGTAGGGAATGCTAAGTGCTAAACAGGGCGGAGGGGGAGACTCTCACAGCTATTGTCAGGGCACCGATGACTACAGTGAGAGCCATCCAGTGCACGCTGCTGTCTGCATCACTGTACAGTCAAGCTAGGAAAAGTCAAGGCTAGGTCCTTGTCTGTCCCTTCCATTCCTCTCCTGTTACACACACCACCTGAGCACCTGTTCCTGCTGCTCCAAGAACTCATCAATGATCTCCACTCTTGTCAATCAACCGTCAGTTCTCTGTCCTCTGCCTCAGTTTCCCACGGCATCTCCTCCCTCCTTCCTGGAACATCTTCACTTGTCTCCAAGATAAGAAGACTCTGGCTTTCCTTGCTGATTCTTCTGACCCCTCTTCATTTTGCTAGTCTCTAAAAATCCTTGGCACTTCTTCCATGTCCAGAGAGTGAGAGCATCTGGTAGCATTAGACATTAGACAATGACAATTCTGAAATAGAGATCCTTTCTAAATTCAACTGCTGGCCAGAACGTTGATTTAATGGCTACCAGGCACCTTGAACTTGACACTTCTAAAATTACTTCTCCCCAATTCTAACTCTCTCTCTCCAGTTATCCTCATTTTCCTCTACTACTCAGGTAAGAAACCTCGTGTTTACTTGTAATTATTCTTTCTTTACATAAAATCCAATACCAAACATTATGGGAGACAACCATAAAGAACTCTTTTGGGCACACCCTCAGTGGCTATCTCCCTGGGGTCTTGGGGTTGTGATCCTCCTGTGTCTCCTCCGACTGTTCCTCCGTCTGTGTTCACATTCTAGTACAGCCACTTACTTACTGGGCCGTGTTACCTAGGGACAATTACTTGACCTCTCTTGGCTTTTGGTATCATCTGTGGTGGGGGTGACAACCTTATACTGTAGCTCACAATACTGAAGGCAGTCAGTGCTTGTGAAATGCTTTCACCATGCCTGCAGTACACAGTAGTGTCCCCTAACCCTCTAGTGCTCAGTCTGGACCAGCGTGCATGTGTGCTCTTCTGAGCCACTACTTTACACTCCACAGTTCTGCACACTGCACAGCTCCGCACACTCCACAGAGCCACACACTCCACAGTGCCACACACTCCACAGCTCTGCACACTGCACAGCTCCGCATACTCCACAGTGCCGCACACTCCACAGCTCCGCACACTCCACGGTGCTGCACACTCCACAGTCTCCTTTCAACAGCAGTGCAGCAACTGCAGCGACTGTATGTAAAAGCTACTATAAAAATTTTTTCAAATTGTTTAAGATTATTCATAATAAAAATGTAAAAGAAACCCCATAGGTCAGACCATATCATTCTTCAGTCTAATTATTCCCTTTTCAGAGTAAATGCAAAAAAAAAAAAGTTTTTACATCTGATGATGAGGTCCTAAAACAAGCTCTCTCAACTCTCTGACTTCTCTCTTCATCCTGAACTCTTTTGGGCACACCCTCAGTGGCTATCTCCCTGGGGTCTTGGGGTTGTGATCCTCCTGTGTCTCCTCCGACTGTTCCTTTTTAAATGCTCTCTCACTTGACATCCAAAAAGGCTTCAACTTTATCTTCCCAGAGCGTCATCACTACCTGACACATCACCTCCCAAGTCACCAGTTCTGAGATGACTCAGTTAAAGCTGCCCCACATTTCACCTACTCATTCTAAAGGTGTGCATGCTTTCCTTAAGAGGATGTACTTAGACAAAGGGCACCACTTTTTACGGTGGCTCAGACATGACCTCTTACATGCACAGAAATGGTGAAGAAAGAAAAAATAAAACAGAAAACAAAACAAAAAAATCAATCCAAATGCCCCCAGGCAAAGCCAGGCCCACACAGGTTCTGAGCTGTCAGTCAACTATAACAAATCTGGGTTTCAGGTGTCTGCTTTCAGTATTCAAACTTTCCCAAAAGCTAATTATCCTACTGCCCACTTACTTAAAAGGATTTTTAGAAAACAATTTTAATTCGAAGGTAGACTGCACCAGGACTGAGAGGCAAAGCCTGCTTTGTCCTGGGCATCCCTGTCCCAACAGAGGAGCTCCTGCACTTCAGCACAAAGGTGTGGGGAGAAGAACGTAAAGACAAGTGTTCATCCCACCGCCACTGAGTCATGATGAACCACTGACTTGACACACACCAACAACTCAGAGACTGAGGAAAGGGATGGATGCTCAAACAAACTGGAACTAAGCGGAACCCAGATTCAAATCCAGAGAAGGCTCCATGAGCCAAAGCTAGTTGCTCATCTTGCTCTTCCGGAACCTTGCCTCTTAGGCGGACTACAGCAAGGTGAAGTTTAGAAAGCAGCCAACAGCCATTTGCCCACCATTCCTATACTTCCGAAATTACTTAGCGTGCCTGACTCTCCATGAACCCAATAATAGCTTTGTGCTGGCAAATCCCTTACCTGTGGACATAAAAAATGGAATGCGGAACTTTCCACTCAGCACCCGGGCTCGCAGGTTCTGCAGTGTGCTCCCATCAAACGGCAGGGCACCACACACAAGCACATAGAGGACAACTCCAAGACTCTGCATCCAAACAGACAGTGTGGACAGTTAATTGCCTCAGAGGAAACAGAAGAACACATTAGAGTACTTGTGAAGATGATGGGATCAACTCTTTCTCTTTATGACATAATACGGGTCATTATCAAGGTCAACAGTCTTCAGAGCAGTTAACAGTTTTCTTTGCTTCCAGGCATGAATTTCAGGTGAAGTCCTCAATGTCTCTCAGAACCCAGCCTCTTAGAAAGAATAATCCTTGGGCTGAGGAGATGGCTCAGCAGTTACAAGTGCTGATTTCCAGAGGCCCAGTCCTAAGTTCAATTCCCAGCACCCACATGGTGGCTCACAACTACCTGTAATGAGATCTGGTGCCCTCTTCTGACCTGTAGGGTCACATGCAGGCAGAACACTATACACAATAAATAAATAAATAGGGGGCTGGAGAGATGGCTCAGAGGTTAAGAGCACTGACTGTTCTTCCAGAGGTCCTGAGTTCAATTCCCAGCAAAAATCACATGGTGGCTCACAACCATCTATGATGAGGTCTGGTGCCCTCTTCTGTAAAACTGTATGCATAATAAATGAATAAATCTTAAATAAATAAATAAATAAATAAATAAATGAATAAACAAACAAACAAATCTTTTTCAGAAAGGAAAGAAGGAAGGAAGGATAATCTCTGCTCAGCACAGTGTCATCCACTGAGGCCCTTACAGGGTTCTTCTGGAGATGGATGCAAAGGGAGTAGGTGAAATCCAGGGCTCAGCTGAGCCGAGTACTGGAGCAGAGACTGCCCGTGAACTGGGGTTGCAAGTACACACGAAGGTACTTTCCACTCACATGTGGCACTATGTGTCTGTCCTCAAGCGAGACACCTGCCATCTAGAGAGGAGAGCAGGGGAGTGGGAAGGGGAAGTACTTACCCAGATGTCCACTTTGGGCCCATCATACTCCTTCCCTTCGAAGAGCTCTGGGGCAGCATAGGGAGGGCTGCCACACCACGTCTTCAGCAGCTGCCCAGGAGTGAAGAGGTTGCTGAAGCCGAAGTCTGGAAAGGCAGATAGACAACACTGATGTCATCAACCCAGCAAAAACCCTAGTCTCTGGTCAGCAGAGCACAGGCCCTGTCACCAAGCTAAAATAGCCAATGTAAGGAATGGGCTGGCTGGCAGGCAGGCACCTGAGCGTGATGGATCTAGGGAACAGGTCAGGTCAGCAGCTGCCTTGAAAGGGAAGGAAGGGAAAAGAGGAGAGGTAAGGGATCGTCATTTCCCTAGGGCCACGCCTGTCTCTCCTCTATTCAGAGGCAGTCCTTCGCTCCTCTGGGACAAATATCCCCATGCCATTTTCCTTGCCCCCCACCCCCTTCTCATGTCTCTGCCTCTCATTCCAAGCTCTCTGTCCCTCTGGGGCAAAACAAATCTTCTTTGCACTGAGACTTGGTCTTGGGATCCTGAGCCAATTCTTTTCCTTTCACAACGCCCCCCCCATCTTTTTTGAAGCAGGCTCTCACATTCCAGCCTTGGCTTGCCTGGAGCTGTCTATACAGACCAGGCTAGCCTTGGATTCAGGGCACTCTTCCAGCCTTTGCCTCCTGAGTACTGGGATTCAGGTGTGAGGAGCCACACCCAGATGAAAGTACTGGTAGTTCACTGGGGCCTGCAGGCGTTCTGTGGGCCACTAAAAGCAGCTGAAAGCCTCATTGCCTCCCTTTGGCATCTGTTCTATAGACTTTAAGTCTCTATTCTACAGGAAGCGAGTTAGTTAGATACATGCCTTATAACAAGAGTCAAATCTACCCTACAAAGCACCAGTGACTATATCTTGACAAAACTGGTTCTGAGATAATGGTCAACACCCCACAGTTTGAGCAAGATTGGTTAATTAGGCAGCTTCCTGGGAGGCACCCTCTTCTGTGTCTTCTCTGTATAGTCCGTAGTAGCCCCGAGGCAGGACTAACAACACTGGTCTTCCTGACATGGTTATACTGGTTAGCTTCCTTTCCTATTTCCGCCATTATTTGGTTTTGAGGGAGGCATCACATCTGATTTGGCAGAGCTCACCAATTAGCCTAGTGCTTGAAATACATGGGCATTTCCTCAACAGGATTCTGAGTTTTCATATAACTTTTTACAAATATATTTATGACCATTTAAAAACTAGATACTGTGACATTGTTACGATTGAGGTGATGCATTCAAAATGAAGAAAATGTAACTTATTTATAAGCTACAAAAAAGGTTTCCATTTTAGCTTCAACTGTTTCAACAGCCCCACCTCCAGCAGTTTCCCTTCTCACTGGTCTCAGGAGCAGGACACAGAGGGCCAGTCTTTGGGAACACTGCTAAAACATCGAGTGAGAATGGCAGGCTTTGGCAGTGGTGGCACATGCCTTTAATCCCAGCATTTGGAAGGTATAGACAGGCAGATGTCTGAGTTCCAGAACGGCCAGGGCTACACAGAAAAACCCTACACAAACAATGAAGGAATGGCATGGTTACACACCTTAGCCCAGGACTTGGGAGGCAGAGGCAGATGGATTTGGTCTAGTAGAGCTCCAGGCCAGCCACAGCCACTCAGTGAGACACTGTCTAAACAAACAAACAGGCAGGTCCAAAGATGAAGGCCACAGCTAGTAACTACTTTAATTTCTGCCCAGCCCCAGTGACACACAGAACTCTCTCTTGTCCCAGGCACACCACGTTCCCTGCAGCCCTAGCAACTTAAAAGCTAGATAATACCTGGGGGTAGCTTTTCCCTCTCCACGCCCTTACCATCCCGTAGGCAGCTATACTTCCTTTGACCTCTGTGTTCCTTTCTAACTAGTCAGAGAAGGAATCTTCCAGCGAGGCCCTACTGCTTTTGCCTGCCTCTCTGTGCTCTGCATCTCCTCGGGGCTAACTTTTTTTTTTTAATATTTATTTATTTATTATGAATACAGACAGAACAGGGCGCTAGATCTCATCATAGATGGTTGTGAGCCACCATGTGGTTTTGCTGGGAATTGAACTCAGGACCTTTGGAAGAACAGTCACTGCTCTTAACCTCTGAGCCACCTCTCCAGCCCCGGGGCTAACGTTTTAGGTCCCATAGTCTCTATTCTCATTTCACTGGGAAACGTCCCCTTATGAGTCTTATGTTCCCATTTTGGATTATTAGTACGTGTTTGGAAAAAGGACCACTTTCCAGAATCAAATCTACATTTCCAGTGATGCTCCCGGGTGCTCACTAATGCTGCCGACCTGTCACTAAAGACACTGCGTCGTCTTCAGCTCCTCTGTCCTTTTCCCTTTGACTCATAACCTCTACTTTGTGCGTCATAAATTCATCTCTCCTGTGCTGGGCCCATGAAGGCAGCAGAGGAAAATGGATCTCTCTGAGCTAGAGTTGTAGGCTTTTCGTGAGCTGTCTGACAGATGCAGGGATTTGAACTCTGGTCCTCAAGACTGAGCAGCCAGTGTTCTGAATTGCTAAGCCATTTTCCCAGCCCTGATTCCTGCCTACCATCTTCTATATACCTTTCTCAACTCTGATCAAGACTCACTAGGCTCCCTACCTATGTCACTTAATGTCTGAGCTATTTGTTCAGTGATTGTCACACACACCCTATAGGCTCTCTTCTGCTTACAGTACAGTCTCTATTTGTCACTAAGGTCCAGCTCAGCCAGCCCTACCCTGCATAGCTCTCCAACTTACCCCTACTAGTCTCCATTACTAAGGACTCACATCCTGTACTTACATGTCTGCTTTAACCTGCTGCCCGTCTGTGCCAGGCCTGGTACTATCCTTTCCACTTTTAAAATACCATTGATTTTCAAGGCCCAGTCAAGTATCACTTCCTGTATGAAGCTCTTACTTATTTCCAGCAGAAAATACCACGACAATGGCTTCCTTTAGGTTGTCGTAGCCTTTTGTTTATTCTCCTACATTCCAATTAGTACTCTGCCTTATTCTGTACTTTGCTGTATTATTGACAGAAGGGGGTAGTTTTATTTGTTGTCTCTGTGGTGTTTTTAATACACAACAGAAGCCTGAGAAAGGCTCACAAAAGTCAGCTTCAGTAAAATCATGGCGTCAGTCCTTTAAGTGGCTACTGGTACCTTCTCACATCAATGATTCAATGGACTACCTACCAGACTCTCTGCCTCCTATCCATCTCACCCAAGGTGCTGAGGATAGCTTGCTCATCACAAGGACCTTGGGGCTCAGTAACGGATTCAATTCATTACTGCTACAGAAACAAAACATCAATAGAAATAAACACCTCTTTGTGAAGTTTCTTATATCCCCTAACTTTTCTGTATTTCCCTGGTGACTTTGTCTTTACTCTTATTTTAAGTGTGTGTGTATGTAAAATCCAGCTTTTAAACACTTTACATCCCCCGTCCCTGATTCTATTATACTCTTTCTCTTTAGTTCCTTAAGAACTACTTATTAGAGTTACCTGAACAAGACTTATACAATGACAAGACCAGTTGACATTTCAGCATGGATACAGGGAATCTCATAAGTCCCTACCTCTAGATGAAGAGCTACAGGCAATTAATTGCTACCAAGAGAGGAAGAGTTAATCTCCTCGTCTACAAAGATGAGGTCCCATAGGTTACCCAATACCAAGTAGTCAGAACCACAACAATGCATGGGCGCTCCCACCCGTAACAATTAAATAGGAGAGCCACTGAGAAGGAATAGGCAGTCATGGGAGGGACCAAAGCGATCAGGACAGGAGAGAAATAAGTACCGTGCTCATATGTTTAAAAATGTTTTGCAAAACCTATTTATTTTTTCCCGATTCTTTCACAGTACCTAACATGTCTCTAAGTACAGTGAGAGTATAAGAAATACTGCTTATGGCCTGGCATAGTGGATCATGCTTTTAATTCTTCTGGAGGCAAAGGCAGATAGCCAGGTGTGAGTTTGAGGTCAGCATGACCTACATTGTGAGTTCCAGGCCATCCAGAACTCCATAGCCAGATCATATCTCAAAACAAATAGCAAATGCTGCTTATGAATGAAGCTACATTTAAGTCCTACCAACTGATCTACTTTCTGGAGAAAGAGTCTCACTATGTGGCCCAGGCTGGACTAGATCTTGTTATGTGGCCCAAGCTGGCCTCTAGCTCATGATTTTCCCAAGGGCTAGGACTAGAAGGATATACCACAAATATTTCTAACATCCAGTTTGGGAAACAACTTTATACATCACAGTCTGTGCACAGACAACACGGCTCAAACTCTTCATAAGCAAGTTAAGGATAAGCTGTTAAAAATCTTAAAAAACCAGACTGATGGCATCAGCCTGAAACCCCAGATAAGTGAGGGCTAAGGCAGGAGGCCCCAAATTTGAGGCCAGCCTGAGCTTCAGTGAGACCCTGAGTGAGAACAAAAGGGAAAAGAGGATGGGCGGGGGGGGGGGGATGCTCACTGGCATCACAGGTGAGACTCCGGGTGGGCACCTCCAGTGATCCTATGAAAGCCAGCTTACAGGCAGCTTAAGTGGCCCGGGCCCAGGCTTCCTTCAGAATACACAGCCTTCCCTGCCAGCAGCGCTTCACCTCACCAGCCTCTCCATCACTGCCCTACATGCTGGTAAGTCAGAAGTCTTTGGCTAGTTCAATGTGCATTCAGCTTTCATGTAAGCTGTTTTTGAAGACTTAAATTATCCATGCAAAAGAAACCTCAAATTATTAACACATGGAACATTGGAACTCATTTTGAAAATTCAGTTCCCTCTAATAAATACTTGAGGGGTTGAAAAAATGAGCCAGAGAAAATATCTGCTCCCATTTCTCTTAGCTGCTTACCTTTGTGGGCATTCCCTCCCCTCCTCTCTGTCTCCCTCTCTCTCTCTCTCTCTCTCTCTCACACACACACACACATACACACACACACTCCAGCAGAAGGCTCTGTCTGAGGACTGCTGGCAGTCTAGCAGAGTAGCAGGACACTGGGATAACTGGTAGAAAGCAGGGGAGGGAGAAGCAGGTGAGCAGCTTGTACTGTTTATAGTACATATAACTGACATATCAACCAACACGGAAGAGAAAACTTTTATAACAACAAAAATAAATAAAGCAAAGAGTAAAACACAAGGGACCTCACAGGCCTGGGTCAGTAGATTTAACAACAACAAAAAACCTCAGAGATCATGTTTAAGCCTAGAAAGTTGTGATTTCTATTCAGTAGGCTCTTAGTGTATTTTGGCTTTGGGAAGGCTTCTGTTTCTACTACTCCTCATTATTTATTTATTAATGTCTCATACTCCTAAAACTTTCATTACAAGACTCTAAGTAAATTCTTCTGTCTTTTGACTCGTTCATTCAACATGAATATATGAAAGACTTCCCATGGATAAAGCAATATGATAATTTCTACAGATAACCCAAATGCACAAAGGACATGATCCCGGGGATGACTCAAAAAGGAAGTAGAGGCCAGCAAGATAACTCACTATGTAAGAGTGCTTCCTGCACAAACCATTGTTCAAGTCTAGAGCACTCCCTAAAGGCTGAGTGTGGTCAACATGCACAAGCCAGGGACGAGGACCTAGGGCTGGCTGGCAGCCAGTCTAGCTGCAGGTTCAATGGGCAACCCTGTCTTAAAGAATCAATGGAGAGAGATAGCACAGGACATCTGATGTCCTCCTGTGGCCTCCAAAGTGCAAGTGCACACATATGCACATAGACTCATACACACATCATACACACTCATACACACAAAACTTTAAAAAGTTAAAGTTAGGTAGATCTGGGGATGGCCAAGGGGGAAGGCAGAGGAGAGCACAATCAGGGGCAGAACACTCAGAACTACCTTTCTAAGTTAGTTAAAGCAGTCATGAAGGGGCTGGCCTGTGTGCATAAGGCCCGGGTGGGTAAGAACCCCAGCAGAGCACACAGCAACATCAGGTGAGACAAGCACAGCTGTAAATGCTGAGTCCTGTGCGTCTCTGCTCTCCCTTCCTCCTTGCTCTGCCCCGAGATGCGAGGACTTTGGTTATAATGATCAATAACACAGGAACATATAATAAACAAGCTCACCACTGCTCCTCTCACAAACTGCTCTTATTCCCCCAACAGCCTTATTAAGAATATAAAAAGCATATTTCATAATTGCATTGATTAAGGTGTGCTGGCAGTGGCTGTTAGCACATTCAGAGTTGGGTAACGAAAGCCAATTTTAGAGTATTTGATCACAGAAAAAAAGCCCTGTGCCAACCAGCACTCACTCCCCAGCACCTCAGCACCAGGCTTCACTCACCTCTCTCCACCACTGTGGACCTGCTTATTCTGGACATTTTACACGGGTGGAACCATTGAATGTGGGACCTCTCATGACAGGCTTCTCTCACTATTGTAATATTGAAGGTACACCACTATGGCATCATCTCGCAGTGTCTTGTTGGTTTGTTGTTGTTAAGGACAAAGATAAACTTCATTTTTATATCGGTCTTATACTGATCTTCTGTCGACGGAACAGAAAAGTTGTCTCCACTTCCCACCCACACCAGTGATACTGAGAGGATTTTTTTTTTTTTGGTACCAAAGTGTTTTCATTTCTCTTGGAAACACAGACACACAGACACACACACACACACACAGACACACACACACACACAGACACACACACACACACACAGACACACACACACACACACACACACACAAGAATTTTCATTGTTGGGTCATATGGAAAGTCTATTATTAGCCTTTTGGAAAGAAAAATGCCGAAAGTGTTACTCATTTTACATATGGACTCCCAGTGCACAGAGCCCCAGCTCCCCCATCTGTGCTAATGTTTGTTAGCCTTATGTTTACAGTAACTCTGTGGTTTTAATTTGCATTTCCAGATAACTACTAACTTGACAGTCCTTTGTGGTTTTAAACAAGGACTTGCCTGCTCTGTAGCTCAGGTTGGCCTTTAACTTGAAGCCTTCCTGCCTCAGCCTCTCTGGTCAAGAACATGCATTATCACACCTCCTGGGAGGAATTCTTTTACTATTATTATTATTATTATTATTATTAATTTATTTTGCTTTATTTATGTGCATTGGTATGAAGGGGGAGGGATCTCTGGTGCAGGAGTTACAGACAATTGTGAGCTGCCAAGTGGGTGCTGGGAATTGAATCAGGGTCCTCTGGGAGAGCAGCCAGTGCTCCTAACCCCTGAGCCATCTCTCCAGCCCTCTGGGAGGAATTTTTTTTTTTTTTTTTTTAAACTTTATTTATTATTTATTTATTTATTTATTTGCCTTGGTGTTTGCCTGGAACTGGAACTACAGACAGTTGTTAGCTGCCATGTGGGTGCTGGGAATTGAACCCGGGTCCTCTGGAAGAGCAGATGGTGCTCTTAACCGCTGAGCCATCTCTCCAGCCCCGGGAGGAATTTTTAAGGAACAGAAAAGTGGTAAAAGTTATTATAGTAAAACTTTATCAAGAACTGGAGAGATGGTTCAACAGTTAAGAGCATTCACTGTTCTTCCAGATGCTGAACTGGTTTTCAGTGACATCATGGTCTCTCATAACTGTCCAAATTCCAGTCCCAGAGGATAGAATGCCCCCTCTGGCTTCTGTGGGCATTGAATGTACTTGTACACAAATTTACTCCCAGACACTCACATATAGAATAAAGTAACTAATATTTTTAAAAACTATATTAAAATCTAGTCATTGAAAGGCATGTTAATGAGGATCCAGAGGGATAGGGAAGATATGTATACCATACAGCAAAGAGACTCAGATACATACAAGCACAAAAGAGATTTCAAATCTCCTGGGACTCAAGAAGGCTGACAGCACAGCAGGGAGATGGACAAAGACTTGAAAAAAATCAATCAACATGGGGGCGGGAAAGGCAACAAGACAAAAGCTCAAACTAATAGAAAAATATCATAATGAATCTCCTTAGTTTCCTGTGATTAACACAATTCCATCATGCAGTGTGCGTCTTTGAGTCAAGAACTCAGGAGACAGAGGAAGATGAATGTGAGTTTGAGGCCAGCCTAGTCTACAGAGTAAATTCCAGGACAGTTGGAGTTACATAGTGAGACCCTGTCTCAAAACCACACAACACCCCTCAGGACAGCCATTACCTACTTGCCAGGCAACAAAGACTGACAATTATGGTAAAACTAGCACTGAAGAGAACAGACCATCTGCATTTGGCATACTCAAGTAGAAAGTGAAAGAGGCACACCATGAGCCCACACTTTCACTCCTAAGTCTGTGTTCCTGTATGTGTAACCAAGCACACTGATGTCTGAGAGTATGCCAGGATACCGAAGACGGTCTACAACTGCTAGAACTCTCAACCAAAGGCATTCAAATCACTATCATATCATAGAATGCTATACAGAAACTAAAACGAACAAACGAGAGCAATATAAACATGATAAGTCTCACAAACACAATGTCAATGAAGTAAGACACATATTACAACAATATGATTCCACTATTCTACTTACATATAACAAGCAAAACCAGTAGGGACATGGTGGCACACATGAATAATTCCCATAACCAAACAAAATTAAGTAACTAAAAGTACATGAAATTTTGGCAAAACTTTGAGCTAATCCTAGTTAACCTTTTTTGTTTTTTTAGACAGGATTTCTCTGTATAGTACTGACTTGCTTTGTAGACCAGGATGGCCTCGAACTCAGAGATCTACTTGCCTTTGCTGGGATTAAAAGAACCACTACTGCCCAGAGAAATTTTTTTTCTGACTATACTCTTTAATTCATGCAAATCCCAAAGGTGGAGTCACTAGAAAGCACAGCCTGACCACTTCTGCAAAAGCATAGACTGTGTACTGAGAAACGTCACCTGATCCCAGAACCAAAACCACCTGGAAGGACTGGAGTGCCAGGGTGTGTAACTCTTGTGGCTGGGTTGCCTGGCCAGTGACCTTGGATTAGCTGTGCTGTCACAGCCAGCATGGAGAACACTAGAGCCACACACTGGTGAAATGTGAAGACAGACAAACCAAAGGAGAGAAAAGACTCAGGTGTAAGTTCACAGGGTCGGGTAAACACACTGACAGTTTTAGAGTATTCTAATAATGAAGCCCCAAGAGAGTAGGAGGTAGGGGTGCTGAAGCCAAAGTTATAAAGGAGGTCCATATTCATACAGTGATTAAGGGTATAAATCATGCTGCATTTACCTGGTGTACATTGCTTTTCATGCAATATTACACAGTGATTTTATGGAGCATCTTAGAGAAGATACTTGACATAACGTAAAGGGAGAAGCATCATTTGCACATATGCTGCTATATACAGAAACTATGCCCTAGGAAAAAATGATTTCAGAATGACTGGACTCTCATAGGGAAGATCATATCTACAATGTTTAGAAATCTTTCATTTAAATTTCCAAAGATATGTCCACATCAATCTACAGTTAATTACATTCATATATATATATATGTATAGATGTGCATATGTGTGTGTATATATCACCTTTGGTGGGAATGTTGACACCAGGTTGACCAGTTCTCTATCCTCCTGCCTTGTCTCCCAAAGGCTGAGATTACAAGTGTATACCCCATATACAACTTAAAGCACCATCTTGAACAATAAACAACAACAGCCTGCAGTTCTTTCCCGAGAATTGATACTAGTATCAACTTTAAAAGATTCTTTACTGGTTACCAGCCAGCAATGGGAGACAATTTACGGCCTACAGACTCAACCAAAGGTGATAAATGTCATAAAAATTTACCAAAGAAATCAAACTCATAACAAAAAACCCACTAATGGCTGGTAAGGTCACTCAATCAGTAAAGTGACTGCCATGCAATCATAAAGACCTGAGTTTAATTCCTCAAAGCTGAGTGTGGTAACAAATATTTCTAACTCCAGTGCTGGGGTGAGGGTGGATTCTGAAGTTTGCTGGCCAGGCAGCCCTGCTTAATCAGGGACTCCAGGTCCCAATTAGAGACCCTATTTCCAAAGATGGTCAGTGGGACAACACTTAAACAATGATCAATGATATTCTTTGGCTTAAATGTGCGCACACATGAACATACACAAACGTGAGGACATACACAAAAGGAAATTGCTTAAATTAGATACTCACCCCACACACTAGAAGTCATATGGGTAGAGCGGTCCTCTTATGTGGCCCATGGTCATTTATTTCTCCACCCCTAAGTAACTCAACATAATTGGTTAAATCTCTTTTCCAACTCCCAACACCCCAGTTGGTTAGCATGTCTGCAGACTGAAATGGTAATTTAGTCCTTTTCTCTTAATGCAAAGCAGAAGACTAATTTGAACCCTATGTGCATCATCTAGGATGGTTTAAATACCAGAGGTTGCTATTGATTCTGAGCCTTAAAACTCTTTGTTCTAGCCAAGATGAGGAGCCTGCGGCTATATAAGGTAGTGATACTGTATCCTAAAAATAAGCGCATCATTAGCTGGGTATGTGAAATGTGGTAGAGAAAAGAGCGAGGAGTTGGTGGCATTAATTTAAAAACTGGGACAATTCCAAGAGCAAATTTTCTTGTTTGGTCCACCACTTCAGAGCAATAACCTTGACTTCTTTTCTGGGTGACCAAGGAACAATTCAAAGCAGATGTAAACAGATGGGGCATAACCTTCAGCCAGCTCCAATGTTCTTGGTGCACAAAGCAGAATGGTGTAGTGTGATTGACAGCCAGGCCTTCTGCAGACCTGGGTTTGTTTCCCTTCCAGTTACAATGCATAAGTAAACAGCCTGGGAGACAGAGCTCAGGACATAGTTAACTGGGATATATGTATGTCTCTCAAGTGACCAACCTCTCTAGGAAGCACTGTGACAAGACCCTTTCTTCTCTCACATCTGAAAGCTTCTGAGGATCACGATTACAAGGAGGGACAAATACCTCAAAGCAGACTAATTCTGGCCTTTGTGTGATTTCTCAATGGACTTATGGGGAAAGGGATGTGCTTGCTGGAGATGACTCAACAAACAAACAAACAAAGAAACAAACAACACAACAAAACCAAATCAAAGACCAAAACAAGTGGAAGAAATTATATAAATAAAAATTAGGGTGTTGCATAGGCCATTAAAATAGAACACAGCATGAAAGACAATTAATTCGGTAAGACATGGGATCCAAGGCTTTGTTATTATTATTACTATTTTCTTTTATGGGAATAAAACAACAGTAGGTGCTGTGGAATTATGTTCTGGCCATTGTAAACCTTTGTCCATCCTACTGGTTTAATAAAACGATGATTGGCCTGAAGGCAGACAGGAAGTATGGGTGGGGCTACTAGACTAAGAAAACTCTGGGAAGAGGAAGAGTCAGAGAGGGAGAGACCACCAGATGCAGAGGAAAGAAGACTAGAATGCTGATCTGAGAAAAGGTACTAAGCCACTTTGCTAATGATGGGTTAGTTTAAGAGTTAGAGAGCAGGCTAGAGAGATGGCTCAGCGGTTAAGAGCACCATCTGCTCTTCCAGAGGACCCGGGTTCGATTCCCAGCACCCACATGGCAGCTAACAACTGTCTGTAGTTTCAGTTCCAGGCAAAACACTAAGGCAAATAAATAAGAATAAAAGTGTTTTTTCTTTTCTTTTTTTTTTTTTTTTAAAAAAGAAAGAGTTAGTGGGCTGGAGAGATGGCTCAGAGGTTAAGAGCACTGACTATTCTTCCAGAGGTCCTGAGTTCAATTCCCAGAAACCACATGGTGGCTCACAACTATCTATGATGACATCTGGTACCCTCTTCTGTACACTGTATATATAACAAATCAATAAATATTTTTTTTAAAAAGTTAGCTAACAAAATGCCTGAGCTATGAATAGGTCAATCAGCATGAAATTAATGTAAGCTTCTGTGTGTTTCTTTAAGACTTTGGGACTGCTGGTCTAGATCTCGAGGCTAGTCAGGGCCAGAAACTTCATATTACAAGTAGGTTGTGTAGCTCTCAGGATCGCAGCCCTGAAGAAGGGTGAGCACGACATCTCCCAAGAGTCACAGTGTGAGGTCATGCTGAAGACAACTTTTGGGAAGTCCTCAGTATTTAGCAATGGCTCCAACCCCTAGCTGAACTTCCTGACTAGAAGCTAATATAGAAGTAATGGCAACAAGATTCAGGGAAAATCCCTCAGGGGAAAATTAAAACTCAAGTCGTCGTCATCCTCATCTTCTAGGGAGATTTGGGCAGCATTACATTGGCATTTACAGTGAAGAACTTCCTGGGTTTTCCCAACATACATTAGAGGGTGGAATTACTGAATTCATTATTTGCAGAGGAATAAACCAATCTCCTCTACTCTATCACAACACTGCTCAACTCTTCTCATGAGAAAGCAAAATTGAAAAGCCTTGCCCATGTCATTCTCCATGTTAAACTCAGTACTGAGTAGATTAAAGGGGCTGCAATTAGACACTTTCTGCAAGACATGCAGACGACACCCACAGAAACTGTTAGAAACAGTAATATATCACAGTCACAATTCTAAATCAGACCAAATTAGAGTCATAAAGATCCATTGTACTCTCAAGTTTCCGTCCCGCCAGAAACTCTCAAATACCCAGCAGCCACTTCCCAAATAATTGACTCAGAGGCTTAATATTATAGTAACTGATTACTTTATTATTACTATCTAGCTCTCACATTTAAATAAACCCATAGTTCTTATCTGTGTTTAGCCATGTGGCTTGGTACCTTTGCTAGTATAGCATTCTCCTCTTGCTTCCTCTGTGTCTGTCTGGTGTTTGGTTTTGTCTTTCCTCTTCTCAGAATTCTAGTCTGGTCACTCTGTCTATACTTCCTGCCTGGCACCTGACCAATCAGCGTTTTATCAAACCAATAAGAATAACAAATCTTTTTTTTTTTTTAAACTTTATTTATTTATTTGCCTTGGTGTTTGCCTGGAACTGGAACTACAGACAGTTGTTAGCTGCCATGTGGGTGCTGGGAATCGAACCCTGGTCCTCTGGAAGAGCAGTCAGTGCTCTTAACCGCTAAGCCATCTCTCCAGCCCCGAATAACAAATCTTTACAGTGTACAAGAGCAGTATCTTACAGTCCATCAGCCAATGGGCTCCTAATACTTACAGGTTAGCATATTACTTAAAGTTTTAGTGCACCTTTTACAGGGTACAATGAATAATGATCTCTTTAAAATTTAAACAGAAATTAATGACATCAAATAGAAACAAAGTTTTTTAAAACGTACTTTTCAAATTAAAAATCAAGAGCCAGACATGATTTGCCATGATATGCCTTTAATCTCAGGAGGCAGAGGTCAATAATTCTGAGTTGGAGGGTAGCCGCAGCTACTTAGTGAGACCCTCTCTCAAAATAACAACAAAAACCCAATCAACCAACCAAACATACAAACAAAAATAAGATATATAGGGAAGGAAGATGGCTCTCTACAGGTAAGTGTCCAAGCCTGAAAACCTGAGTTTAATCCCTGAAAACCACAGAAAGGCAGAAGAGAACCACCTCAGCAAAGCTGTCCTCTGGCCTCTACAAGTTTGTCTGGGCATACACATTCAAACACATAAAAATAAATCATATTAAAACTTAAGATATGACCTGATAAGAGTGAGCCTACATTTGGAGAAAGGAAGGTGGTAGGGCATTTAGACAGCTCTAAGGTATGGCCTGGGAGTTATAAGCAGATAAAAAAACAAAACAAACAAGCAAACAAAAACCTCTCTTAGGCCAAAACTAATCAATTAACATAGTTCACATGACTAGAGCCTTCAGGGAAAGAACCCTGAGAGATGTCTGTGGTAATAGGAAAGTACTTTCAATGTCTTGACACCATACCAGTGTGTTCTCAGAACAATATGGATAGGACAGACATGGTCTTTAACATCCTGTAAATTGGTCTGTGGGTGAGACAAACACCAATTAGAGAATTATGACCATCCTTTGGCTTTAAGGCAATGTTCAGGGAGCAATTGGTATGTCAGAGACAAATGTGGCTTTCTTAATGATTCCATCAAGAATTCAGAGAATCCAACTGGCCCATGTTTACAGTCCTGCCATGTGGGGCAGCCAGGAGAACTGCTATAAGATCAAGTCCAGACCAGTCAATACAGAAAACTGTAGGCCAGTCAGGACTACAGAGTAAGAACCTGTCTCAAAAACAAAGAGAATTGAGAAAATCTGTCTCAATTCTCCTACCTCTTCCTCAAGAAGCAAAATGGTTGATTTAAGGAAACTTAGTATAGTGGTATACACTTTAATTCCAGAGACTGAGGCAGGAGCTAGCCTCTGACTCACAAAAGAAAAATCAGTGATTGAAAACTCCTTCATAAAGGTCAAACCAAAATCATGTCACCATTAACAGCACCAATACTAACTTACTTATGGAAAATATTCATTTATATTTGATATATAATGTTTACTTTAGAAGCTGCATATGCACTGAAATTATTTAAAATAGGAAAAACTTTTAATGACCTGGCATTTAGAGTGAATATATTTGAACCTAAACCACAAAATCAGTTCATTTGAATTATTCTCATGTTTTGTTTTTCAAACGATAAAATGGATTATCAAGCTTGGGGCCATTACTATAATCACTTTTACTACATCATGAATGTGCCACAGTATGTACACTTACAGATACATGGGTATGAATATATAAAAATTGAATGTAGTATATCTATATCATGTATGTATGTTCATCTGTCTATACAAGTTTTAAAAAATTTGGCTTCTGAACTTCAGAAGCATGCCTTGATATGGTATATAATAACTGTGGTAAGTAAACAGAGTGATTTGTAAATTTGACAAAATATATCTTGAAGCATTGCAGACTTAAACCTTTATTCTCATTATTTTGAATTTCAACATTAGTGTTCCTCATTTTTTATATAGTCCAAGGGTCCATAACATAAATTTAACAAAATACAAGGAAAATGTACCTCCTGATGAAAATTATTATGGCAATCAGCTGCCTGAACTGAGCATGACTGGGCTGAATGAAAGCCTGCTCATTAGCCCCCTGCTACAGGCACACTTTTACTCAGAGGTACTCAAATAACTGCATTCAAGGAGGGAGGGAAACCTAAAGAACTACTCCATTTATTAACTTCTAAAAAGTAGAAAAGACAAAGGAAATCACTATCATTTGGGGTGGGGGTTGAGACAGGGTCTCATTTATCCTAGGCTGATCATGAACTGGCTCTGTAGCAAATGACTCCATTTCCCAAATTGAGATTATAAGCATGTGCCTGACCCCCTTCTTCCTTTTTTTCTCTCCCATAGGGTCTTTGTGTGCCAAATGTCAATCTTAGCATCCTTAACACACTAGACAGATGCTCTACCACTGAGCTGTATCCCCAGCCCTTTATTATCATTTTTTTGAGAGATAAATCTCTAGGACCACTGAGAACCTTGAAGACTCAGAAATCCCTGGCACAGAATGGCTCCTGTATGCTGTTAGAGGTGTTCAATGGTGGGCTGTTTGCAGCCTGAGCAAAGAGCCAAAGACTACATAGCCCAGGGTACTTTTAAAGCAAAAACAAATACCCAGGGCTACCATTAGCAAACTAGCCTTTTCTGTTTGACTGAGTAAACAGATAGAAATATTATACTTGCTCTCTTATGATCTTTAAGAGAATTGATAAAAAAAAAACCCTTATATTTCTAAACCCATAAAAATGGGAATCAGATTCTAGTCTAAATAGGGACTTCTCTTTTTCTTTTTTTGTTGATGCTGCTGTTATTCTGAGCCAGGTTCTGTCTATATACCTCAAGCCATCCTCCAGCCTCTGCATCCCAGTGTTAGGATTAAAGGTGCATGCCACTATACCTGGTGACATCCTTTTGTTCTTATTTTATTTTGTGTGTATGTGTGTGTGCAAGCATGAACGCAAGTGCAAGCACCACATCCCCAAATGGCCACCATCCCTTTAATTTTAAGCGTCTTGCAAATTTCATACAATATACTGCAAACTTCTTTTTTTTAAAAACATTAGAGTGAAGGAACATGTTAACCCTTTCCCTACATCAACTGTAACTGAGGAGCCTGTGGTTCTGTGAAAGAATTAGTGAAGCATGGTCTTGGACAGACTTAGGAAAGATCGCATGGTATTGATATCCTCTAATAAAAGCATCAACACAGTAAACAAATAAATTATCAATGCCCTTGCAAAGCATCCTGAATTAGAAACTACCATTAAGTGTCTCTAATTTTCTTTCAATTTCAAAATTGTCAGCTTTTTTTTTTTCCTTTTTGTCTTAAGTATCATTATCTAGACTATGAAGTAAGTTTTTATTTGACCTATTCAGGTGGGTTTGCATTTGATGGGGAGCAAGTATGTATCTCTGTTGGATGGGAAGTGCTCACATCCTCAATGGCTTATATTTTATTCAGTGCTGTGTCCAGTGTGGTCCCAAAGACAAAGCAATTTGAAATCTGGAGCTGGGACTGGGGGAATAGTTCAGAGGTTAAAAGCACTGACTGTTCTTCTGGAGGTCATGAGTTCGGTTCCCATCAACCACATGGTGGCTCATGACCATCTGTGGTGAGATCTGGTACCCTCTTCTGTATACTGTATACATAATAAATAATTATTAAAAAAAGAAAGAAAGCAGGAGCTGCCCATCATCGAGGATGGAGGACACAAGCTCCTGAGTACCCCACCCATCCCTCAGCTCAGCCCCTTAGCCAGGGCACAGGAGGCAATGGTCCAAGGCTCAAAGCAAAAGCTTTCATCTTGTTGCTGCCTTCTGCGTCCCTCTCTTTTCTATTCCAACTCCCATTTCCCAATTATCCTCTAATAAGGGTTCTGCAGTTAACAGACACCAGCACAGGAACCACCAAAGGCTCAAGAAAGCAACAGGTGTAATGTGCATGAACCAGGTTTGCTAAAGGTGAACCTGCAGTTGAGAAAGAAGTTACCCTCTGCTTCTCCAATGTGTATGTGTACACATCCTCAGCAGCACATTTCAGTTTGACAAGAGTTAGAAAACCAATAAGCTAACTAGAATGCATTTTGTTGGAGCATCAACTTTCTCCAACTTTCTGTCTTTGGTAATTTTATTATTAAAGCAAATACAGAGGTGATAAGGAGCAGAACACAATATGAAGAATGGGATTAAGAGTTTGTATAAAAGAGGTCATTCCAGGCTGTTCTATCACTCCTCAGACACCCCAGCAGGCTGAGTTCTCTTCCTTCTGCTGGGTGGAGACCACAGAGGAAAGATCTGAAGAGGCAGCTTCTGCACTGGTCAAGTAGCTACTGTGAGGCCTTAAACATGCACAGTCATTCTTGACCCTAGATGGGAGTACGTTACTTTCCAAGACCTCACTTACAACATACCAAGTTTGTCACTACAACTGACAAAGATGTTTCAATAAGTTTAGAATCTTTTCATACATATATACATACATTACCTTTTAAATAAAATAATATTGATTATTTCATTTGTAAATCTCTAGTCTTAGGAGCAAGATTAAGGAGATACGATTTTAACTTAAAACTGTATTTAAATATATGCATGTGTCTTCGTGGGGGTAAGTGCATGGTGACTGTAATACCCTCAGAGGCCTGGAGCTGGAGCTGGAGCCAGTGTACAACCATCAAATGAGTCCTGGCAACTGAGCTGGAGTCATCTGCAATAGTATACACACTTCAACCTCTAGGCCATCCCTCTGGTCCCCAGAAGAGACACTTTTCAGATTCTTTTATTACTATTTGTATTATTCATTAAAATTAATTTACGCCTGTTGTGTGCCTATCTGTAGGAGCATGCACCTGCAGACTTGTGGGAAGCCAGGAGTGATCCCTCAGAGCTGGAGTCATGGGTGTCAGCCAGGTTTGTTGCATGGGTGCTCGGAGCTAAACTCTAGGCCTTATGGCTGCATGGCAATCATTCTTAACCAGTGAGCCACCTCTCTGGTCCCTAATTTTTCAGATTTTACTTTCCAACCACTTAACATGTATCAGAGTTACTCAGTACATTCTTTAAAAAATTATTTTATTTTTCAAAATAGGGTTTCTCTGTGTAACAGTCCTAGCTGTTCTGGAACTCACTTTGTAGACCAGGCTGGCCTCGAACTCAGAGATCTGTCTGCCTCTGCCTCCTGAGTGTTGAGATTAAAGGTGTGCTCACTAAGCACCTTCTGCATGAGTGTCACGTGCCACTCCAGGGACACAGAAAAATTTAAGTTCAATTTTGGACCTGGATTTAGGAGGCCACAGTGGTCTTCTCTGGTTCTCAATTTACTGCTGTCAGCTCGGAAGGTGTGAGGGTAACGAAAACAAGAGTGTCGGGTCAGGAATTCAAGAATGGATTGACTGATGAACTGTATAAGTACTTTGGGGACACACAGTGTAACAGTTGCAACCTCGTCTTTTCTTCGACTGTGTCTCAGGATTCTCTTATGGACTGAAAAGGTCAGTGCAGTCACAGCGTGTTTTGATTTCCCACTTTTTAAACAGTGACACTCTCGCTGCACTGGGGCCCCCAGCTTTCCACTGTCCCTTAAACCTATGCATTCTGGAAATCCTTCCAAAGGGCTGGCTTTTCTGCAGCCACCCTGGAGGTCCTTGCTGTCTCCTAACTGCCGACTAAAACAATAACACAGGAATGGGAATTGTCTCATGGAGCCCATTCTGGGAGTCAACATTTAAAGGGGAAACTTTCCAACTTCCTTAGGTTAAAGAAAATAAGTTTTCACAATTTTCAAAATATTCTCATAATGTCTAAAACTTGAAAGCTCTTTTCTTTAGGGAGTAAGTGAGCTATATTTAATGTTTTTCTTAGAAAATAGATTTTCTTATTTTTAAAAACTTCTTTCTTTCTTTATTTGCCTTGGTGTTTGCCTGGAACTGGGCACTGGAACTACAGACAGTTGTGAGCTGCCATGTGGGTGCTGGGAACTGAACCTCAGTCCTCTGGAAGAGCAATCAGCGCTTTTAACCACTGAGCCATCTCTCCAGCCCCCTAAATACATGTTTTTTTTTAAAAAAAAAAAACATAGAAATCTTACTATTCAATCTTCAGAAACAAGACTTTAATAGCCCAAGCAGCAGTGTGCTGACCATTACCCGAGAAGGCTGCAAAAATATTTATGTTTACTGTTGATGGCTAAACATGATTTCTACTCCAAACACATATCCGATGGGCAGTTCCTTCTCAGTAACTCGGATATCCAACTGCTACCATGTCCTAGAAATTCTCCTTTCTTCCCCCATGTTCGTCACCCTTCCCATCTTCCTGTGTCTGTTGGCACCATTTTCACGCAGGGCCTCACCACTTGGTGGCATTTTTTAAACGGTCTTATTACCTTCCTGTCCCTAACCCTAAACCATTTTCTCTCTATCTGTCCTGAAATTACGTTGCTATGTCTTAATAGTCACGCACTTTCAAAGTCCAGTGGAGGAAAAACTATTTTTTACACATGGTTCCCATACCTCTTAACATATGTACTACACATGCCCAGTGCATCCATTGGTGCCATGACACATGTGTGGACTTTTGGGAGTGAGTACTTTCTTTCTACCTTGTTTTTGAGGCAGAGTCTCTCTTGAATCTGCTGCATTCCGAACTGCTAGCAGCTGGGGAGCCCACTAGCTTCCTGGTGATCCTCTTGTTTCTGCCTCCCATCTCACTGTAGGAGTCCCAAGATCAAAGATAACACCCCAAGGCTTGTTTGCAAATATACCAAGCATACTCTACAGCACTTATGCTTCCCAGTAGAACTAAAACAGACCCCACCTCCTGCCATGTGCAACTGGCCCTTGCCGTTTCTGTCATCTTACCTCCATCCAGTCCCCTCTTTGTGTCTAGCCACGCTGCCTTACTCTTTATGTTCCCCTCTAATCCTTCAGCTTGGAAGGCTTTGCCTATCCGGATCAAAGCAGTATCTCTCCCACAAACCACTCATTACTCACACTGCATCTTTCACAGTCCTTATAAAGAGTTGTGTATCTCTGCGGGCTGTGGAGATGGCGCACACCTTCAATCAAAGCACTTGGGAGGCAGAGGCAGAAGGATCTCTGCTGTCTGAACCTGATACAACAGACCTCTGTGAGTTCCAGGCCAGCCTGGTCTGCAAAGCGAGTTTCAGGACAGGCTCCAAAGCTACACAGAGAGACCCTGTCTCAAAAAAAAAAAAAACAAAACAAACCAACAAAAGAGCTGTGTATCTCTCCTCATCAGAATGATAGTGAAAGGGACAGTTTCATCTATAGCTGCATCCCCAGGAACTCTGCCCCCACAGCATGTAATGCATCCATATTCACTGACTGAGTCTTTTGAAGTTTCTCCTCTATCCTACCTCATACGATACATCTTGAGGAAACTATAGAGGGACTTTTTTTCTTTTTCTTTACTGTAAGAACAAAATGAGTGACAGGCTCATGATCAATGGCATCACTGAACTTTATCTTTCCTCCGATCCCCTCCCCTTATACTCCGATGCCCCTTCCCCATCCCCATCTCTCCTTAATAAACAGTATCTTAATCTCAAAGCCATGGAAGTACAGCCTCCAGGTTCTCTTGCTCTACTTCCTTCCCTTTCCCTCTGCTCGCCCCATCTCTGGGTAGGGCTGGTGACTCAGTTTGAATGCACGGGTGAGTCCAAAGCAGTGACAGGAACAGAGGCTTCATCCTCAGTGAAAGGAACCTAAGATAGAGTGTGGTGAAGTGGGGGCTCCAGTAGCCTAGGGCACCCAAATGGGACTCTGGTGGCAGAGGAAAGGATCCAGGGCCCCTGGAAAAGGAGACCACATAGCCTCAGACTCCTCTTATTGGGAACAATCATTATTTGATCATTTGTGCTTATGGCACTGGCTACAAAACCACAGTGGGACCCCATCCTCCTCCAGCCCAAGCTGCCTGGCAATGCTGCTGATGTGCTGCAGGATGGGTTTAAGGTGCTGCAGAAACACCTTTGTTCCCCAGGTTTCTCCTCATGCAATTCTTGATGCTTGTCTGCTTTCTCTTGTGGGCCTGCACCAGGGTCTCTGCTTTGCACATCTCCTGAAGGTGCTTAGCCTCCCCCAACCACTTTCCAGCAGGGGCCATAGCTACACATGCTCTTGAAGCTGAACTGCACGGCCTCAAAGCAGGAGATGCTCACCTAGCTGAACAGCTTCCCAAAGAGGACATCTAGGGTGAGCTCTGTGTCAACCTGGCTGTACCTCAAGGTGATCCTCTTCTGCTTCAGAGGTTAGACAAACCACTCTAGTTGCTTCTGCAGGGCTTTTGTATTCTGGGATTCCCCGGGACTTGATTCTGCCTTCTCTAACTTCACAGTACTGAGGTAAACAGTATAGGACCCAGGGGACGCCCCCTCTGAGTTGCTCCCAACTCTGGCTCCTGCAGGACTCTCGGGCTGCAGTCTTCAGACCAAATTGGGGTATTAGGTTCAATCCAACTTGAGGTCCAAAATATGTTACTTCTCCACAGGACTCAACGCGGAGACATGAGGAGATCTCCAATACCCGGAGCCTGGCCCAACCTGTGACCCAATTCCAGGCCCCCACGAAAAGCCTTGGAAACTTAGCCATGTCCAGGGATCCACCCAGCACCAACCAGGGGGAAGGTGGGCACCCCAAGCAGGGGATCTGATTACTGAGATTCTATTCAGTAGGTGTGTGCTAAAGAGGTGGTATGAAGCAGCAAACAGAATGCTCTTAGAGATCCGGTAGATTGCCAGTGTGCTGGAGTGGTAGAAACATACTGTTGGGATTTGGTGTGGTCTGCCATGATATGAATGCAAATGACCTGGTTACCTGGCAGCAGGTGAATGCAGAGGCCTCACAGGGGCCAAGGCAGCAGGAGACACTTAGAAGCTGTCTCTCCATAAAAAGACTTTATTATTATGATAGAGGGATGTGGTTATGCTAAGGGAAAAGGGGGAGGGGAGGAGAGAGAGAGAAAGGGGGTAGAGATAGGAGACAATGGAATGAGGAGGACTCGCTCCTCCCGAGAGACAACAAAGGATGAGAGAGATTTGGTGAGGGAATTCTTCTTAAGTGGAGTCAGGAGGCTTCACAGACTAACACTTTCACCTATGAAAGTGTATGGTGACTACGACATATCATTAATGGGGCAACACGTCACAGTGTGCCTAGAGCATGTCTCTGTCACATGGAACTGTCTGGTGGCTGAAACAATTAGCGCTATCAGCCTAGGATGTGGCTGAAAGTCAGGCTGTGTTCCCTTCAACTGGTGGCCTCTACAGTACCTCACACATCTGAGGGCCAACGGCTAGGAATCCACTAGAAATCTGCACAGATGCAGCTCCTGAGAAACTCATTTTGGAAGTCAAAACCGCTGGAAGATGAAAGGGTTCTCATGTTTTCAAATACACATGAAAGGCCTCATGGGACATAATTCTGGTATTCTCCAATAGTCAGAGCTCTGGGTGTTTAGGGCCCTACTGGACCTCAGATCCTTGTGGGTAGGAGTCACTTTTCACATTCTGTTTGCTCCTGAGAAACCTGAACAAGGAGCCTTTTGAAACAATGGCTGAGGCCCCAGCTAACCCGACCTACCCTCAGCTCCAGATTTTACAACTCTGCCTAAGTAAATCCTAACTAGAGCCACTCATGATAAAACCACTAAAGAGACGCCCTGACAGGCAGGTTTTTTACAGCCACTAAAACTTTTTAAATTCTAAAATCAGGACGAAAACAACTGTAGAGTTGATTTTCCTTCTCTCTAGAAATAGATGTAGAAAAATTAATAGACATAAAAACTGGGAAGTATGAAACCATAGTTGACTTTTCAAATAGCTATCCATGAGTGTGCCTTCACAGTAAAGGCCCAAGTCCTTCAGTGGACTGGCATGGACACTTAGGATAGCTTCTGTCTTGATAGCATCAACTATTAAACATGCATGACACCAAAGTAATTCATTCAAAAGGTGAAATAACACAAATGAAACCAGAAAAACTTACTCATCTTCTACAATGAACACAACCTTATTTATTTGAGATAGAATCCCACTATGTAGTCTTGGCTGGCCTGGAATTCACTATTCACTAAGGCTAACCTTGGAGTCTCTGCCTCTGCATCCAAGTGTAACAGTTATAGATATAAACAACTATATCCACCTGATAAATGTTTTTAAAAAATTTAGGCTTCCTGGTGGTGGTAAACATTAATCCCAGTACTTGGGGACACTGGCAGGCAGATCTGTGAGTTCTAGGTCAGCCAAGGCAACATAAAGAAAATCTGTCTCAAACAACCGTGTGTGTGTGTGTGTGTGTGTGTGTGTGTGTGTGTGTGTGTGTGTGTATGCATATATTGGCATGGTGATACTCAGGAGACAGAAGTAGACAGGTCTCTGAGAGTTCAAAGTCAGTCTGATGTACACAGGACCAGGCCACACAGTAAAACCTTCTTCAAATTTTTTCTTTTATAATTATTTATTTATTGAAGAAGGCAGCACATCTGTAACATGTGGAACTCAGAGAACATTTGCAAAGTGAGCTTCCTCCTTCCATCATGTGTGTCCTGTGGCTGGAACTTGGGTCGAACTTGGCAGCAGGTACCTTGAGCAGCTGAGCCACCAGAATGCTTTTAAAACTAAAAGCACTTTGATAAATATTAGCATAAAAATGTTAATTTCTTAATTGGAATTTTTATTAGTTCCAAATTAAGTTATTCCTTAACATAAATAGTTTAAAGATAAGCTGCTAAAGACTGGGGATACTTTTTTGGTGGTTCCAAGGATTGAACCCAGAGCCTAATTTATGCTAGGGAGGCATTCTCCAGCTGAACATTTCCCACCTTTTATTGTTTGACATAGAGTCTTAGCAAGTTGCCCAGCTAGCCTCAAACTCAAAATCCTCCTCCCTTAGCCTCCTCAGTGACCAAGACTGTAGGTGTAGCCCTAGGACTAAAACCATGTTAATAAAATGAACCAGAGAGGGTGGTGCACACCTATAATACAAGCTATCTGGGAGACTGGAATAGGAGGTGCATGAGTTAGAAGCCAGTCTAAGTTATCTAAGACTCCTGTAATTCTCTCTCTCTCTCTCTCTCTCTCTCTCTCTCTCTCACACACACACACACACACACACACACACACCTCTCAAAACAGACAACAATTCATCCCCTCTCTCATGTCTTTCATACACAGGGGCGTCTTCTTAAGGATTCTAATATGGAATCAACAATGGCCACTGAAAAGACTATAGCTCTAATAGTTGCTTTTGGCTCTTAAAGTTGATTTCATTTCCTATCAACAATAGCCTATCAAAAGCATCTCACCCACTCTATACTCATGCTCTACTTGGCTTCCACTACAGCATTTCTTGCACTCCTTCATTAAATTGAAGTAAGATGTAGCAGGTACAAATGAAAATTCTAATAAATGTCCCCCCCCAAAAAAAAGGTTCAAGCAGTGACTGAGAAACCATATAATGAGGGCATGCAAAAGAAAGGCTGCATGAGCCTCCTTTAAGGGCAAACATTAGACACTGTAGCAGACCATGAACTGCAGTCCTAAGTTAGTCTTTGTTTTGCTCTGAAAACAAATACTAAAAATGTAAACACTCAAAATAAACTTTAAAATTGTGCCAAAGTAAAACACAGAGGGCGTAAGGCCGGCTACCAATAACCCCACTAGTGTTCAATGATGCACCAACAAGCAGACTTTTACTGTGACTCCTTGAATTTGTTTCAAGGAGTTAAAAAAAAAAAAATCACCTTGCCTTAAGATTTCAGGATGAGCTGGAGAGATGGCTCAGCAGTTAAGAGCACTGACTGTTCTTCCGGAGGACCTGAGTTCAATTCCCAGCATCCACACGGCAGCTAACAACTGTCAAGATCTGACACCCTTACACAGTTATACATGCAGGCAAAGCACCAATTCACATAAAAAAAAATAAAAATAAAAAAAAGATTTCAGGAATTTCCAGTTTCAAATATCAGTGATTTCAGATTTTAGTTTCAGTTTTTCCCTGGGAAATCTAAATGACAAAGGACATTTCCTTAACTTAATCAGAATAAATTAAAATGAGACTCACAATCCAAGGAAGCATAAAACAAACAAATAAAAACCAGACATTAACCTTAGCTCATATATGCAGAATAAAACTACGAAATATAAAGAGGAGCTTTAAACTATTTTAATAATCCAAGAAACCTGTGATGGGTTTGAATAATGTCATCCAAACATGTCTATGTTCCAGCCACCCCAAACATTACATGGAAAAGGGAGCTCTGTGTGCAAGTGACCAAATGAATAATCACAAACTGCAGAGGTGGTCTTAAATCCCCTATGAGGACCTGATGTAGTAATAACAAGATAATAATTATAGTATGGTAGAATCAGGTCCAAAGTCACAACAACAGAAGCAGGATGGGGGAGTGCCATGAAGACGGAGCCTAAGCCAAGGAAAGTAGGTTGTCTCTGCAAGGTAACCAGGGCAAGAACCTGGGTTTTCTCTTTAGGTCTTCCCAGAACCTAGCTTGCTCAAATCCATATGTTAGCCTTGAAGGCATGTATGGACTACTGACTTCTAGAACTGACAAAGGAAACGCATGGTTTTCTGCTAAGTAAATGAGGCCCAATGACAGGGAGTGCTTGGCTTAGGCTAAACAAAAGAGAGAACCTTTGACTCCTGCATGCTAGGCTGTGCCTGGCCCAGCACAGTGACAAACTGAAATTCTTATCAGGCTGAGATAAGGGCAGAGCTAGATGAAGTCAGATTGAGATTTATGTCTATACTTAAGAGGCAGCTGGCAGGTGCTCACTCAGATACTTTGACCTGGAACAAGATACACATCTGAACTCCTAACTCCTGCCCTGATTAGTGGGAAATCTGAGAACAGCTTTAGACTCCTTGGATTTTTCAAGGCAATTATATTCTAACAATACTTCAGTTTTTAGCATGAGCCACTCTGATTTCCCTCTGGGAGGTAAGGGACATACAATGTAACACTAGAAACTGTCAAAGAACAAAAATACCTATTTTCTTTTCTATTTATAGTTGCTGTGCACTCACTTTCTTCTAATTAGTAGGAGATGAACTTGTATCTGTCAGGCAAAAGTGAATAGGTCAGAGCAACAAGTGTAAGCCACTAAGAAGGAAATGTGGGTGGAGGCGTTAGGTGTGCAGATTAGTGGGATATGAGATAAAAGGTTGGCCTAGAAAAAAAAGAAAAAGGTTAAAACTACTAAGTAGCACCCTTAGTGGATTTATTATGAGATCTGAATGCATGTATTTATATATGTGGGAAAAATACACAGAGAAATCTCAATTGGTCCTAACCACCTTTTCACATCTTAAGAGATAAAACAATTTTAAATAAACATTATATTATGCTTTGGGGGCATTGTAAGATCTATTCTTACAACACTCTTACAAAATACAGCCTGTAGAGTAAGCACAATCTATGTGCATGGTGGTATAAATCAACCTTTGCAACAGAAGTTGAGTTCATAATTTTAGCTAATTTCCTTTCTATTTAATAAAAAAAAAAAAAATTACCCAGGTGATGGTAGTGCAGTCCTTTAATCCCAGCACTCAGAAGGCAGAGGCAGGTGAATCTTTGTGAGTTTGAGGCCAGCCTGGTCTACAGAGCATGTCCAGGACAGCCAGGACTGTTATAAAAGAGAAACCCTGTCTCAGGAAAACAAAACAAAACAAAATTTTATTCTACATTATTTACAAAGAACTTATCAAACAAAGTAACAAAATTTAAAATACTACCTCTTCCTTTCTTTCCTAAAGAGTTCCTTTCTAGCACTGTATTTTTAAAATGTACTTTGAAACCTTACTAATTTTTAGGTTATTACAGCAGTCTAGGGTGGGAGCGTAGTTCAGTGGTGTCCTCAGTAAGCACAAACCACAGTTTAGTACACTTTAATGTACTAAACAGCTTTAATGTTTCTGTTTCTTTTTTCTTTTTCTGTTCAAGATAGAGTTTTTTCCTTGTAGTTTTGGCTGTCCCAAACCTACCTCTGTAGACCACGCTGGCTTCGAACTTAAGAGATCTGCCTGTCTCTGCCTCCGCCTCCTGATGCTGAGACTAAAGGCAGCACCATCACCTAGTTCCTGCTCCAATTTTTTAAAAAAGGCTAAACTGTCCCCACTTTCACCATACTTTTTTTAATTAGAAGCTCTTGCCCCCTGATTTAGAGCCTTGACTGAGAGCTCCTCCTCCCTGTCTTCCCCACATTCAGCACACACCTCACCTGCTATTTTGATATTCAGATTGGCATCCAGAAGCAAATTTTCAGCTTTTAAATCACGATGAACGATATTCCGACAGTGACAAAAGTACACGGCTGTGACAATCTGTTTGAACTTCCGGCGAGCCTCCTTCTCTGCCATCCTTCCGTGGGCCACCAGATGATCTGCGGTGAGCAAGAGCAGAGTCAGTATCTACCAGAGAGCCAGCTTAAGGAGGCAAGAGAGGCATCCATCTGACAGCAGAGGGAAAAGAGAACAGAGGCCCTGGAGAGAAGGCTCAGTGGCTAAGAGCAGTGGCTGCTGTTGCAGAGAGCTTGGGTTGTTACCAGTGCACACATGGTGGCTCACAGCCATCTATGACTCCAATTCCAGGGGATCTGACACCTTTCGACCTCCATAGGTTCTAGGTATGCATGTGGTGTACACACAGTACACATACACAATATTATACATAAATGTGTATGTGTGTATATATACATATACGTATATATATAAAACAAACCAACAACCAAAGCCTGAACAGAGCTGAAGGAGAACAAGGTACATTCCTGTGCACATCTATAAAAACTCTCTAACCCTAAAAGCCCAAAGCACTCTAAGCCTGAGCCTGCTGTGGTGAGGGTGTGTAAGAGTACACATTGCACCACCATAACAAAACAGTGTTCCCAGGGCTGTGTTCAAGAATCCTAACACTCAACACCTTCCTTTTCACAAACCCACTGCAAAAGATTCCATGTACATAATAAGCAAACACACATGAAGATAAGCATCAGAAGCATTTCCTGTGTTCGAAGACTGTGTCAAACAGCAGAGTCATAGCAATCAGTCATCTTAGAAGCAGACACACAAGGCAGGAGACTGGCTTTCTGTGGGGCTCTGTCCAGACTGACATGTCCTACTTTTTTAAAGTCCTATAATTTGACATAAAATATATTTCTTTGGTCACTTACCAATGTATATACATGTTTATAACTGAACCTGCTACTCTTTGAACCATGACACTAAGTTTTACAGATAGTATTAACTGAAAACCAATAGGTTTCCACCAAGAAAAATGATCAATAGTCAAGTTGCTAGGATGTGTGTGTGGGGGGGGGAGGAAACTACAAACAAAAAGCCTCACGTGTCAACAGACTCTGTAATGTTAGAGACTGGACTCCCCACAATACTGAAAAGCCATCTGACTGGCCCATAACCACTGTAGCAAGTTTTAGAAGTACATTCCTACAGAGTAAGCACTAGGTTGCTACTGAGCCGATGGAACACCTGGACAGCTGCCCAGATTAAGAGTATATACTGACTGGGCATGGCAGTACAGGCCTTTAATCCCAGCATCTAGTAGGCAGAGACAGGTGGATCTCTGTAAGTTCAAGGCCAGTCTGGTCTACTACTGATCAAGCTCCAGGACAACTAAGGACAGAGAAATCCTGTCTCAAAAAGAGTTCATACTGCTTGCCCATGACCTAGGTTCAGGTCCCAGTGCTCATGTTCAGCCATTCACAGCCACTTATACCCTAGCCCTGGGGGAACTTACTCCTTTTCTGGCCACCCTAGGCACCCACACATACATACCATATACTCACACAGACACACACAATAAAACTTAAAGAAATGTCACAGCATGTTCTGTTAGAAACTTATAATAATCTTCTATGAAAAGTCCTTTAACTAAATAATTCAGCTGAAAAAGGACACATTTGCCATCATAATGTTAATCATGTGTATCCTGAGATAAAAAAATGCAAAATTGAGCAATATAGATATACATATGACCGCTCATTAATAGTAGTTCACTGAAATCAATCAGTTTTTTAAGTGACATCTCAAGCACAGGACTAATGATAGCTATCTTTTTTTTTAAAACTTAAATAGAAAATGGAATCTAGGGTAAAGTCCCACTAGCAATAACTAAAGATCCAGAGCACAGAGAACAGTGCCAAGGCTCAGGGGAAGGAAGGAAGGAAGGAAGGAAGCGTGAAGCATGGCAGCTAGAGGAGTGCCATCTACAGAGCAAACGGTAAAAGAACACAATCGAATTTTGGTGGCAAGGGACACATCTTAGAGTGTAAACATGATACATGTGCACGCACACACACTTGTACACATAAGTACATGAATTACTAAGAAAGATCTGTCAAGCCAGGTGTGGCAAACAAGCCTATCATCCCAGAACTTGGGAAGCTGAGGTGAGAGCATCTTGTATGAAGCTAGCCTGGGCTACCTACCCAAGGAAGGCTTTGTTTGACATCACTAAAAATAGACAAGCAATCCTTCAAAGAGCTGTTAATGGGGGTGCTGCTGATGTGTGTGTGTGTGTGTGGGGGACAACACGTTTCCAGGTGGAAATGGACAGGACAGATGAGCTCATCCTGACTATGTTTAGGCTTCTAGTGAGATCCACTGGGGGACTGTTAAGTCCCAGACTGAGAACAGCAGCATAACAAGCCACTGTGGAACTGGACATCTATCAGAGGCAGGGCACTAGAGTTTAGGAGATCACTCTCTAACAGTACCTGTTCCCAGCCCCCTTCATTTCCCTAAGAGAGGCCTAATTATTCTAATAATATGTTTTAGTTGCTAAACTTGGTCTAATTAAAGAGCTTTGAGGAGACTGCTCTTCTTAAGAAACGTAAGAATAAACTCCTCTGAAGGGTTTACCACCACAGCAGCTTCTGTGGCCGAGCCACCCACTAATTAAAAAGCCCAGAGACATTCGTCTGGCTGTAAACACTAATTACCAAAACACATCAAAGCTTCTTAAACATGACAGAAGGATTAATTCTGTGATTTCCAAAATAAGTGATTTCTTTCATTTTTTTTTTTAAACTTCTTTATAAATGTCTAAGTACCTTATTTTTCTAAGATGACTGGAAAGTTCTCAAAATTGTTGTAGAGGCCAGCTGGTGGGATGAAGCCTAGCTCTGTTTTATCTTCACAATGATACATTGGTTGTCCCTGGACAAAAACATTTACACTGCCAACACCCCTGGTCGCCAGCTTGCTAAATGGAGTCAACTTTCACATGCCAGGACCAGTGAAAAGCTTCTGCATTTGAGGGTAAACTTGTACTTTATTTAAGAGTTATCACATACGACAAAAACGAATTCTTAAATTTTCGAAGACATTTTAAAGCACATTTTAAAGGTTCACTGAGTGCCATGCAGGGAATATCTAAGCATTTGCTAATGGAGCTCTGAGCCCTCCACCAGCCTGTGGCACTTCACAGAACTATTCTATACACCAACCCTGGGGGAGGGGGACAATAAGGGCAGCATATGGGCAGACTGGGATACACACACCACACCACACAGAACTCAGCTACAAAGACCTCCACACTACTCCTGTATTTGTGGATATAACTAAATAACACTTCTTCAAGAAGCTTTTGGTAGGCACATTAGGCTTTTCCCCTGGACCAGCACTTGGTGCCCATGCTGCTTTTCACTGGTGCTCTATGCTCTTCACCTCAGCTCTTGGGGCTCAGGCTCACTCACACCTTAGCCTCAGCTTTTATTTTCATCCACTGGATTCCCCCACCCATGAGTTTGCTCTCAGTCTGAGGTTAGGTGGGTGGGCCAGAAAACCATCAGCCTGCAGTTTCAGTCGCTGCAGAAACCTGTCTTTCAGTGGCCTGCTGACAGATGCTTGCTTTCTATTCCTATATGCTCAGTAGGCAGGAAACAAAAGCTCAAGACCAGATGGGATATTTAACATCTAGTGGAGAAATCCATAGTAGCCCAGCCTACACTTAACGCATAGTCACAGCATCTGAAACAACACTGGATACTTTACACAGTGGGTTCTGAATACACTCAACAGTCAAAGAAAAACACAATCTGATCTTTGTCAGGATCCCAGCTATACGGAACTCAGAAGACTCACTGTGCTTCCTGCAGGCTTTGGTGCACTAGGGCTCGTGTACCAGCTCTACAGGAGCGCTCATCTCCGAGTCCTCAGGAACCCAGCATCTGATAATCTAGATTGCTGCCCTTCCTTCCACCTGGCCGACATCAAGGAGACACCTACTACTTTGTCTCCTTTCACCACTAATATGTCACCTATTGAAATGTGGGACGATTTAAAGGGTTTTTTCCTATTGCAGCGTGGCTCTAGCCAGCTAAAACACAAATGAGGTGAGTCCCCATGTGGAATCCACGTTCTCTTCCTCACCTGCCAATCATTCTAGGTCACTTGGCATTGGACCTCTTTATACTTTATCTGTTCTCCCCATGACATTGTTCAAAACGCTAGTAACACTCTGAGGCTCACAAACCCTCTGAGGGCTGAGAGAATAGTGAATGAATTCTGCAGTCCAAAACCACCACAGCACTAGCATATGGACCCGCCTCAGAATGCACTCTAATCTGTCCCAGTCACTGGGACACGAGGGGACGGTGGGACACCTGTGGGATAGCCAGGTTCTGACCTTTCAAAGAACAACACACAGGCAGGTCTTTGCTTACCTAGACCAGCTTCACTAGAGTCTTAGAGGCATGCCACTAACAGGACAGTGAGTGACAGGGAGTTAACACTTCTTAAAATAAATAATTTTGCTACTCCCTGCACTGTGTCCAATCATGTAGAGGTCAGAGCTGACAGAAAGCATATGGGTCAAGCAATGGGTAGAAACTTGGATCAGGATGAAAGGTGAGCCCAGCCTAGCAGGGGAACGGTATCTTCTGCTGCTCTCATGCGGCTACCTGAAAACATGCCTGCCCATTCTAGGCTAACCACACCAGCAGCTCTTCACTTAGCCTTGACTCTATCACCACTACTACTACTACTACTTCTTCTTCTTCTTCTTCTTCTTCTTCTTCTTCTTCTTCTTCTTCTTCTTCTTCTTCTTCTTCCACCCATGGAAGACTTCCTGTTTATCAAACAAATGCTTCTTTCCAAAAGAGCCAGGGCAGGCTGAAATAATTCAAGATGCCCACAAGCAGCTTAGAGAGAACCTCAATCTGCTATTCTATTGTCCTCCGACTTGAAGATCAGGCTGCTTCAGGGTAGAGGAAGCAGGTTGCTGCTCTGTTTCCTGGTTGAAACTCCATCTAGCACAGGGCAGCTTCTTGGCATGGCATGCTAAGGGTACTTCTTCCAGTCTCTCCACCCTCTAGTGGTCTAGATCAAAGACTTCAGTGCTGTGTGTTTCTTCTCCCAGACTCAACATCCATCCCATCAGCACAACCTACTAACCATCCCCCAAAATAACCAGAATCCAGCTATTCCTCACTCCTGTCGCCATCCTTTCTAGAGTCACAAATTCAGATGGACAAACAGCCCCACCACCTAGCTCTCAGATTATTAAGATCTTTTGATTTTACTCCAAAGTGTTATCTGAAATTCTGTCCCAGGCTCCTTGGATTTGTACTCTAAACAGTCATGAGGCATTGATACAAACAGGTCTCCTGTACCTTCACTGTCTCCCTCAATGACCAACTCTTACACAATTTTAGAACAGTAGCAAAATCCAGAATGTGACATGGGTATGATGTGCATATGTCTGTGTTTATCACACATGCAGATCGATGTTCAGCTTTCCCACTGTACTCAAGATGTAGAACCACCTTCAGCTAACACTTCCTGAGAAGTTCCTTAGTGAGAATGTCTATACAGATAAACAGATGTGTAAATAAGCCTGTCTCTCCTCCTGCCTCCAAAAGATACAGAAATATTCTAGTACCCCAGAGTTCTCTCTGTACTGTCATGGTCAAACACAGAAGCAGTACTTTTGCCTTAGGATTCCTGTATGGTGATACACTGTATTATACTGTATTATAAAATCATCCTGGAATATTGGGCAACAGAATCACCTATAGTCAAGTCATGAAGGTCAGAGAGTGGTGATGAACATCTTTAATCCCATCACACAGGGTGACCAAGTAGTGACCCATGACTTTAATCCCATCACTCATGAGCCAGATCTTTTTGTGTTTCTGTGAGTTCAAGGCCTAACTAGGATTATGATGCAGAGTTCCAGTGAAACATCTGGGCGGGGACTATATATATAAGGCAGGATGAGGTAGAGACTCAGGCATTCTGTAGAAGAGACCAGCCAAGGGAGGACCCATGACGATAGCATTTAGGTATCTTATCTTACATATATACATGGTTCAGCCTGAGAAGTTGGCTGGGTGAGAACTGACTGTGGTCTGTTTCCTCTCTCTGATATTCCAGCCCCTCTCCCGTATCTGGCTCTGGGTTGTCATTATATACCAACTAGAATTAGTGCAGCACTCCTGTTCTTTCCTATAGTTTCTCCAGAGTCCTCACCTGACTGCCCTTTTGATTTGATCTCATGAGTTTAGGATTTCACGGGCATGTTTATCAGTGGACCATGTGCATGTCTGGTGCCCACATAAGCCAGAAGAGGGCATCGGATCCCCTGAACTGGAATCAGAGAAGTTGTGAGAACCCATGTGAGTGCTAAGAATTGAACCCTGGTTCATCCCCCACCAAGAGCAGCACTTGAGACAACTCTCCATTGCTCCCCTGCCCCATATCTTCTCACTTTATTATCTTCTAACTAATTACATATTTGTGCATCTTGTGTTCATTACTGTTAGTTGCACTTGATACAGTATCTGGCACATATAAAGCACTTCACATAAGTATTGTTTAGAGAACAATGATGAGAGAAATATTAACCAATTCAAGCGTAACTTTTCAGTACTCTCAATCTATGAGTGCAGAACCCGCCAACCCAGAGGCCTGACTACATTAATTTTTTAAAAATATATATTTATTTATTATGTATAAAGCATTCTGTCTGTATGTTTGCCTGCACACCAGAAGAGGGCATCAAGATCTCATTCTTGGGGCTGGAGAGATGGCTCAGAGGTTAAGAGCACTGACTATTCTTCCAGAGGTCCTGAGTTCAATTCCCAGCAACCACATGGTGGCTCACAGCCATCTGTAATGAGATCTGGAACCCTCTTCTGTATACTGTATATATAATAAATAAATAAAATTTTTTAAAAATCTCATTCTTGATGGTTGTGAGCTACCATGTGGCTGCTGGGAATTGAACTCAGGTCCTCTGGAAGACCAGGCAATGCTCTTAACCTCTGAGCCATCTCTCCAGCCCCACTAATTAAAAAAAAAAAAAATCACTTTTCACTCATTTACAAACACTGCCACTAAGTACGATTTGTAAACTGAAGGCATTTTATGCTCTGTTAAAATGCTGGCCTTTTGATACCAAGTCCATTTACATCAATGTATAAAGAATATCTGATTTTTTACAGGTCTCCCTAAAAAGTATCTCCAAAGCAGGGGCTGGAGAGTTGGCTTAGTGGTTAAGAGCACTAACTGTTCTTCTGGAGGACCTGAGTTTGATTTCCAGCATCCACACGGCAGCTAACAACTGTCTGTAATTCCAAAATCTCATACCCTTAAAGTTATATATTCAGGCAAAACACCAATTCCCATAAAATAAAAATAAATATTAAAAAAAAAAAGTATCTCCAAAGCAGAAGGCCAGGGGATTATGAAAGGTATGTCATATTCCAAAGTTTTTTTTCAACAATCTTTGTCAAATTCTCCTGCAGAAAAAAAACAGATGCCTCTCATGTTATCCGAGTGTATCAGTAAAGGCTGGCTAATCTGGATGACACTTCCATTCTTAGGAAAAAATGTACACAGTGTGCTGCTTCTGTTTGTGTAGAAGGAATGGAAAAAAATCAATGTTAAGAATTACATTTCTCTGAGTGTACTCTTCTTTAGACAGGGAATGCTTAATTCTAAATCCAAGACAGGCAGGGCTCAACACAGGCCTGAGATCTTATTTGAAAGCAAAGAAGGTTTTGAGAAGTCAACTTGATGGGTCCCTAAGTGGAATAATTTGAGCAGCAAGAAAATAATGACACAGGATAGAGATGTAGGTCAGTGGTAAAGGGAGAAAGGGAAAAGATTAGTGAGGGAGAGAAAGAACACAGACTAGAACCTCAGGCGCATAAAGCACACCAGACAGATTCAAGTCCATAGACTCATAGTCTTATTAGAAAAGAAATAAAACCAACCATAGTGGGCCCACTGGAGACTGCTAGGGTACCAACCTGTTTGAAATCTGATACATCATTTACCTTGCTATAGTTTCTAAATAGGTTTTAAAGCACAGTTCTTTAGCAAATGTAGAATGCATGAAAGAATTAGTACCAGTTGGCAACTTTTGGAAGAAAATTTTATTCTGATACAGTGTCTTACTATGTAACACAAGCTGATTTGCTATGTGACCTAGTCTAGCCACAGCCTCCTGACTGTCCTTCTGGAGTCAGGACCTGCTACTAGGATCAACCTCCACTTTGCTTCTTTGCATGAAATGATGTCTCTGGGTGACCATGTAAGAGGCACAGCTGAACAACTGGACAAGATCAAGAGAAAGCCCTGGAAGAAAGGCATTACAGAACACACCTACACCCTCTAAGAAAGGCATTACAGGAACACACCTACACCTGCAAGTCACTCTGAATATCACTACAAGTGAAAAACCAGTCACTAGCCAATACCTAAAGTGATGGAATAGAAGTGTAAAGAATTCCTACCTCTCCACTGGGGAATGAAACTCATATTTAACCAAACTGTAACTACAAGTGGCACTTTACAAGAAACAGAGCTAGGAGATTATGTTGAATGGCACAATAGACATGATCAGCCAAATACAGGATTAGGACATTTTACAAGACAGCCCAGCTTCTTAAGCAAAAGACTACATAAGAAAACAAACAAACAAACAAACAAAACTCTGGCAAGCAGAGAGGGGCTTACAGATTATAAAAGACATAAGACAGTTGTGTATAAAGTCCTGGCATGCTGTAAACAGGCTCAATGGGCTATTTTGGTGAGAATGTGAAAGACCAGAATACCAAGTCTTATTGTATCACAATCTTAAAGGCCTATAAAAAGATATTTTGGATGCCTGTAGAAGGCTAAATATGCCTGGCTTAAATTATATGAGAGCAGGCCATAACTGTCAATGTTCCTGGCAGTAAGGACGGTACTATCAGAGGTCAAGTCCACACTCAGTCTAAGCACCGCCTAGGGAAGCAGAATCTAAGCAAAGAGGAACAGGTTAAAAGAGAGAACAGAAAGAAGGCCAGGTGTGGTGATGGCTCACTCATGCCTTTAATCCCAGCACCACAGAGGTAGAGGCAGGTGGAGCTTTGAGTTCAAGGCCAGCCTGGTCTACAAAGGGAGTTCCCCCCCCAAAAAAAAAAATATAAAGAAGGAAAAAACTGAGGAGAGACTAGAAGCGGGGAGAGAGGGTAGAAGAGCTCCGGGGTGGGAATGTGGCAGTTTATGCAGTAATCACCTTGACAGATGTGTGTGTGTCAGAGTAGATCAACACTGACTACACAGTCAGTTAGAAGAGAGAGAGCATGCTGACAGCAGTCCCCAGCACTCTCTACCTCTGACGGAGGGTGCAGTGACCAGTCCCCCTGCGCTGCTTTGTCTTTCCTGGTAGGATGGACTGTGTCCCCTCACACTAGAATAAACTCTCTTCCCCTATGTCCCTTTTCTGTATTTGTAACAGGACAAGAAAAGAAGTCAAAGCAGAAGACTGGCACCAGAAGTGCGCTGTTGTGATGTTGGCCTCTGCAACTGTGGGCTAGAGAAGCCCTCGCCTGCTGTAAACAGGCTTCATGGGCCATTCTGGTGGGAGTTTGGATGACCAAATTACTGAGACAGAGAGAAGGCAGTAGAGGCCTGGCTCCTAAGCTTCTGACTCAACTAGAAACTGGGCTAAAGGCCATCTGTGTGATATCCCGGCAGGGAATCTGGCTACATCCGCTGTGTGTTGAGAACCCGAATGAGGCTGAGAACAAGAGCAATGAACTAAGCCATCTGGTAGAGGAAACTCCAATATTGAAAGGATAGCATTCAGGCTGCAATACGGCTACTTCTTACAGCTTTCATCCAGGTCTACTGTGAGAGAAATACCAAAAAGCAAAGCAGAAAGATAAGAAAACGTGCACTTTGAGAAGACAGGAGTGTGAGTTTAACCTTACAGACAAGACAGCATTTTAGGATGGTTACAGAAATTAACTCTAGTATAGCAATCTGCACTGAAACTATGAGAGAGATGGCGTAAGCATAACCTTAGCCACTGAAAATTAAATTTCATGTCAAAGAGAAGAATCTCAGCTGAGTATGTCACTGAAGAAAGGGACGTACTGAAAGCAGATCTCTGGGAAAGTGTTTCTCCAGAGTTAGAACACAGAAGCTAATACAACTGGGGGGTGGGCGTGCAGGCTCCATTTTGAGCTGGTAGTAGACACTGGTGTCTTCATCCACAGAGTACTGACTTTTCAGGCATGAAAAACACAAGAGGGGGTAGGTTTCCACAGTTAGAGTGCTGCGGAGGCCGGCCGTGTGGAGCAAGGCAGGGTTCCTGTGAGAAGCTGTGAAGGGGGAGCCAACAGGACAGACACTGGAACACTGAAAACCCCAGGGCCACGGCACAGTGGGAACGCTGCAGGCACCTAGCAGAGCCAGCCAAGGGGAGAGGCTGGGTGGTGCATGAAGAGCAGCTGAAGGTCTGGGGCTATCATACTCTTTGAAGCCCAGGGAATCCCAACATGAAACCCTCATGCAAGCCATAGAGCTTTAAGATTTGGTGTTTTCCCTGCTGGGTTTGGGTCCAGCTTTGATCCAAGTGTTCTGAGCTCCGTTCTTTTCTTTTGAAATGAAACTGTTTATCCTCTGCCTCCGTGTATTCGAAGTAGTATGTAGCTTATGATTTCATAAGAGGGTACAGTTAAAAGGCTGTCTTGAGTCTTAGACGACACTCGGACTTTGAACTTTCCAACAGCAGCATAGGAACTGTTGTTAAAAAGACTGAGGACTTCATGAATCTAAAGGACAAAAGCATAGAAGACTGTGCCTTAAAAGTACAAGGTCGGAATAGCAAGTTGACAAGAAGGGCTTTATTTACATTGATTGTCAAACTGACAGGCTCCGGGATCACCTTGGAGACAAATTTCTGGACATGTCTGTGAAGGGCTTTCTAGATTAAGTTAAATAAAGTGGAGATCCCAGGCTAACTACACAGGGATCTAAGCACCAGCATTCACCACTGTCTGCCTACTGGCCCTAAATGCAATATGAAAGAGCCTCCAGTGTCTGCCACCACTCCATGCCACAAGGGAATGCAAATCAAATGAAACCTTTTTCAATTGCTTCTTCTTGAGGATTTTGTTACAGAAATAAGAAAAATACTAATACAGAGGAGCAGAGAGAAATAAAATTTGAAAAAAGAACCATTAAAAAAATAGGAAAGAAGAAGCAGGCATGCTGATGTGCGCCTGCACTAGCAGTACTGGGCCCAGGCAGAAGGACTTGGAGTTGGAGGTTTCCGGAGCTACACAAGGAGACACTGCCTCAAAAACAAACAAGTTTTTTAAAATCAGCATGGAAATTCTACTCGGGTCCTTGGCCAAGTTGCTAACTATGCATGTGGGAAATAGGACTTAGGAGGTGGGGCTAGCAGAGGGCAGCTGTCAGGAGCCAGCCTGAGAAAGCCTTTAGGAAGGTTCCATGATACTCATAAGATCCTGGAGTTCTGGTTCAAGTTAAAAGGAGCAACTTTGCTGGATACTCCAGAAAACTATTCCCTTGGTATAAGGACTACCCCTAAGAGTAAGGCAGAATGGAGATGGAACCACCCTGGCAAAGCCTAAATAGAGTCAAACAGGTTAAAGGTGGCTGGCCTGAAATTTAATTGGCTGACGGGACAAAGTACACTACCTAAGGTAACAAGCCAGAATCACCTAGGCCCAACCAACACTCAGTGAAAAACTACAAGAATGAAAAGAAGCAGAACCAGCAAGATGGTCAGCAGGGGGAGGAGCTTGCTTCAGACCTGACAATGCCCGACAGTATTCACACAGTGGCTACAAGTTGTTTCTGACCTCCACGTGTGTGTGGCACTCGCACACACAAAATAAATGAGATGAATATTTACAAAGAGTCATTGAAAGCAGAACCCAAGATGATTCAGGTATTTGGAATTAACAGGGAAGGACTCAACTATGACTGCTATATTAAAGGACAATCATAGGATGGTTCCCCCCCCCAAAAAAAAGAAAGGAATCCTGAAGGTAATATATAATTAATAAACCTAGTATAAAACTACAAAATATCCTGAGAAGTTATTGGGAGCTGAGTGTGAGAATCCATGCCTGTACTCTCACTTGGGTGCCTGAGGAAAAAGATTCAGTGTTCAAGGCTAGTCAGGGCTACAGTGAGCCTGTCTCAAAAACAGAAACAAAAAGCAAACAGTATTAGTGCCCTTAAGATAGGTATTTTAAACCTATCTTATATTTAGGTAGGTTTTATATATTTAAATATTTTATATATTAAATATTTTATATATTAGGTAGGTATTTATATATTTAAACCCTAACCCTAACCCTAATCCATTTTAAAACCCTTACATATAAGAAAAACACTAAGAATTTATAAGTAAAATAACAGAATAATTGAATTTGGTTCAAAATATTTAAAACTGAAAATGTAGACTAGTTGGGAAAAAGAAGAAACAAAATCATCAGGATGCTGACAACTGTCGAAGTGGGTGATGAGGACATCGGGTTTATCCCAGGAGTCTTCTCCCTCACAGGCAGTTGGAAAGGCTTGCAGTGAGAGGGGTTTTTCATGTGTGTGTCTGTGTTCACAAATTACAGCAACACACAAGTGCCAAACCAGAAACTGAGGGTCCAGCATGACATGCACAGACGGAATGCGCTGTAGATGATTCTGACACGTGGACGTCATCTAAAGTGAGATAAGCTGGACCAGAAAGGACAAACCCTGTGTCAGTCTACATAATGTTCCTAGAGTAGTTGAACCCAGAACAAAAGAAAGAGTGTGCTTGGAAGGGGCTGTGGGATGACAAACAGGAGTCACTGACTGACAGCCAGAGAATTTCCATTCTACAGAATGCAGTTTACAGAAGACAGCAAAACAATGGCACAGTTGATGTTACTGAAAACAGTTACAATAGCTGGGAGGGGTTTTTGTTGTTTTTTAAGTGACAACAAGCTAGCACACAGTATGTGCTCAAGTGCCTGTTAATGTCCCTGGAAATCTAAGAGGTAACAAAAGTCCTCAATGGAGCCCTGACCTTATTATCTAGTACACAATGGCTATATAATTTGGTCTTTCTCCTGTCTGGCCTACTGGCAGTCTTTGACTGCTCCGTGGCATAAGTATTGGTTTGTGGAAATTCCTGGGTTTCATGCATGTTGGCACCATTGGGAAATGTTATCTTAAGACAATGGGAATGTTCCTAATAAATCATTTATATTTCAGCAGACTCCTCTTGAATTAGTAATTTGTCTTAAATGCCTATGAGTTCTGCTGGCGCCCAATGAGCTTGACTTGGTAAAGTGCTAGGTTTAATAGCATATGACCTCAAATAGGAAGTGTGAGGAAATTGTGTCTCAAGAAATCATACTGGGAAAGTTTGAATTATGAGCTTAGTGTTCTACAAAAAAAGTAAGCTTTTCTTTCAATACTGTTAGGCCCGTTAGGCAAAACTGCACTGGCATGGCTGTTCTTTGCAGTGCAGTGTTAAGTGTAATATTCATTTCAGTAAGTCAGCTAAATGAGTAAGCATCACACACCAGATAACCCCCTCCACTGCTTCCAAGGCAAACCTCTAAAGTGCTTTCTTTTCTCTACATACACAACTAGAAAATACAAATGTGTTTATCCTCTAAGTCCAAAACTCACATAACTAAAGTAAATGAATAAAAAACATGACAGTTCTCTGCTTGCCTGGGAATACGTTCTATGTGCTAGACACTGCATTAAACAATAAAAGCAAGTCAAGATGGCAATACTGTCAATCTATTCCCATTCCTTATTCTTCCTTCATGCAACATGTAGTGATTGGGTCTACAGTGTCTGTGGGGACTATTCTGAAATTTGACAAGGATCAAAAATTACAAAATCTTGATTTGGAATATGACTCAGTAGCATATCACTCACCAGCATGTTGAATCTCTAGAACCACAAATAAGAAGACAAAATCTTTACTCCCAAGATATATTTTGGGTCAGACAGTGGTGGCACACGCCTTTACTCCCAGCACTAAGGAGCCAGAGTAGGTGGGTCTCTGAGTTTGAGACCCTTTTGGTCTACAGAGTGAGTTCTAGGACAGTCAGGGCTATACAGAGAAAGCCTGTCAAAAAGGAGTGTGTGTGTGTGTAAAATTTTGCTAAGTTCAGATATATATATATATATATATATATATATATATATATATAAAAAGAGGGCCGTTAGATGGTTCAGTTGGCTGTGGAACCTGATGACAGGAGTTCAGTCCCTGGAACCCATGGTGGGAGGAGAGAAGAGATTCTGTGTGTAAAGTTGCCTCTGACCTCCACGTCCACCTGTGGCATTCACGCACACACATGTACACACATAGAGCACTAAAAAAAAGCTGTATGTCAAGTAGTAAATGTGTGATTGAGTATATGGATGAATGTCAATTCATAAATAAAAACCAAGAAGAAAATTAAAGCAAAGCTGAGATACAGAATAGTAGGCCAGTAGGAGAGAATGAGGTTTAGATAAGCCGTATCTAACGAGGCAGTGCAATCGAGGAGCAGGAGAAAGAGGTGGGAAAGGGGAGGTTCAGAAAGAATTGGGGCAACAGGAAGGTCTTCTAGAGGAGTACACTGCAACAGCCAAATGGAGATGGTGCTGAAAAGAAAGAGGAGGGTATTAGAAGACCCTACAAGGTGGCGTTATGTGTCTAAGCCCTAGTAGAAACCAACTGGGTAAGCAAATTGCAGACGAACCTGAGTGAGAAGACAGAGCCAGCAGACATGCCAAGTGCAGTCCAGTCACCAGTCCCCTGACAAGGTCAGTCTCCACACAGCTAAGAGACTGACAGTGTAGCTTCCTTCTGTGTACCACTACCCGGGAGCTCCCTCTGAGCACACACCACATGCCATGCTACAGTGTAGAGTTGGCTTTTCTTGCTATCCTACCTATGACATAAAAGTCCAATGCAGATAGAATACTCTTCATCAGAAATGCTCAGAACCAGAACTTCCAGTATATTGATATTATCTCTCATCTAAAAACCCAAAATCTGATATGCTCCAAAACACAAAATAAAATAAAAAAGAACTCACATTGGCATTTAACAGCTTTTGATTGCAAAGCATTTTCTGGTTCAGTTCCTAGGTTAAGCATGCCCAGTGTGGCGCAGACTATCTCAGCTTCTAGGCGGCACTGTAGAAGTGCAGGTATATTAATTAACTCAGGTGTTTCTAGTAATTTCAGTAGAAAGTAAGCAGTCAGTCATGCTGAACTTGCTCTTAATAACTTATTAACACAATACATCAAAAAAAATTTCACCATGTAAGCAATAAAAAAAATAGCAATGAAATTTGTTCTTTTCTGTTTCTCAAGCATGCTGAGTCTGAGGAGTCTAGGAAAGTACTTTACACATGACATACTACAATTCGAAAGCTAAACCGACTAGGGCCAAAGGGAAATATTTTTAGTTCTTTCAAAGTAGAGTGTATTTAAATATGAAAATATTGTACACTGTATGCAGTCAGAATGTGGCTTTGCCTAGAGAAGCTGCTGGTGGTTGTGTCGGAGAGCTGTGTGTTATTTGCCTGGGAGCCCTGGGGAGTACCAGAAGGTCTGATGATATAATTGAAGGACAGAAGGAAAACTAACAATATGAAACTAAATGTAGGAGTCTGGATCATCAATGTCAGTTGACCTGAACAGAGATGTCAACTGTGTGGGCAATCAATCAATCAATCAGGCATACATAAAAAAAAAATGTGGGCATAAAGGTCCACACACTAGTGCCAGGACAGAGCATATCCCAGGAAAGGGAACACTTTGCATCTAGCACTTTTGGCCTTTCTTAGCTGTTTTTCTATTTATTTGTTGGTTGGTTGGTTGGTTGGTTCACTGTGTAACAGTCCTAGCTGTCCTAGAACTTGCTTTGTAGACGAGGCTGGCCTCAAACTCACAGAGATCCATCTGCCTCTTCCTCCCAAGTGTTGGCTTGTCCAACCACTGCCCAGCCCCTTAGCTGATTTTAACAGTATCCTTTTCCTGGAAAAAGGTACTTCTGTGAGTTCCATAAGTCTTTCTGGCAATCTATCTAATCTGAGTGGATTTGGAGGGATTTCTGAATTTGCATTTGGAACCAGAGAGAGGGTGATCTTGGAAAATGTGCTTCCTCTGTAGCAGCTCACTCCTGTAGTAGCCAAAATCTTTCATACAGTGCCTTGTTACAGTTCAAATGCCACTGTAAATTACCCTAAATTCAAAATTCATTTCCACAGTTGAGCTAGCTACATTTCCAACACGTGACCAGCAGTTAACACATAGGAACCATATTCTTAGACTTTATCTGACCTTCTAATGCCTGATGCACTTGGTTTTCAACTTCATCTAGACCTCCAGCTTTTTCCTAATGCATGATCATTTACCCTGATCACGCTTGTATAGCTTTTGCCACCAAAGACCAAACTCAAACTATTTTATGGCTAATTGCCTCAATATTTGTACATGTGCATGTCATAAGCCCCTATGTATCTGTCTTATCCCATTTACACAGGTAACTAAGCATGCTGGAAAGTGCCAATCACTCAGACTTCTACAGTGGAATATTAAGTTACGGCTTTCAGCATGTAGAATCTTCAATTAGAAGATTTCAACTTTTTTAACTACTTGATCACTACCTTCATTTGTCACAGTAGCTAATTTTAATTTCTCCAATTTGAAACACATTATTTGCTAAATTCTTCGCATATGGCCTGTCCAAAGACAACAGATGGCATGAATACCTGATCTCATATTCTCCTACCTTAAAACAATAGCTGGAACCATCTGTACGGTCTACTTCTCCCATGCACAGCCACTTTTCCTATGCCTATATCTCAGTCATGGCCTACCTGTCCCCCATGAAACCTACTGCACACATTATGGTTTCCAATCCGCTACTATCAGACATGCCTTCTTCAGTACTGTACCTTCAACCCTGACCTCTAGTCAAGTGTCCTGATTAAGCAAATAAAAACAAAGCAAATGCTTACTTGCTTCTCATATTCAGAGGGCAAGAAATTTTACCTAACAGGAAAGCTAATGATTTTAACCAAATAGATGCTCAACAGAAGATATGGGACCCCTTACCTTCTAGGTCAGAGACAAAGGCCTCTAGATTTAGGACACAGTAAATATCACAAAAATCAACCTGCTTTCATTCAGAAACCCCGATTCCCACAGGACACTACAAATATGGTGTGCCCGCACACACACTGTGTGCATTACTGGGAAAGAAATACTAAATTTACATAGAGAACTCAGATCTTATCTTTTACAGTAACAGACATCTCACTCCCAATCTATTTGTTTGTGGGTTATTTTGTTTTTGAGACAGGCTCTATTTTAACCCAGGCTGTTCCAGAACTGAATCTTCCTGCCTCAGTCTCCTGAAAACCAAGATACAAGCCTGTGCCTGGCTAACAAGCCCTTTGTTTGAGTTCTGGAGGGTGATGCTATCTGTCTGTCCAGGATATATAAATACTCTTGAAATGAAAGCCTGCCTCACAGCTGTCGGGACTTGTTGGGAGACATTAGGAAGCCAGAGCTGCACATGGCCCATTCACCCAATGACTCTGCTTCCTGTTCACACTGCCTTCTTGTGTTTCTTTGGTCATACTTCTCACAACGCTAGCCTTACTTCATGTTTGTCCATAGGCTGCCCATGAGCAGAGCCTTACCTCTGGTGTTCGGCTCCTTCACAGCCCTGCTATCATTCTTGTCTGTAGTACTATTCAGTTAATATTTGTAAACCAAATAAGAAAGTGTATTTCTAGACCTATTATTGGCCATTTCTAGTGAGCCCTTAAACAAATGTGATTTTTTTTCCCCATACCTTCTTTGTGCTCTTACATATATGTATGCTGTAGTTGTGTTACACAGAGATGTATCAGCTACATGTCATTTCATACAAACTGATTTTTAAATACATCAAGAAAAAAAAACATATACTTCTTTTATAACCACAAAATTACCTGTGCTCTTAGGTCTTTTTTTTTTTTTTCCTTTCATATCTTAATCTTGTAGGTAGATTTAAATGACCCATATAGAAATACTTGCTTTCAGTCTAAAAATGTCTTTCATTGCTTCCTGTCTTTGTTAGGTGGACTCGTCAGCACAGTTTCTCTGGGGTTTTACCACTTGGAAAAGTATAGTATTTTCCCTTCTTTTTTGAAAGACTGTTTTGTGGGTTTGGTGGACAGGCTTTTTCTGAGTATTACCCCAGTTCCCTGTGAGTGCCACTGTTCAGCTGGGCAGTCTGCTATTTTCCTTAGAGGGCTTCCCTTTAAGAAGTGTTGTTTGCTTTTGGTGGTTTCTCCCTGTTTGACTTTATCAGTTCTCCCAGTGATGTGTTTATTGTGGGCCTTGTATTTAGCCTACACTTGGAATCTGTGAGGTTCTTAGACAGGTGGACTACTGTTATTTGAAATGTCTGCTACATTCACAGCCTTCTCTTACAATTTCCGCCTCCGTCTCTACACTCTCCTGATATTCCCCCCACTGTATATACAGGAAGCTCCCCACTGTCCCCCCCACTCTGCACACAGGAAGCTCCCCACTGTCTCCTCCCACTCTGCACACAGGATGCTTCTTTCTGACTGTCTCCAACTCCTGGGGCTGCTTTTAGTTCATTCTTCCTTCCCATACTTCAGTGTGGGCAATCATACCCTCGAGTCTGTTTCTTCTTCCTGCCAGGTCAAATCTCTTGGTGAATCTTTTTACTAAATAAATTCCATTTATTTTCCAGCCCCATAATTCTTATTTTTTTAAAGAATGTCTCCTGTTGGTATTCTCTAACTGAAGTGACATTATACCTTTATTTACAATTGTTGCTTCAAATGTGAGTTGCTCTATTTCTGTGGATATCTTCATAATGTTTCTCTAAAAGTTTTTTTTTTTCTGGAAAAATTTAACATCTGACAAGTCTAACAGCCATTTACAGTAATCTGTATTTTGTTCAATAATTGTGTATGGTTTTGGGTTTTGCTGTTTTGGTTGAACACTGGCATTCTAGATGGCATATTGTAGCACCTATGGTTTCTGATACCTCCTCCCACCTCCAAGGCTTGTTACTGGTCTTTGTTCATTTTTATTGACTGGAGTTGACTCCTTTATGCTCTTCTGGGAGAAGCAGCTTCAGTGTACTTGGGATCTCAGTGGTTTGGACTGAGTTCTCTACACCTCTTTTCTTAACCAACCCCAGTGTTAAACTCCATTAATTGCTAGCTGATTGCTCTATTGTTTTAAACAATGCTCTGGGTCATTTGTTGCTGTACAAACAATACAATCAAATTCTGGCTCTTTTGAAGGAATACTTTCTGATAAGTGCTTTCTTTTTTTTAAACAAACAAACAAAAAACAACAACACCCAAGTCTTGACCCAGAAAAGTTCTTTCCAGATGTCTTATTCTGTGGGACGATTCTGTAGTCCACCAGGCTGAGAGCTGAGGCCATGCTAGAAATCTCTCAGGTGCCTCTCAGCACAACCTCTACTGAGAGTGTGACACTAGAATTTCTCTCACCTGCAAATGAGGGCAGGCCCTGTAAGAAGGCTTTGGGATCTATCTGCATTATGGTCAGTGTTTGTCTCCCAGGGAAACCTCTGAGTTAGTAGCCTGAGCTATGTCTTAGGGTTTCTATTGCTTGGAGGAAACACCATGACCAAAAAGCAACTTGCGGGGCTGGAGAGATGGCTCAGCGGTTAAGAGCACTGTGAGTTCGATTCCCAGCATCCACATGGCAGCTAACAACTGTCTGCAATTCCACGATCTGACACCCTTACACAGTTATACATGCAGGCAAAACACAAATTCACATAAAATAAAAATAAATATTAAAAAAAAAGCGCAACTTGAGGCGGAAAGGGTTTATTTGGCTTACACTTCCACATCATAGTCATCAATGAAAGAAGTCAGGACAGGATCCCAGAGACTGGAGCTGATTGATACAGAGACCATAGAAGGGAGCCGCTTACTGCTTTGCTTCCCATGCCTTACTCAACCTGCTTTCTTATAGAACCCAGGACCACCAGCCCAGGCACGGTCCCACCCACCACGGGTAAGAAAAAGCCCTACAGCTGGAGCTCATTGACAAATCTCCTCCACAAAGTTTCCTCCTTCTGATGACTTTAACTTGTGTCAAGCTGACTCACAAAACCAACCAGTATAAGCTAGATATGGGGTCTGAAGAGAGTAAACTTAGATCAAGAAACTCCATTTTGTAGTCTAGTAGCCACTTTGTATTATAGAGGTAAAATAAAGTTCGATTTCACATTCCTAGCAGGGGCTTGCCCAGTTCCAAAAAAAAAGGTAAACACTATCTAAGGACAGCTAGATGATCCAACCCTAAGGCTGTAAATTGGACACCCCACCCAGGTGAGGTCCAGGAATGTCAGGCTGTAAAAAGTCCGTAAGCGCGAGCCAATCAGCAGCACACTTGCACCCTTGGCCCCAAGTAACCCTGCCTTGTGGTTTTTGCCTATAAAAAGCTTGTGTAATTTTGGGTGCTCGGCTTTTCCTTGCTAAGCTACATTGGATGGTGGTGTGGGGAACAAGCTCCCTGCCTGGCTTATATTGCATTGACAATAAACCTTGCAGTTGCACTTTGGACATCCCTGTCTTGGTGGTCTCTCTGGGGATTGAGCTTCAGGCATTACAGGGTCAATTGCAAACTTCTGAATGACAATCACACTCTGGAAGCTGAGAGCAACATGACAGGAAAACGGGAGCATGGCCTGATGTGATCTTAGCCTGAGCATAGACTCAATCTTCTGGCCTAAGAAGAGTGATGTGCTTTCTGGACAGACGGGAGCCTCTACTTCAAGTGTACTCTCCAAGACAAGTGTTAATGTTCTGCTCTTCCTGGGAAGACAGCTATCTATCCAGATACTGGGATTAAAACCGATGGATGTCTAGACTGGAATCTATCTCCACCTCATGGAGCCTATGTATACTCATCAGACTCTTTTGTTACTGAATTTTCAGAGATATTTTTGAATAAATGTTTATCCATTTGCTGCTTGTCCATAGAATCACTTGTAGACTTCAAAAACTACTTCTTTATTTTGCAATGATGGAAATTCTGTATGAACTCATGCCAAGAGTCATCTCTCATTTGCTCTTTAACATAAAGGTGAAAGAATATGCCAGGCAGGGCTCTCTACACTCTGGCTTATTACACTCACCCACCTCCCAGTTCTGGAGGTCAAACCTAGGGACTTACATATGCAGGACTTAAAATTATGCTATCCCATTAGCCCATATTTCAGCTTCACAACTGTAGACTTCACTCTTTGGAGACCTTGGGACTGAGTCCAAGAATCATTTGGTAATTTGACTCAAGCAAAAGAGCAAATAGGCAGTCAATCCCCCACACCACCACCACCTCAGCCCTCACCTATTTTGAGATGGAATCCAGGGTCTCATGCGTGCTAGGCAAACATGCTGTCCCTGAACCACACCTCCAGCACGAAACACCTCACTTCTCCACTAAGTGCCTCTTCCCTTCTCTTTTACATGGAAATTTTAGAAAATTAGAGGCATGAGACACTCTATCCTTGGTAGTCTCCTTGTTTGTCCAGTTTTAGGTTTGTAGCTCTGGTAACCAAACCTGGACCTTGACACAGGCAAGGTAAGCTATTCTATCACAGTGCTCTAGGACAAGTCCATCTGAGGATGGAGTGATTTCTTTGGATCACTTTCTTCTTTAACTGAATCATTAAAAAGTCTAGTAATGGGCCAAGGAGGTGGTTGAGTGGGGAAAAGAGCTTCTTGCCTTGACAGCCTGATGACTGGAGTTCAGATCCCGAAGCATGTGACAAGTGAGGGGCTGTAGTGTCTGAGTCTGGGTTGCTCTACACCGAGCTGGAGGCAGACACCAGAGAATCACTCAGAAACCCATGAGAAAGTGAGCCTGGGACAGTAACATGGTAGAGAGGAGAGAGACCGCCACAAAACCAGGTAGAAGGCAGGAAGCAATTTCTAAAAGCTATACTCTGACCTCTACACACGCGCTGTGGCATGCATACTCCTACACGCACAAACCAGTATTAATAATATACTTATTGATATAATTATAAGATATGTTGTAACAGATAATTACATAATATTTCCTTTTAAAAATGCCAAAAGAGGAGCTGTAGAGATGGCTCAGTGATTGAGAGCACTGACTGCTCTTCCAGAGAACCAGAATTGGGTTCCCAGCACCCACATGGAAGCTCACAACTGTCTGTAGTTCCAGTGCCCAGTTCCAGGCAAACACCAAGGCAAATAAATAAATAAATAAATAAATTTTTAAAAATGCCAAAAGTATATTTTGCTTGCTCATGCATTGAACTACATTCCCAGAAAAAGTCTATGACCTTTTTATGATGTTTACCAAAAAAGCAGGGCGCACGCGCGTGCAGACACACACATTAAGATGTTCCAGTCTCTTTTACTCTAAGATCATCAGTGATACTCTATGAATAAATGACTCCAACACAGTTAATAGGAAGCTCAAGGTGCTTGGCATTTGTGTGCATTTGTGACCCAAATCAAAGTTCGACTGTATCATGTGCCAAGGATGTCAGACAACACTTCACTCCCCAGCATCACCAGGCAGTCTCTCTGCAAGCAGCCTCTGACACACCTCTATTCTCTGCCCTATGGACTCACATAAACAGGAGGCATCTGTGCTCTCTGCCTACAGTCTACACCACTGCAGATACTCCTGTATGGAGTGCTACAGTTTGGGTTCTCCTAGTCTAAGACACATGGAGACTTCCACATTTGCCTTCTGCTAGACTGCTTCATGGAAGGGAAAAATCAGTGTCTTGATATGGAGCCAACACCTCCAAAAGAACTGATTGGCATATAATTTGTCATATGCACTAAAAGTCTACACTATCTTCTTGGCATACAATATTATCCTTCTGAGATTCTAATGCAATAATTTCTTTGAAATGAAGTATGTCTTTCAACATCATATTTGGGTGAAAAGTTTTAGTTCATTGCCATTAACTTTAGCATAAAATAAGCATAAACACAGTGGTTTAAAAGTAAGACTAGGGCTGGAGAGATGGCTCAGGGGTTAGGAGCACTAGCTGCTCTCCCAAAGAATCTGGGTTCAATTCCCAGCACCCACATGGCAACTTACAACTGTCTGTAACTCCTGTTCCAGCGATCTGACACCTTCATACCAATGCACATAAATAAAGCTAAATAAATTTTTTTTTTAAAAAAAAGAAACACCTGATCCTCCTTCAAAGGGATGTGCACACATCCATATACTATATAGTCTCTAATTAATAAGAATGCCAATCTTAAAAGTGATACTATACATTTAAATGTATTTTAAATTAGTTTTGGTTTTTATAAAAGACATTGGAAATCTCGCCCCCTCTTCCACTTGGCAGTGGTTATCACATAACCACAGAGAACTCTTTCTTCAGTTTTTAACCAATTCCAAGTGAGATTTGTCTGGAACAGAATCTCTCTAAGGTCAAGTGTAACAAGAAACAGCAGCTATGATCAGAGCCACTGGGCTGTGTGCACAGCAAGGGACAGGTTTCAAGATTATATTTAAGCAAGAGTTAGGAAAACAAGGCGCTTCCTCACACCAGGGGCCCACACACAAGTGAGATCTCGTCACCCTTGGCAACCTCAGCTATAGTCTGGCAACAGGAGGGACCCCCCAGTCACATGATCAGCAGGAATGTTTGGTTTTGAGATCTTTTATCTCAACTGTTAATGTCCAACTAGAGCAAAGAAAATACCTTTGCTAAAGAAACAAGCACAGTGAAGGGATTTAAGTAGCTGAATAAAAACCCTGAACTACTGTGATGGTGCAGACCGGCAGCATCAAGTGACAGCTGAGCAAGTGACAGAGGCACAGGACAGCTATTTTAGGTTTGCAGAGTGTGCTCAAGAGATGCAATGAATGTACTTACCAAATATTTCCCCTCCGCTAGCATATTCTGTCACCAGATAAATCATCCGATCTGTCTCCATGACCTGTACAAAGGCAGGAAAGGGAAAGTGACACAGGTGACAGGATCCAGGAAGAGACCCAAGGATACTGATATGTTAACAGCCCTGTTTAAAGGGAACTGCACAGGGAGGAGGGGTCAGGTATTATTGTGACAAAGGGAAAATGAGATTCTACAGGTTCTGAAACTCGAGAGATATTTGCTGCCTCAGAGGCACAGTCTTCTTTGTTCCAGATCTCTAATCCCATAAGCCAAAGCTGCTAAGAACTAGAGAAAAAAGTTCAATGTCACCCTCACTTGCAGCTCAAATTGCTCCTCCCCAGCCCCGGCCCAGGGCAGGAGCCTTAGGAGAACACTGGGACTCATTAAGGACCGCCCAGAAACCACACAGGACTTGATTTTTAAATGGAAATGTCAACTTTCCTTTCCATGGACCATTTATTCAAGGATAGGGGGAATCCCATAAAGCGCCAAGTCTTCAATAATGAGCCCATTCACTTGTACTTTGTCCAGTCCCTATTTTGCTACTTTTTAAAAATCCAGTCAGTGCTGTTCTCCTCTTTGCCAGACCCTTTTAGGTCATGTATGAATCCATGCCAGGATCTCTGTAAACAGTCTAAGCACCCAGGATATAAACAGAAAGCCTGGGGTTCTAACTCCTGTCTTCACCTCTCACTGGGCACCTCTCCTGAGGATGTCAGCGTGTACACAAGTGAGCTGTGGCCACTGAGTGGATCATAGTTTACACCAATATGTCCAAAAACATCATCATTTCAATGATCTTAGAAATGTTTTAGGCTGCTCCAATTTTTACATTAAAACTGACTAAAGTTAAAATAAATTCAGTTCCTCGGTCTCTTTGGCCATACCTGGCTGCAGGCACAGGTTACACAATAGACCTACACCTTTACTACATTGTAGTTTATTGCACTGCTTGCTGTCTGCTTTCTTTTTCATCTGTGAATATTAATACCACATATGTACACTGTGTGAATGTATGTTGCTATGACTGATCTAATAAACAAGCTGACTGGCCAATAGCTGGGCAGGATAGTCAGACAGGAGAGCCAAACTGAGAATGATGAGCTGAGGAAGGGCGGAGTCAAACACAGAGCAAGCAGGACACGTGAAGTGGGACAGAGGTAAAAGCCACGAGCCTCAGGCAGTACACAGATTAAAAGAAATAGGTTAAGTTGTAAGAGCTAGTTAGTAACAAGTCTGAGCTACTAGCTGAGCATTTATAATAATTATAAGCTTCAGTGTGTTTATTCGAGAGTGGCTGCAGGACAGGAAAACTCTGCCTACAGTATTGTGTGTCTTCTTTATATTCCTCCCTTTTCTTAAACTGTTCAAAACTCTCATTAGTTGCAACTGTTTCTTTTACTATCAAACTTCTCTGGAATTTAAAACAGTGTCTTCTGTAAGTTATGCACATTTCCTCACTCTGTAGATCTGAATAAGACATCAGCTTGAACTACAGAATGAGGCTGAGTTACAAAACAAGCAGAACAAAATAAACAAGGGGGGGAAAACAATCTTCTTTACTTCACCAAGACAGGCAGGAAGCCAAGGGGAAGATATGAGCACTCGCTGTGCGTGTCTTCACACATTACCTGGGAGCTCTTTAAGATGCCCAACGTCATTTACTAAGATACCTTTCCACAGGTCTGACTGACTGAACTTATTTCATCATGAGAGCAGCTGATAGCTGAGAGGAGGGATATAGCTGCTGGCTTAACCACACATGCCTCACTTCATGTTTTCCTTTCCATAAAAACCAGCAGGCTGTGCAGGTCTGCCCATTGTGCCCGTGATGTGCTTCTCCAGCTTTCCACTCGCCTGAGTCAGGAAGTGTCTACTGCAAACTTACAACACCGAACACACCGAGTGGGTGGCCACTTCCCTCAACTCTGGAGATGACTGCTCAGCTGCAGAGCTGCATGCACACAACACACTGCAATCTGAGAAACCCCAGCTCTCCCCAAAATATCTCTTCCTCCAACATGCTACAGCAAAGTCCTCCCTTCTCAATGGTCTGATATTCCATCCAATATATTAACTGTTTTTGCCACAAGGCTAACAAGTCATTTTGATAATGGCATGAGGCAGGCTTGCTTCTTCAAAAGATAAGAAAACTGCAACAGAAAGCTTTTCCATGACATGATGTTTACCTCCAGTTTAACAAAAACAATTAAGAGAGCCTTTAGAGATCTTTCGGGGGGGGGGGGATGACTAAGACAAGAAGTCATTCATGAGATATCCTTCACAGTCATAATTCATAATTTTAAACTCACACTTAATAATCCAATGAGGAGATAACATGTTCTCTATTCTTTTTGAGTATTCATGTTGCTGAAAAAACTCTGACCCAAATAAGGAAACTATCCAGCCTTAGACTCATTCTGTAAAATGCTTGGGGAGAATCAAAGGACAGAAGAGCTTCCCAGGAAACAGCCGGGGAACAACGAGGCTGCTAAGAACTGAGCAAGAACACCAGGGTGTGCGGTGCAAGGATGACCATAGGAAGAGAATAAAGTGACAGTCATTCCCTGCACCCACATTTTCTCAACAGCAGCCTGGGACCAGTTGACTGCCCTGGGCTCTGTGCCTGTGGTCCTCCTACCTGGTAAAGCCTGATGATATGTGGATGGCAAAGCATCTTCATTATCTGAACTTCCCGGAAAATCTTCTTCAAGTTTTCTTCATCCAGCTGGGACTTATCAATGATTTTAATAGCAACCTAGCAACAGAAGAAGAAAATGCATGAATGCATTATTAAAAGCAGTTAAAACAAGAAAATTAAATCCACTTTAAACCATTACATTCTATAAGACACAAACTGCTAGCATTGTGGTTTAGAATGTCAAAAAAGAAAATGCTCTAACTCTTTTTAAAGACAGAGTATGGATTTCAAGCAGGTTAGTTTCAAAGGGCAGGCTCCAAGAGCTGATGGATACCCTGCAATTCTTAAGCCGCCTGCACAGTAAAGGCCCAGGATAGAATATTTCATCACTACAGAGATGAGGCTATGGCTGGCTCAAATCATGCTTCCACAAGCAGAAAGCAGGACCTTTTGTGAAGACAAAGCATGTGTGACAGGTCTGAGATCTCAGTAAGGTGCCACCGGGTGGAAGCCAAGCAGGGTGGCAGTGGCAGCAGCTGTACAGGATATTTACCATATGCCAGTCACAGCTCTTACTGCTTTACATGTACAACTTCCTTAAATCTCACAACACCCATGACTGTGAACTGTCTTTGATTAATATGGAAACTAAGGCGCAGAGAATAAGCAACAAATTTAGTCATTATCAAAAAGTACATGGCTTTTGGAAGGAAATCCTTAACATTAATACCACACTCCAAAGATCTCTCTGTGCCCCAATACAGGGCCCCAGCACAACCCCCTTTTCTAGTTGATCCATTATTCTCAAGATACCTAGAAGCACATAGCTTCCTGAGATGGTCCTGCAGTGTAGCCCAGGCTGGTCTCACTCTGCTTACATCAGTGTCTAGGTGGTAAGACTATCAGAGTCACTCACCATGTGACACAGCATGGACATTTTAAGGAGGAATGAAAGACAACAGACTTGGTTTCAATCCACTACATTTATAAAAATGCTCTAAGAGGTTTCTCTACATAGTACTCTACATACTCTACATAACTCTCCACATACAGATAATTCATTATGTAGACCAGGCTGACCTTGAATTCACAATAATTCTGGGATTTTGATTAATGGCATGTGCCACCATGTCCTTCCTGGTCAATCCACTAAATGTTAAACTTTCTTGTCATCCTCAGTGAAATATTCAAAATACTTATTTCGTCTTAAAAAAATGTTTCTGTATCTTGGCTTCAATTACTTAATCAATATTAGTAAAATGTTTAGACTGTGGCAATGAAGACCATATGGAACTGTACATGATCAGTGTGCGAATGCAGGGCAGGAAGGTGACTGTACAGTTTTCAGGTTATCAGAATGAAGACTATGGAGAAGTACCAGAAGGACTTTAGCCTGGGTCCCAGAAAGTGTGCTCGCAGCCTGTGGGTGGAATGTGGGGAATGACCTGGGATCCCCGAAATGGACTCCACTGTGACTTCCAGGCCTTAGAATCGACCATAGGGCAAAGCTGCTCAGCAGGAAAGACACAGCATCAGAGCGAGGATGGCCGCTCCCACACAGGAAAGAAGACAGGAGACAAGAGAAGGGACTGGGACAGGTACATGTCTGAGGGGCTGGAGGTGAGGGTGGGGTCTTTAACATGGAGAAACAGAATCACCGACACATCCTGGCAGCTCTTTGATCTGTAAGTCCTAAGATGTACGACTTTTGACCACTGGCATGTCTAGTGGTTACTGTGTCAAATCACAGGCACAGCTTCACCAGCTGGCCCAGGATCTGCACCTGCTTCTCTTGGGACACTTCCCCAAACAGTATTACGAAAAACAGTACCTCTTTAGAGAATACCTACACAGTGTCAAATTCTGCTCTGCTCCTTGCGGAAATGAGACAAAGATCCACAAAACACGAAGAGGTGAAGTTTTGCCCAGCACTGAATATATAATCACAAGCAAGCACAAAGAGAGGCCAAGTTGCTTGAATTAAAAAGTTTAGAACAGGGGCTGGAGGGATGGCTCAGCGGTTAAGAGCACTGACTGTTCTTCTGGAGGACCTGAGTTCGATTCCCAGCATCCACATGGCAGTTAACAACTGTCTGTATTCCAAGATCTGACACCCTTACACAGTAATACATGCAGGTAAAACACCAATTCACATAAAATAAAAAAAATTAAAATTAAAATTAAAAAAACAAGTTTAGAACATTGAGCAAGTTATTTTAATTCTTGTAGCTCCTTCTCTTTTTAAAATGTGGGCATGGGGGCAGGAAGTTCTCAGAAGGGTTACTGGGAATTAGCTAAGGTCATGCACTAAACCTGCTTAAGAGTGCCTGGCTCATGACAGACATACCTGATATTGACACCATCCTAGACCCCATCCATGCTGTCTAGCTTCAGATACCAACTAACTACAGTTTCAAACTAGTAAATGGAAAAGTAAAAAAATAAACAATGCATAGGTTTTAAACCGCAGGACACTCTGCCAAACTTGAGCGGAGTTGTGCACAGCCAGCTCTGTCCTGCCTGCGGCATAAATCATCTCTCCACATAGCACATCAATTCCGAGCATGCTCTCCTCCTATTACTCAGTCACCAACCCAGTTATCAGATCGGCAGCCACAGCATAGCACTGTTCTGCTGACATTCAGGCAGCCCTTGTTTTACTGATCCAGGTGCCCCAATATACAAGAGCACCAATGCTGGCACTCTGCAGTTCTGACCTGTCAAAAGGACATTGGAAGCCACTCCCTTCACCTTCTCACCATAATTAGAAAGAACCTGGCATGATGGTGCATACCTATAATACTGTTCAGGCAAAAGGATCAGGAGTGTGAGGACAGCCTGGGCTACATAGCAAGACTATCTCAAGAAACAAACAAGCCGTTTGGTGGCAACCCACCCCTTTAATTCCAGCACTTGGGAAGCAGAAGAAGAAGGATGTCTGTGAGTTCCAGAGCACTGGTTTACAGAGCGAATTCCAGGCAGCCAGGGCTGTGCTGTCTCAAAAAACAAAAAGAAACAAACAAAATGGAAAAGAAACTATGTACTCCAGCTGCTAAGATCTACAGTACAATCAGAATTCAAGATAAAGAACAGATTTACATAGCTTTGCTTACAGTGCACTGTTACAATTACACTATTTTACTAGTAAGAAAGAAGGGGCTAGCACTATCTATGGCTCCAGGCACCCCATCAGGGGCTTAAAACCCATCACTTACAGATGGGGACGAGTGTGGAGGGAGGACTTACTGTATATGGTTACTGATGTTATTTCAAAATTTCTGGAATCTAGCCTTAAACTTTGAGCATTCCAAGTCATGGATTAGACTGGCTTCACTAAGCAACATAATTCTGAATCTAAAACATCAATTCCTTTGTCAATGGACAAGCCAGGGGCCAAAAGTAAATTAGCTAACAATCTATGGGCAATATTCAGAGCGGCCTGACCTGTTGCCAGCTGATGTTGAAAGACTATGGAAGGAACAGGGCTGGGAGAAATGAATTCCATTCAGGAAAGTCACCCTGAACCACAGGATGGAAGACACAGCACAGTCTAACCTGAGGGCTCTGCTTGAGAGAGCACTGTGCATTTCACAGCAGGCCTGGCTCCCTGGTCCCCCTTACTAAGGGCACCCTAGAGCACTCAAGTGTTGCTGGGAAATGGCAAAGCTGCTTGTCCAGACAAGTTCCTGAGACACAAGAGCAACCCTAGCTGCAGGCTGGAAGAGGAAGGGTTCTGAACAGCAGAAGAAACAACTGAAAATACGAGGTCAGGAGGGGCTGGTACCCAGGTAGGATTATACTGAAAAAACCGAACCAACAAAATAAGCATGCGTTTCTCACAGCTAGACTACTGGGGGTACATAATCTAGCTTCAAGTACACACAGGCTGCTTTAAAAATGAATTGTGTCGGGGCTGGAGAGATGGCTCAGCGGTTAAGAGCACCATCTGCTCGTCCAGAGGACCCGGGCTCGATTCCCAGCACCCACATGGCAGCTAACAACTGTCTGTAGTTCCAGTTCCAGGCAAACACCAAGGCAAATAGATAAATAAATAAAGTTTAAAAAAAAAGAAAACTGGTTTAAAAAAAAAAAATGAATTGTGTCTACAACAAAAACAATCTGCATGTAACTAGACAAAATTCCAAAGAGTATACTGTGTGTGTGTGTGTGTGTGTGTGTGTGTGTGTGTGTGTGTGTGTGTGTGTGTGTGTGTGTGTATACACTGGTCTGGACGTATGTCTGTGCACCATGTATATTCCTGATGCCCTTGGAGACTAGAAGAGGGAGTTGAATCCTCTGTGATGATAGTTACAGATGACAGTGAGCTACCCTGTAGGTGCTGGGAATTGAACCTGGATCTTAAGAAAGAGCAACCAGTGCTCTTAACTGCTGAGCCATCTGGCCAGGCCCCCAGAGTACGTTTTTTGAGACTGGAGCCAGATGTCTGTAGGTCATCCACTCACATGTGCACATGAAAACGATTAACACGAAGGAAGGCTATGGTGCACAGCACTGTGTGCTCCCTAGGTCCGCCTGTTCCGCACAGAATCTTCTTCTCTTGCAAAGAATATGACTGTGAATTGATGCTCTAGCATTAATTAAGCACGACACCGCATCAAATATGTTGCTAAGTAGATACAGATTGTGAAAGTCCTGAAAAATTTCCCTCTGCAACATACTTCCCTTCAACAAATTCTTTTTAAATTGGCATCTGGTTTAAAAAAAAAAAAAAAAAGTAAATTCAGCTCCTGCCAAAGTCAGAGTTTTGGTCCTCACTGCAGAGGGGAGCCACTCCTGCCTCATTCTCACTTCCGGGAGCACAGCCTCTTTAACTCTTACCTCTGTTTGGCATCACAGTGATGCACATACAAAATGAAAATGAGAAAAAAAAGGAGTGCTTTCTTCCCCCCAAAGCAATCCATTCTCTTGCATATTTGGACAGCACATGCTGAGGAAGACACAGTAGCAAATGCAAACCAATGAGCCAGGAAAAAAAGTTCAGCACTAAGATCAAAACCAACCACCTTTCCCCATCGCCATTCCCCAGCAAAAAACCCCCGATGGGGGTTTCAGTGAAATGCTATAACGAATGCACAGCTTTAAAAATAAAACAACAGCATCATGTAGGAGAACTCAAAAATTTCTCCCCAAAGAGAAGAGACCAGCAGGCAGATGCAGGTATGCCTGGGGGTGGGTGGGGGTGGGTGCTTCTAGGAGCATCACTGGGCTCTAGAGAGAGGGCATTCTTTTAAAGGAAAAAGGCTGTTTCTCTGATTTAAATGTCTTAAAACTTGGGGAGGTGAGTTTCTGCCACTGAGAGTTTTCTCAGCAGACCCATGTTTTTGTATTAATGTGAAGGCAGAATTTTTTGTGTTTCTAGGACAAATCTTATCTACTCCAGATTGTTCTCAAGCTAGCTCTGGAATTGCTGAATCGCCTGGCTCTGTAGTCTTGTACAGTAGCCACCATCACTTGAAAATGGGCAGTATATACAATGAAGATACAAAATATACCATTTATCACATTAGTATTGCCAAAAGACTGTAAGTAAACTCACCAATAAATTTTTCTATTGATTACATGTGGAAATAATTTTAGTCTCAAACAGCAATCCTAAAGCTTTTGGCTCTCAGGACTTAGGTGAAAAAGCCAGGCCTGGTGGTACACATCTATAATCCCAGCATGCAAGAGGTAGAGGCAGGAGGATCACTGCAAGTCTGAGACTAGCCTGATCTACATTATGAGTTCTGGGCCAGTCAGGGCTACATAGTGAGATCATTTCTCCAAAGAAAACAGGGCTGGTGTTATTGTCAAAAGGGAAAATTTACTAACAAACGTCAAAGAAGCTTTGTTAAATACATAATATATCTTCTTCACTTAGAAATCAAATTGAGGGGGCTGGAGAGATGGCTCAGAGGTTAAGAGCACCATCTGCTCTTCCAGAGGACCCGGGTTCGATTCCCAGCATCCACATGGCAGCTAACAACTGTCTGTAGTTCCAGTTCCAGGCAAACACCAAGGCAAATAAGTAAATAAATAAAGTTTAAAAAAAAAAAAATCAAATTGAGGGGCTGAAAAGATGGCTCAGAGGTTAAGAACACTGACTGTTCTTCCAGAGGTCTTGAGTTCAATTCGAAGCAACCACATGGTGGCTCACAAGCATCTATAATGACATCTGTACCTTCTTCTGTATACTGTATACATAATAAATCTTTTTAAAAATTTGAAATCGGAGATTAAAATCAACGTTTAAAAGATGTGTTGTAAGTACATAGTCCTTTAACAAACTTCTAGTCACTGGACAGTATTCTCTGGAAATCTTCATTTTATAATTATAAGACTGAAAAATGAAAAAGAAGGGATATTTATGAAAGCATTTTATCCTGGGGATCCAAGGACAGAGTCCTGGAAGCCCTGATGGCCTCAGATCTGCTGAGAAATAACACTAACTATGACATCATCATATGCAATGAATTCATCACTCCTCTGTGCCTCCGGAACAAGTCCATCTTTGGGAAAACTTGAAAACTAGTCACTCTTTCCCCTGGTAGGGCTTAGTTGCTTTATGGGTCCAATTTGGTAATGGCGGTGTAGAAAAGTAATTGTAAAGCCATTCTAAACAGTCTTGATGAAGAAGAAGCAAAACTTTCTCTTAAACCCAACTACAAAGTAGAGTGGGCATGGGGAAAAACAACTAACTAAAAGAATGCACAAACTTCACAAGCTGAAATCTTAAGCCAAACCTGGCAGGCACTAAGTGGCCGTGATTAACAACACTGTCACATGGCTAGAGTCAGGATAGATATAGGCTGACCACATTCCTGGGACAAGCCTAACCTCTGTACTCAAACCAACTTAACTGAGGTCCATATTCTAGTTTAAACAAACAGACAAGCCAAGAAGTAAGGAGTAAAGGAAAGGTGAGTATGTGAACAGAAATGACTCATCATTCATTTTACACACCGCCACAACTGTTTCTTGGGAAATGCACACTTGGCAAGCCTAATGGCTAGAGTGTGAGACCATGAGCCCATTCCACAGGAGATGACTCAACACTGCCTACAAAGAGGAGTCAATCAACTCTCAAAGAACTACTGAGGATGGAGTCAGCTGTCATCTAACATACCCAGCCTTTAGAGGTAGCGGCTGAGCTTCTATTTCCTGTACTACTCTAGACTGTCCTGAATGGTGAATACAAAATAGTTCGTGCATTTAAGATTTCTCCAAGATAAAGATTGGAGAATTTATTAAAAGTGGTCAAACATATCATAAAACTTTTTTTGGAAACATTCATAAGCTGGAATGTGATAGTTTGTGCATAATTAACAAGTGATATTTAAAACAAAGGAAAAATTTTGGTGATCACTCAAAACTCAAAGCAATAAAGGGAAAACTTCAAAGATAAAAAGAAAATGGTTTCGCAGTTCCAATAATTTTCATGTGGTTACCATTTCACAAGGCAGAAGCCCTTACAATTGTTGCCACCATTACTGGCTCCGGCACATTTATATGAGTACTCCTGTGGTTAACCAGTATTTACAAAGTATTGTATGCTTACAATCTGTTGATACAAAGTAACCCTTGGTCTGCAGGCTTACCACTTCAATAGGTGGACAGAAAGATACTTTTAAACAACTGAATGGAAGAAAAGATGAAGCTGTTAATAACAATGAAAAGCAGACAGAAAAGCAGACAGGTAAGTGTCAGAATCCAATTTTCCTGGTATTTACTTTAGATGAACAAGCAGTAAGAGCTTTGAAGGGAGATGTTTAGGCTGGCACCAAAGGGTCAGTTGAAGGCTCAGCGCTGCTGAAACGGATGTCCTGGTGGAGGCGGTTCAGTGGTGGAGCTTGTCCAGCAGAACCGGGCTTCCTGCAGCCCTAAGCAAAGAAGGGGGAGGGGTAAGGAAGAGTGGAGGAAGGGGGTAGGTATTTAGATAGAGCCCAGGGGCCTCCTGCCTGCAAGGCAAGGGCTCTACTACTGAGTCTGGCCCCCTGTCCAAGAGATCTTTGAAGAGAGTGAAAGGTTAAGGATGGGGAAGTAGAGGGAAGGTAAAAGCTCAATGAGGTGATGAGTATATTCTATCAGTTCCGAGTGGCAATACAAGCACAGTGTGGAGGAGAGGGGCCTGAGGGAAAGAGCCAGTGTTCAGGAGACTCGAAATGAAGGAAAAACAAGAAGATGCTCTCAAGCCAAAGAATTTAGCAGTTACAGTGGAAAATAAGCTAAGAGATTAAATTTTAGCCCCAAAAAAGAAAAATTAGCCATGTGGAAAACAACTGTCATGACTGAACTTTCTTAAACTTCCCCTACGGTGACGTGTCATGCTGGACAGGTATCCTGATAACCACACTACGGCAATGCTGCTCTGGGAGAATCAAAATGATTCACATGCTAACTCCTCCCAGTATATCAACACACCCCAAGTCTCAGTGGACCAAGGGAACACAGTACAGTTTAAAAACTGATTAAAATTCCTTTTTTTTTTTTTTAAATTTCTCAATTACCCTCCTCATTTCTGAATTAGCATGCACATGAAGACAGTAAAACATCTTTGTCAAACCACACTCTCCCCATCGGAATGGTTGTGAGACTGAGCTAGACTTGTGCAGCAGAGAGCTGAAAAGCTAGCCTCCTTGAGTCCATTAGGAGCAAGGCCAAAACCATCTTCTACGTAGTTTTTCTTATCATGGCTGCACACTAACTATCACAGCTGGCAGAGAATAAACTTCTAGAATTCCATCAAAATCATAATGTCATATGAGAATGGTTTGCATCCCCACTCAAGTTTCAAAGAGCTTCTTTAATTTCATAATCAAGTTTTTCAAATAAAGTAAATTTCATTCCCAAAACAAATGTTAGCATTTCCAATGGTGCATGGTGCCATTCATGTAACCTAAGTTAATACCTGGAAAATCCAGGAAACAGTAATTAATTAATTCTCAAATTTCTCCTATTTATTTTAATGATAAGAAGGGACACAGATATAAAAACACTTCCACAGAAAACAACTGCTAAGTAGTTCCACTATTATATGAATTAGACAGAACCATGTCATGGTGGAAACAGGACATGAACATGATATAGCAGTTAACATCTAAGGCTTTCCCTTGGCAGACTACGTGCCTCCCAAGTGCTGGTCTACAACAGTGCTTAAGGGACACTCAAGTCTAAGCCTAGAACTGTAGACAGCTGCTAAAGGAACACCAAAGACTTCACTGAGAGAGAATTACCATAAATTCAGACTGAGCAACTAAAATATTAAATATAACTAGTAACAATGGTAAAAAATTAAAAGCACCTACAATTTAAGCCAAAATACCAGTTATACCATCTATTAGTTCTTCCTTATATTTTATGACAATAGTTTTAAATCAAATAAGATTCTTAGCTCATTGCCAAAGAAGCCTATAATTTATGTAGGTATTGTGTTAGAAAAGTGACAGAGTGCATGTAACACCCTAAAAACAAGGTGAGAGGGGGCTGCAGAGATGGGTTAGTGGGAGAGCACTTGCTTTTGCCAAGGACCCAAGTTCTGTTCCCCAAATTCCTCTAACTACTCACCATCAAACTCCAGTTTTAGGGGAACAGATGCCCTCATGTAAGGTACACATAAATAAATACACGCAGGTAAAACACTCACACACATCCAAAGAAACCTACTATTTCTGATATCTAGAGACATATTCAAAATGGGTATATACAAGGAATACTAGCCTTCACAAGGAAACTGATCTGATTTCAAGCAGCAATCAGCCAGTCAACTAACTATTATAGAAAGCAAGTATGATGGGTGGTAGATTCCGTAATCCCACCACCCAGGGGGCTAAGACTAGAGAACTGAATAAATCCAAGACCAAACACAACTACACAGAGAGACCCTATTCAAAATGGCAAGCAAAGCCAGGAAAGATGGCTCAAACCTTTAATCTCATGCAGGACACAGGAGGCAGAGGCAAGTTCAAGGGCAGCCTGGTGTCCACAGTAAGTTCCAGGACAGACAGCGTAAAAGCCAATCTCAAAAACAAAACAAAAAAAAACCAAAAGACTTGATAATAAAATAATACATTAGATAAATAATCAAACTAGAGTGGAAACAGAATCACAATTCTTAGGCAGCCACAACAGTCAATGAAGTGACTATTATTCTAATTGATTCGTTAATATGTATAATGAATGGTATATGTTTCTATCCCAACTGCTTCCTAGAAAAAGATAGATTGACCTATTCACACAATTTAACACATTAAAAAAGGATAATTAACAATGAAAACATTTTCAAAGGTTCTTTCACCCTCATTTTTGTCACAGCCATAGTGTCATTGGGAAAATAGTCAAATACTTCCAGATCAGCAAACACACAATGACTTCATCTACAAGCACATGCAGGGGAACTAGACTGGTTGGAATCCTGGAGGAAGAAAAGATACAGAAAGCTTTGGTCCTCAGATTCCCAAACGTCTGTTTTTTAACCAAAAAATAAAGCAAGGTTAGGTTTTCTTTGTCCTCAGGTTCTTCCAAAGTAGGTCAGGTCTGTGTATAATTTCCCTGGTCTCATATTACCATATGAAAGAAAGGGGTGTCTAAGCTTGAAGAGTCTCAACCAGCAGCAGAGAGAAAAAGACAGTGTCTTAACTCTTGACCTAAAAAAAAAAAAAAATCAATCAATAAACTAAGAAAGTCTTGTTTGTTTCAAGACTAGAAAAATAAAGATGGCTAGTTTCTAAAGCTGTAACCAGTGATCTTAAATATGTGGGTTAGCATGTTTCCTACTTATTGAGGAAGATATAAAGAAAAAATTCAAATTATTTTACCGGAGAATTTTATGTGCAATCAACCTTAGATCTCTTCAGCATGCTGAAATTCTTGCTACTTATCACCAAATCCCTGAAATGATAATAGCCAAACTCATACCCCACGGGAGAAACGCAGGCTATGGCTACGAAGTGGCATCAGTAGAAGGCAATGGAACAGGCCACCCAGTGTTCTTCATCTCATGCAGAGTGACTTTTCAAGCTTAGCCTGCTAAACATCACAGTGGTCCCTGAAAAGAAAATCCACATGCAAGCAAATTCCCAACTGCAGTTTGGCCTAAAAGGCAGCATGCACTTCCAGATTCTTCCACCCACTTCTGCATCCCAACAGAACTTGGCAGATGTTAGATTTTGCTCTGTATAAACTCTGAGACCCAGATCAGAAAGCTCAGTAAAGCATGTCATTGGGAAAAAAAGGGCTGATGTGTGTGCTGACCTGGATTCACTAGCTTAGAATATGTGTGTACAGTTTCAAAAAGGGCACATGTCACACACATCCCAGGGCAGGCTTTCAAATCCTCTGAGATCATCCTTCACTCTATACCAACAAAATACCAGGGCCATGATGCAATCTGTGGTTTCTTCTCGGGCTTTTAAAAAGTTATTAGCTTTAGATACGAAACTTAAGAAAGATATACTCTCCTAGCTTTGGACCTCTGTGAGCACAGACTCCCAAGAAAGAGAATATTCTCTTAAAGAGGAGCCTGCAGAAACTTCATTTACTCTCAATCTGTTTCTATAGCAAAACTTCAAAAGTATCTTTTGGAAGAGTCTGCAACAAGTTTCCATTGATGACAGTTTTGTATTTGCCGTGCTAATGAGACTCATCTGTACTGTATTTCATGTTATACTTAATGAATTTTTTAATTATTTATTATTTAATGTGTATGAGTGTTGTTTCTGCATGCATGTCTGTGCACCACATGCAAGCCTGGTGTCCAGTGAGGTCAGAAGAAGGCATCAGATCCCCTGGAACTAGAGTTACAGACAGTTGTGAACTGTCATGTGGGTGCTAGGAACTGAACCCAGGTCCTCTGGAAGAGTGACCAGTGTGTTCTTACCCTCTGCACCATCTCTCCAGCTTCATATTCATTTTATTTTCTCTATGCTAAAGACAGAATGATAGACCGAAAACAAGTGCAAGCCAGGGGTGAGGGTGAACAACTTTAACTCCAGCACTTCAGAGGTGAAGGAAAGAGGATTCTAAATTCAAGGTCATTCTCAGGGACATAATGACACTGGGGTCATGTTAGTCTACATAGCAAATTCCAGGCCAGCCAGCTCAATAGTGGGACCCTGTTTCTAAACAACAAAATAATAGTAATAATAATGCCAGGTGATGGTGGTGCACACCTTTAATCCCTGTACTTGGGAGGCAAAAGCGGGATCCCTGAGTTCAAAGCCATCCTGATCTACAGAGTAAGTTACAGGACAGCCAGTGCTGTTAAACAGAAAAACCCTATCTTGAAAAAATAAATAAAAATAAAAGAAAGGAAGGAACAAGAGGAGACAGGGAGGGAAAGGAGGAAAGAGGAGACAGACGGAAGTCTATGGGCATCTAACCTGCTAACACACTGCCTGCTTGGAGAGCCGCCTGGGAGAGGCGGGCAGCCACTGCCCACTGTGCAGTTTGGATAGTGTGAACCTCACCCAAAAACAGTAATGTGCTCACTTATAGGTAAATGAGCATTCAAAGAAGCCAATCACAGCCTAGAAATTAACTGATCTCATTAACAGACTAATTAGTTGTATGTCAACAAGGTATCTGTTGGAACATAAGGATGCAGGTCAGTGTGAAGGCCCTCTGTAACACCATCTGCTTTACAAACATTTCTCAGAAAAGAACCTTCACATATGTCACATTAAAAACAAACTAGAAAATAAGCCTAAGAATCCTTCTTTTCTTTTTCTTTTTTTAAAAGATTTGTTTATTATGTATATGGTATACAGAAGAGAGTACCAGATGTCATCATATATGGTTGTGAGCCACCATGTGGTTGCTGGGAACTGAACTCAGGACCCCTGGATGAACAGTCAGTGCTCTTATCCTCTGAGCCATCTCCCCAGCCACCTAGGCCAGTGGTTTTTTGAGTGAAGCTTCTTGGATTAACCCAGAGCTCAGAGCACTAGATGTCATTACAGATGGTTGTGAGCCACCACATGGTTGCTGGGAATTAAACTCAGGTCCTCCAGAAGAACAGTCAGTGCTCTTAACCTCTGAGCGATCTCTCCAGCCAAAGCCCCTCCCCCCCCCAAATGCGCATTTATTTAGGTCAGTAGTATATAATCATACTCAGAAGTCACTCCTTATAAATACACATATTTATAACACAATCATGGTTAACAAGTAGAACTATAGACAAAAGGTTTCTACCTTCCCTGGGGACCTTACTATGGGAACTCTGATCTAGTACTCTGTGCACAGGTTTTAGGAAAAAATCCAGCTTATAATTTTGGTCAAGTGCCTTTAACAGCTAAGGACCTGGTTCCAGTATCCTGTGCCGGCTTCATTCGCTCAAGCAACCTACCAAAGCCACCAGTCATCCTGATGGAAGAAGGCTTAGCTTTGTTTCCTTAACATTTTAGATATCTAAAGGTTTTTCTGTCCACTCTTCCCCCTTTCTGCTATCTTTTCCGAATTACACCTAGATTTTTCCTTTGCAATGGTCAGAAGGGCAAGTCTCAACCATAAGTCAGAAAGAGAAAAGGGCCAGACATGAGCTAAGAGAAGGAAATCGAAGTCCCCAACTCCACAGCTTGTTTCCTGTTTAACAACTTCCATGAAGTTGCTGTGGAGCTAGACATATAAAGTGCCAGAGAAGGTGGACAGGCTATTATTCTTGTTGTTGTCGTTATTGCTGACATTATCATCACCATGGTAATTATACACACACCTGGCTACATCCCTACCTCATTTTTTGGAAATCTCCAAGTCTGTCACTTTTTTTTCCTTTTTGATTTATTTGAGCTGAGGTCTGTCTAACTAGCCCTGACTGGCTTGGGGCTCACGGCCATCCCCCAACCTCAGCTGCTACAGGACCAGTTTGTTACCCTCCCTAAGCCAAGCCATTTAACCAACCTCACCCTCTAATATTCAGGGATGTCCCAGCGTTGTCCCTAAAACTGAAAATCTACATGAAGAACTCTGTCTACTTCCCTTACGTCTCACTGTCTGTCTGTCCCTTCTCCCTCCTCCCTCGTTTCTCTCTCTCTCTCTGGTGTGTGTGTGTGTGTGTGTAAGATTCATCTTGCCTCTTTAATCCAAATATTTCTTTCCTTCATCCTCAGGCCTGTAATAAATGCCCTCTGAGAATTAGTCACAGGCTACTGTGACAATACTGGCTGCAGTGACTACCAACACTCATTCAACCATAAAGTGTGGATACTGGTTTTACTGGTTTTCTCCCCTCTCAAGCTCAAAAATCTACTCCTGAAATAAAGACAAAATGTTTTTAAAAATAAATGACAGCTGAGACCATTCTTTTGAACTGGCAGTTACAATTCACAGAGACAAGGACAAGGGCAGTGGCCAGGGAGGGCTACAGGGCCGTCTGGTGGGAGGACAGTTTCTGTTTTGCAAGATAAAAAAAAAAATTCTGGACATTGGTTATACAATAAGAATTTGCATAACATTCTGAAGGATACAGTTAGAAGTGGTTAAAATAGAGCCAGTGATACAGTAAAGGTGGTAACAGGTAAAGGTGGCTGTCACCAAGCCTGAGAACCGAAGTGCATTCTGGGAATCCATGTTATGGAGGGCTAACTCAAGTCCTTAAGATTGTGCAAGAGGAACTTTACCTACTCTGCCATGTTCCCAGACACCCCTGATTTATCCATTTGAGCTAGCTCATATAAACTCCTGACCAGCACGTAAGAAAAGCCTATTTGTCCTATGTCTCTATAAAAAGTAGCTCATTGTGGAGGCATGTGTTTAGGGTTAGGCTTGAGATCATCTCAGCAGACTACAAGTACAGCATCAGCCAGCTCCACCGAGCAAAAGTAAACAGAAAGATAATCCTTCAGTAATGCCACAGCAGATGGAGAAGACAGTGCCCTGGGTCCTGGCTTAGGCACAGGTATGGAGGACAGTAAATACCAGCAGGAGCTCTCTTGGTGTCTAACAGAACTCACCAAACAAAATCCATGGTGTAGGAAAAAACGTTGCTTGACATGCAAATATTTATAAAAGCTATGGTTTGGATAAAGATCATCTATTTTTAGGAGAGAAAATATGCACTAAAACTAGCATATCAACACAGCAAGGTGCAGGGAGAGATCCTGGTACACCATCTCAGCCAGAGTAAAGAATTATGCTTTAGCACTATGATTATTAAAATGTTAAAAGTTCGTTCTTAAACTGAAGATGCCAGAAAATCATTATGGAGAGGACAATGTGTTGAGACACATAGTCAACTATAGTCCCAGAACTCTTCTATGGCTTACATGGGACAGTTCTCATTAAACTTATAGGCTGTGTTAAAAATATTACCTCAAGAACTGGAGAGATGGCTCAGAGGTTAAGAACACTGGTAGTTCTTCCAGAGGTCCTGAGTTCAATTCCCAGCAACCACATGATGGCTCACAAATATCTATAATAAAATCTGGTGCCCTCTTCTGAATACTGTATACATAATCAATAAATAAATCTTTTAAAAATATATTACCTCAATATATATCCATGAAATATTAAAGCAGAAAGTTTCTTGTAAATAACTTTCTCACGTCTGACTTCTTTGCCTCATAGATGACATTGATCATTAATTTATAGCAATAAGGGCACAAATAAAACCCAGTTCATAATAAATTATGAGATCTCAGAATGCACAAAATATCAGAAATATCCCAATTATAAACATTAACTTAGATAGTAGCATGATGATGATAACTCTTAAAAAATATTCAGAACAATCAAAATGTAGCAGATGGGAAGAGGAACATTATAAAAATGAGGTAAGGCCCTTTCTGAGAAGTGAATGGGGGGGGTATAGTAAGGAGGTACAGGGAGGGAATGGGAGGAGAGAAAACTGTAGTTGGTATGTGAAATAAATAAGAAAATAAATAATAGAAAAGAAAAAATGAGGTAAGGCTAGACTTAATGCTGTTATATCTATAATACTAGCACTCAAGAGGCTGAGGCAGGAGGATTATGAGTCTGATGCCACTCAGCATTACAAAGCCAGACCCTGCCTCTCAACAGTGTACAAACAACATATGTCTAATGCTAAATAAAAAAATTAAAAGGGCTATGCACTAGGTAACAGAAATGGCCATCTTTAGCCAAGATGGCAGCTGGGACACTAGAGTGAAGTCAAAAGAGTGAAGGAAGTGGGATTCAGGAAGTCTCAAGGGACTTTATTTTTCCATTCACCTGGCTGTGACCAAACTAATAGAGAATGATGGAAGGGAAGGAGAGCTTTCTAGCTGCTTGACCCCAGGAGCCTGGACATCATGGTGTTGGGAGCATGATATGGCAAACAGGAAGCTCTTGCTTTTATGGTGAGCAAAAGAAGCCAAGGGACCAACCAGTCACACCCTTCAGAGGTACAGCTGGAGTAACTACCCTCCCAAGAAAGTGTCACGAGCTGGGGAACCAAATTCACTAAAGGAACCTATGGAGGGGGGACTTCAATACATGTGCACAGTTTTGCTTGCTCCCCCCATACACACAGTAGTAGAAATGCTTCCACAGACACAATGAGTCTCAACATCGTCTGCTGTGTGTGTACGTGTGCCACAAAGAAAAGTGGACAGATGGACAGATGCACCTTCTTCTTCCATCCGGTGACTCAGACTGTCAGCTTGTGGCAGATGCTATCACCTGCTGAGCCATCCTGTTGGCCTGATATAAGTTTTTAAAACAGAAATTTCAGTATAAATCTGGGGTAGTCTGATAGATAAATATATCGAAAGATGCTAGAGATAACTTCAGATGACTTCGCTCTACTTATTTCAGATGCTTATATTATCTACACTTTGTAGCTTGTGAAAGAAAAGATCCCAGGCAAGCAGCTGTGGTGATAGACAGCTGTAATCTTAGCACCCGAGAGGCAAAGGTAGAGCAGAGCTCAGGGCAAGCCTCACATATATAACTGAGGTCAAGGCCAGCATAGGGCACATAAGAAATCTGCTGGGGGGGACAAGAGATGAACGAGTTGAGGAGAGAGAAGAGGGTTGAGAGACGGGGGAGGGAGAGAAAGGAAGGAGAGAAAGGTGGACAGGGAGAACCAGACAGAGGGCAAGAACACAGACTCTTGAACATTAAAACTCAGTTATACT
>PVIH01000504.1:292727-338422 GCA_004025045.1 Sigmodon hispidus
GAGGAGGAGGAGGAGGAGGAGGAGGAGGAGGAGGAAAATCATTAGTTGGAAAGCCTCTGAAACGCTTTTGAGGAGCACACTGCTATCCCTTACCCAGGAAGACATTCAAGAAGACCAACTGTCACAAACAGAGGAACTCAGGGCACGCTGACTGCCAACAACTGCCTTTTTTAAACTGAGGTACACACATTGAAATCAGAGTGACCATGGGGAAATCACAAATCCAAAATCGATCTCTGACAGCAAAAACAGAATTTGCATATGAGTTTCTGTGTATTATTTTTTGTAGGCAGCCTACATTTGCTGAGAATTTAAACAGGAATAAATGCTATGTTTAATGGCATAAATATAAAAACAATTCTTGTTGATAATACGATCTAGAAGGCAATAATGTACTGCAGAGTAGGAAATGTTTTCTTCCCTAAATGATTATCCAGCACGTGTCAAAACACTATGCACTTTAATAATGCTATACACTTGCATGCTTGCAAACAGAAAACTAAGGGACAAGCCAGGTGTGTTGGCTCATGCCTGTAACACTGAAGCAGGAAGAACGTCCCAAGTCTGGGGCTAGCCTGGGCTATACAGCAAGTTCTAGGTCACTCTAAGATATAATGTCAACCCTTGTCTTGAAAAATAAAGAAACCAAAATTAAAGGAGGAATGTTGTTTTGTTTAGTAAGCAAAGAAGAGAATCTTTTGACTCTCTAGAATGGTTTCACTATATAAAATAAAATAAAAACAAGATAATCTCAAATATAGCTATAATTTTATAATCAAGAAAACATAACTCTTGCAAATTTTCTCAAAATTAGTGACTAATGAGAAACAAGTCAAGCCAGGCAGGGGCTTAACTTTACTCCCAGCCCTTCAGAGGCAGAAGCAGGGGGATCTCTGTGAGTCTGAGGCCAGCCTGCCCCACAAAGCTAGTTCCAGGGCTTCACAGAGAAACCTTGTCTCAAAAAATATGGCATCCTTTCACCCCTGTCAAAAAAAGACTAAACATGGTGCCTGCTCTGTTCCTGACGCAGTTAAGGGAAAAATGTAAACAAAACCGAAGCTTGTTTGGCCAGTACCAGATGCTACCAAGCAACTTTACAACCATCTGAGGTGCAAAATTTAGACAAACTAGACTCCGAGGAAGTGTCTGTAGTTGTCATTATTAAGTCGCTCCTTCGGGATATCTTCACTGCTCAGACAGCCTTGGTCTTTCCTGTGCTTGACTGTTCACAGCTAATTAACTAATCACTAATCCTGCTAGAGGTGTGCTGAGCAAAATACTGACTAGGTTCTCAGCCAGTTCATCTGGGGCTGTAAGGGGCAAGCAGTCTACTGGCTGGGCAGACCACAGGCAAGCAAAAGACACTGGACAGCCGACAAATCTATGTGGAGCAATTATTCATGCAACAGATGCCAGAGGTTCTAACTGCATGTCCACATCTATGCACCGCATGCTATAGAACAGCATCATGCTTCAGAAAAGGAGCAACCATTTACTTCTGATTGGTACTGTTTGGTTCAGTATAGGTTTAAGGGGCTGGAGAGATGATTCAGCACTTTAGAGTACTTGTTCTGGCTTAGCACCCAGGTTCAATTCCCAAGACCACGATGACTTACAACCATTCTAATTTGAGTTTCAGGGGATGTAACAACCTCTACTGACCTCAGCACCAGGCATGCAAACATTGTACAGATATTTACACAGGTAAAACATTCATGCATATGAAACAAAATAAATAAATCTTTTCTTAAAAAAATAGCTATGACACAGGTACACTATGACACTGGTATACTATGACACTAGACAGTGGTACACTATAACATTGATACACTATGACACTGGTACACTATGACATTGATACACTATGACATTGATATACTATGACACTGGTACACTATGACATTGATACACTGTGACACTGGTACACCATGACATTAATACACTATGACACTGGTACACTATGACATTGGTACACTATGACACTGGTACACTATGACATTGGTAAACTATCACATTGATACACTATGACACTGGTACACTATGACATTGATACACCATGACATTGATACACTATGACACTGGTACACTATGACATTGATACACTATGACACTGGTACACTATGACACTGGTACACTATGACACTGGTACACTATGACACTGATAAATTATGACACTGGTACACCATGATATTAATATACTATGACACTGGTACAATATAACATTGATACACTATGACACTGGTACACTATGACATTGGTACACTATGACATTGATATATTATGACACTGGTATACTATGACATTGGTACACTATGACATTGATACACTGTGACACTGGTACACCATGACATTAATACACTATGACACTGGTACACTATGACATTGGTACACTATGACACTGGTACACCATGACATTAATACACTATGACACTGGTACATCATGACACTGGTACACTAATATGGGGGGAGGGGGGAGATACTTAATTGGGGGGTCCAGAAATGAACAAATTACCAGGTTTAAAAAATGGGCCATTTGGTGTGAATTTAGAAAAGCAAAAAATGGCACGCCATCAGGGCAGGAGGGAGAGGCTGGGGTCTGAAGGAGACCAAGTAAACCAGGGTCAGCGGAGCATGCCAATCCTAGCATGAAAAGCTTGAGGCAGGAGGATTGCCACAATTTGAGGACAGTTTGACCTAAATAACAAGTACCAAGTCAGATAGGACCACACAGCCAGATACACCCTCTCCCCCCAAAAAGCATAAAACTATAGGCAAGCTCAGGAATGAGGCTCCAGCACACCTGACCATGCAGGTAATACTAGAGTGGAGCTACAGTCAGCAGGGCCAATCCAGTTGTTAGCACCTTCTGTCTCTGTCTCTACTTAGGCAGGCAGGCGGGCACATACATGTGTATACGTGTGTACACACACACACACACACACACACACACACACACACACACACACACTTCACTTCAGCTCTGTTGCACTCCAACTCTAAGTCCCAAATGGAAGACACCTGTGCCTTTTCTGACTGTAACTTCAATTTCTTAAAAAAAAACAAAAAACAAAAAACATTTATTTGTAATGTGACTCCTCTCAGCTCAGAGTCAACAGTAACAAACAGGTCCCCACTCCTACCTGTCCACTAGTGATCAAGATGAATATCTGCTTTGCTTGCATGAGTTAGAGGCTTACCACATCAGTATGCCTCATCACATCAGAAAGTACCTAATTTTGTGAGACCAGTTAGCTCTCTCAGGGCCTTCAGATGAAATATACACTTGTGCTGAAGAAACAATTGATAAAAGGACCAGTTTTCCATAATCTAGCCATCTGTTTTTGGGTGTAACTGTGTGTGCCCATGTATATGGAGATGGATGATGTGCACATGTGGAGGACAGAGGACAAACTTAGATGTCATTCCTTAGGTGTCCTTCAGTTTCATTTTTGGGATAGTCTCTCACTGGCCTAGAACACACCAAACAGGCCATGGCTGGCTAGCTAACAAGCCACCTGAATAGCCCATCTTCACCTCCCCACAACTAGGATTATAAATACACACCATTGCACTCCTGCACCCTCAAAAAACATAGGCTCCAGGGCTCCATCTCAGCTCCTCAAATCCTTTAACCAACTGAGCCATTAATATATGGCCAGCCTTCTAGGTATATAATAGTAAGAATCCCCTCTTCAATCTTTCTTTTGGTGGATATTCCCCAAATTCTATTAATAGTCACAGCTAACAATAAGGCAATTTAAAAATTTCTCCACCCTAATATCTTACAACAGCAGCCCACTTGGTAGATGTTGACCATCAACTCTTCTTATACACAACTCTGAATGCTGAACACACCAAATCATCACTTAAGTATTTGGGTGTTTGGGGTGTGTGTGTGTGTGTGTATGTGTGTGTGTTGTGTTGTGTTGTGTTGTGTTGTGTTGTGTTGTGTTATAGACAGCTTACTATATAGCTCCAAACGGCTTTAGAATTGTGTGCCTTATGCCCCAGTCAGCCAGGATTATGGAAATGAGGAACTATATCTGGCTCTAGTATATTTTTTAAAGATTTTACTTATTCTACGGGTATAAGTGTTTTGCTTAAATGTATGTCTGTGTAGTATGTGGGTACCTGGTACTTGTGAAGGCCAGATGAGCGTGAACTACTATGTAGGTGCTGGGAATTGAACTCAAGCCCAGTACTCTGGAAAAGCCTAGTTGCTGGGGCTGGAGAGATGGCTCAGTGGTTAAAGGCACTGACTGCTCTTCCAGAGGACCGGGGTACAATTCCCAGAACCCACATGGCAGCTCACAACTGTCTGTAGTTCCAGGTGAATAAATAATTTTTGTCTTGTTTTGTTTAAAAAAAAAGAAAAGAAAAAGCCTAAATGTTCTCTGGGCCTGTATTGCTTATTAAGGTCTTTTAGGTATATTTATTTATTATCCTGTGTATATGTGTGTGCATCATGTGTGTGTCCAGTGCCCCTAACGTTTCAGAAGAGGGTGTTGGATCCCCTGGGACTCGAGTTACAAACTTGGTGAGCTACCATGTGGGTGCTGGGAACTGAACCCAGGTCTTCTGCAAGAGCAACAAGTCAGGTGATTCTTCAGTTCCAAGCACAATATTTTTTAAGCTATAAGAAAATACATCTATATTATAGAAAATTTATAAAATCTGCATCTTTCTAAAGCATTAATTTTCCATTCATAGTGTATAACCATGGAGAGTTCAGTCAGCATCCTGGTTCAAAGTTTTCTTCCATATAGCCCAACCTCTTCCAACTATACCAAAATGTCAGCCCCTAATCCTGAAGATATCTATTTCTTTCCCTGTGTATGTATCTACCCACACAAAAATGAAGCTGTACTGTATACACATACCATTATAGAATGTGGGGTTTACCACAAAGAACACATAGTTTAGCTTCCAAAGTCTTTAAATACTTTCCTGCAACACTGAAAAAACATTCCACAGTTTAAACTAGCTACCCAAGACTGGATGTCTTTCTTCCCCATGCACCTTTTTAAAAAATGTTGCAATAAATATTCTTATTGCTATATTCTTATTTTCACTTATCCACTGGGGTAGTATGTAGGTTGGACCCTGGATTTACACACTCTGCGCACACGCACACACAAGACAAAAACCAAACAAAAGAAGGCAGATGTGGATGCTCACAATTATGATCCTAGCACTCAGGAGGACTGTCATGAGTTCAAAGCCAGTGGAGGTTGGCTAATTAGTGAGGTTAGTCACACAGAGCTACACAGCTAAGTAAGAGCCTATCTCCAAAGCACACAAGCAAACAAACAAAAAAGAAAGGCTCACCTAGGCTATACACATCAATTTTATTAGCTGTTTAAAAATAGAATATGTCCCTTTGGCAAATAAAAAAGTAAAATGTGGCTATAACTGACATTCATTGATTGTGAATGATAAGCAAATAAGGCCCACAATCTAATATTAGCTATGTGGTATGTATCTTATCTAATTAGTGGGTGCCAGATGTGTATATTTTTCTCTATTGCTAGAATTTAGTATATATTAATTCTGCATTAGGCTCAATGGCCTAATTACTAAATCTTTACAGTCTTACACAAAAAACCAGAAAGCCCACTGTGAAATTATGCTATCTTTTCCCAAACTTAATACTGGGGTAGATAAGAGCACTTCAGATCAGGCCCCAGTAAAGAAGGCATATACAGGTGCACTGACAACACCTTCTAATAGAATCTATCTGCAATTAGTGTTGTTAGAGTTTATAAGTCAGCTCAACCCACTTGGGATTTGTTTGTTTTTTAACTACTCTCTTTGACTTCCCTTTTAGAATTCTTAAGTGCATTTTAATGCATAGTTCTGTCTTAGAGCCAAGAAATAATAAAATAGGGAGACTATCAACTCTCCTTAATGCTGTCAGATTACTAAAACATTAATGATGAAGCATCATATTAAAGTGGCATGCCTTATAAAATTAATATCAGATCCCATTAAGTCATAACTGATTCATCTCTCCATCTCTCGCTCCTTCCCCTCAAACAACCTGGAAGTGGAGTCGCTCTCAGCCTTGAGTTTTTTTTCACAACTTATCCAACTCATTCAGACATTGCTGAGGCCAGCTCCAAAGTGATTGTCTGCTTTTTAATGAATGCATTTCTTAAAGACTATTAATGTGTTCACTAATGCTAGCCAGTATAGCTGGGGGCAGCTAACCAGCTCAATGAGATCATTGGTCACAGACACCAGGTTACAGTAACATGAGGAAACCACAACAGGTTGCTTAGCAACAGTTTCCAAAAGCAAGCCCATAAAGAGAACCAGAATCACCTCCAGAGGATTGTAGGTAAGATCTACCCACACACCAGTGCTCTCAGACCTCAATGCAGCTGAACTAAACAAGTGACTATATGTATGAGATTACTGTTGTCTCCCTCTGGGGTTCAACCTGGAGACATGACAGGCAAACCTTTGTCTCTGATGGCCATGACATTTAACTATGCTACTATGCAAATCAGTATCTTAACTAATGTCAAGTCATCATTCAATGTATAAAGAGTAATTTGGAGCTGGCTAGCCTTCCAACCCTGACTACAACCTTCTTTCTAGGCCATTTCCGGTGTATAACTGACTTCACCTCCTCCACTTGGATGTGTTGTCCCAATACGATTCTTCCATTAGTCATGACTACAAAACTTGAACCCTAACCTTTCATATCCCTTTGATTTCTCTAGCCCCATCCTGCCCTGTCCCACTAGTTCTTCTCTATGAGTTGCACCAGATAGAGCGTCATGGCTCCAACAGTGCTAAGTTTTGCTCACACAATTATAAGGCAAGGACCAGTAAGGCAGCAAATAAACCTGATGACCTGTGTTCCAACCCCAGAGTCCAGGCAGAACTAAATCTCAAAGGTTGTCCTCTGACCTCCACGTATGTGCTCTGGCATACATGCACTTATATGAATACATACATTCATATATACATACATACATACACACACACACTGCACTGTTATTTTTAAAACTTTAAATAATTTAAAGATGAACAACTAACATAAATATCCAAAACAATGTTAGTTCTTCTACCCAATCTCATTGTCCTCTACTTAGAAACTCAAGTGTGTGTGTGTGTGTTCTATAATATATTCTTCATTAGAACAAGCCAGACTTCTTCATTCATTCATTGTTTTTATAAATGTGTATATGTGCCTGCATGAACATGCAGGAGCCTATAGAGTCCAGAAGATGACGTCAAAATCCCTGGAACAGGGGTTACGGCTGGTTGTGTACCACCATGTGGGTTCTAGGAAAAGCAGGAAGTGTGCTCTTAACTACTGAGCCATCTCTCTGGTCCTTCTTCTCTTTGTTAAACTTTTCCATATGGGGAGGAGGGTTGAGACAAGGTATCTTTGTGTAGCCCTGGCCGACCTGGAATTCAATTTGTAGAGTAGGCTGGCCTTGAACTCACAGAGCCATGCCTGCCTCTGCCTCTGAGTGCTGTGTCATCGCCACCTGGCTCTGAGCCATGTTTCTAGAATTTATTTTAATATTTATTTTTGTTTTATGTGAATTGGTGTCCTGTCTGCATGAACAACTGTGTAAGGGTGCCAGATCTTGGAACCACAGACAGCTGCCATGTGGATGCTGGGAACTGAACTCAGGTCCCCTGAAGAACAGTCAGTGCTCCCAACCGCTGAGCCATCTCTCCAGCCCCCCAAGAGTATTTTTTCGTGGTTTGGTTACAGCCTTAAGGAAGGCTCCCTGGTTCTCTGGAATCTGCCTTCCTCTGCATCACTCTTATCTATAGCCACTCACTTTTCCACAATGCACACTGCAGCGGATAACTGTCCACTCCCATAACACTGGCTCTGGCAGAACATGATAGCAGGGAGCAGGCTCCTCTTTCCTCTGCTCCCACAAAGCCTCTCTTGAAACTGGGAGCCTCCTTGTTCCCCGTCTGCCTCCTCTCAGCTTCCTAGCATAGAATGCGGTGCCCTTCCGTCATCCTCACTGTGCAGCCTCCCAGGCTGACCCTCATATCCTCTCCCAGAGCTTCCCCACACTGTCATTATGCTTTAGCCTTGACAAGCTGTTCACAGTTCTTCAGATTTATCAAGTTCTTATGAAACTGTCTTTGTATCTAGCCCAAATTCCTTCTTCTGTTTTGTAAATCTGCCTTTAAGCATTATAGTAACTCTTAGAAAATTTCTACACTCTATAGAGTAGACTGATCTTCACTGGGAAAAAATGAAATAAAGTACTATAGTTCATTTTAATAAGTTTCCCAAGAAGAAACAACACCTGAGTTTATACACCTAAGGTAGTTCTGAGCATTCTACCCTGACAATAGCCTCACCGATCTACAAGAACAGCATTTTAGTAATCCATGGCTCCTTCCTTCCTTCTTTCCTTCCTTCCTTCCTTCCTTAAAGCGACACTCTGGAAGAAGACCAAAGCTCATTTCCAATGTTGGCTTCATGGGAAATATAATCAAAGAGTTGCCGTGCAGAATTTCAGCCATGTTCCCAGCAGCTCTTCACGGAGAGCATGTAGGAGGGGGGGGGGACTTGTCACCTGATGTCACGTTCCGTGTGAAAATTCAGGAAGAAACAGTCCTGTCAGAGCTCTCTGTCCCCAAGTGAACTGCACTGTGAACCGAGCACAAGCTGTGTTTTTCTCTTCTGACGTCCATCATGCACACACCTCGCAGGCAGCCAGGCCCAGTGGAGTGTGACCAGCCTGCATGAAAAGCAGCCATTGTTCAACCACCATAAGCATCCACGGTGACAAATAAACACTCCCTTTGTAGGTGCCAGCACAATAACCACCACCAAGAACAAGATCGGGAGCTGGGCAAGGAGGCATCTGCTATCACGCAGACAGTTTCTTCCCTGTGACTCAGCTCTCAGCTACTTGAAGTATCTTGTGATGAGACATCCCATTGACTTTATAAGAAACTGACAGGCTTGACGGAGCATCAGCCAGGCTTCATGTGCCCAGCCCGCCCTCACTTCTGTTCAAGGAGACTGTGGGTAGGAACGGAAGAGAAAGCCTTGTTTCAGGGCAAACAGGAGTTTGGAACTCAAGATCTACCACATATAGAATTTAAGTCATATACCCTAAGCATAATTCTCTCAAATGTAAAAATGGTAAGGGGGGGAGGGCTGTAAAAGTAGGAGCTAAAAATGGCTGTGGGTTTTTTCCAGGATGAACTAACTAATACATTCAATGTAATGCTGGGCATCTGGGACCCAGTCATTTTACTTTTGCTGCTGCAGCTATTCTACTTCCTTTAGGCAGGACCGCCATCAAATAGCACATACAGACAGGCAGCATTCACGAGGTTTCAAAGGCAGGAATATATCCACTTGAAAACTAGTAGCTTAGTGGGGGAAACAGAATGGTCCTCATTTTGGAAGCAGAGCATTGCTGAGAAGTATTCTTTAACATAAAAGGCTGAACTGCTAAGATGACTGGAGAGTTAAGACCCCTGAGGCCACACACAGCAACCCGAGTTCAACCCCTGGATCTGAGGCGGAAGGAAGAAACAGACTCCAGCAAGTTGGTTTCTCACTTCTGTGAGGACGTCATGGCTTTTGAGTGTATGCAACACACAACACACACATAAATACAATTAAAAAATCAGTTTTCCATTTTTTTAATTTTAAGGCAATGCTGAGAGATATAAGCCCTGATTATCTGTACTATTACCTTCATGTGGCCAGAAACTGTAAAGAATGAACAGCAAATGAGTTACATTGCTAGTGTACATTATGGCGACAGAATGCCATCATAAGATATGCATTGAAAAATCTTCTTCAAATACCATCCTGTCATTCACTGACTGGAAAACAGAACTGGCAGAATGCAATCCTAAGTACACAGTTTGAACCTAGATAGAAGGTAATGCCCAGCAAGTCAGTCCACCAAAACTACCTTGAGGGATAGTGTTGAGGGTTGCTAACTATCTGTCTGTGGACACTGGAAAACACTGTGGAAAATATAGTTTTGCAATGAATTCTTTTAACAATGTAACAAGAACCCTTCAAAAATAGATACTAAAGAATTAAAATTTATTCAGGAAATTCCATGTTGGAGATAGAGCACCTGAGGCCCTGAGCTGGAAAGAAACCCCTCTCTATATCATATCAGCTAGACTGACATGTGCAAATGTCTGGGTTGTGCGAACTCTAATACTGCAGGCTGAGGATGGGAAGAAATGGAGTTCTCTGGCCTATCCTAGCCAAAACTATCCCTAAGACCATCTCCTCTGACTGAACCCTATCTCCTGTCTGGAAGCAGCAGCAATGGTAGCAGCCCCTGGCTTGGTACCATCTGACATAAGACAACAACCCTGCCTTAGTTAGAGTTTCTGTTGCTGTGAAAAGACACCAAGACCATGACAACTCTTATAAAAAAAATCATTGAATTGGGGTGGCTTGCTTACAGCTCCAGAGGCTCAGTCCATTATCATCATGGTGGGGAGCATGGTGACATGTAGTCAGATGAAGTAACAGCTGAGAATCCAACGTCTTGCAGGCAACAGGAAGTGGACTGAGACACTGAGTGGTATCCCGAGCATAGGAAACCTCAAAGCCCACCCCCACAGTGACACACTTCCTTCAAGGCCACACCAATTCCAACAAAGCCACACCTCCTAACGGTGCCACTCTCTGAGATTATGGGGCCAATTCCATTCAAACCAGCACAGATCCCTACTAGGCACATACAGGTCTGACTCTTTGCTTTTCTCCACATCTTAGAGAACTCTTCTCCCTGCCTGTCAACAACTTGACTCTGACTACCTCTGCTCCAAGTCCCATATCCTCTCTTCAAAGATCCCACCTCTGCAAACTTCAGACCAATTTCTGCCAAGCAACAGGAAAATAAAACCAAAGGTAAGGGTCAAAGATGTAAATTTCTTTTTGAAGAAAAACAGGCTTGCAAATCAGTTCAAAGCAGATTTCTAGGTAAAATCCAGTGACAGAACTTGTGTCTGGGAAGGACTAGTGGAGACACCTGGGCCATCCATACTTACTTCCACTACTAAAGAAGCTGTAAACTCCCCAATCTCCATTTAGCTAAGTGAATGGCAAAGTCAGGTTGGATTTGAACTCAAAGCCTTTATCTATCAATTCAATGTTTTCTCCAACTGAATCTCTAAAAACAATTTTTGTTTTTATTTTGCTTTCTTTTTGAGACAGGGTCTCCTGTAACCCAGGCTGGCTTTCCCACTCATGATGTCATGGAGGATGACTCTGAACTTCAAACAGTCTTGCCTCCACCTTCTCAGTGCTAGAGCTGTCTGTATGCACTGACACTACTGGTCTGTGTGCTGTGGGGATTTATCCAGGGCTTTGTGCACGCTTAGGTGAACACACTGGTCACCTCTGCCCCTCCGTTAGTGTGTACAGAGTGTAAAGCAGAGGGGATGAAGGAGCCAGCTCAGGAAGCAGAACATTAGCAGCTAATGTTCACCACAGCTCCATTTTACTGAAGGCACCCAGCACTGTCAAATCTTTAGATGTATGGCTCCTTTAATTTTTTTATATCAATCCTACAAATAGCAACTATTGTAAGAGCTTTTTCTACAGATAGGAAAATTGAACACAGGAAGGTGAAATAACTACATAAGGTTGGTATCTTAGTAAAAGTTGTTATTGCTGTGATGAAAACATCAAGACCAAAAGCAGCTTGGGGAGGAAACGGTCTATTTCTCTCACAGTTCCATAGAACAGTCCATCTTCAACAGCAGCAAGAACATGAGGAATTCACCCAGAGCAGGTTCCCTGAGGCAGGAGCTGATGCAGAGGCCATGAAGGAGTACCGTTTACTATCTTGCTCCTCAAGACTTAGTCAGCTTTCTTTCTTTCTCTCTCTCTCTCTTTCTTCCTTTCCTTCTTTCTTTACTATGTATACAGTATACAGAAAAGGGTACCAGATGTCATCATAGATGGTTGTGAGCCACCATGTGGTTGCTGGGAATTGAACCTCTTGAAGAACAATCAGTGCTCTCAACCCCTGAGCCATCTTTCCAGCCCCCAAGGTCACACAACTTGTAAACGACATACCTAGAATGTGAATTCAAGCTGATCCCAGAGCCTATGCAAGCTACTTGGGGGGGAAAAAAAGTTTTAAATAATTAAAAAAAAAAAATCCTAGAAAAGCAGCCTATCTGGTAACATCTTCCAAATGTCTATCTGCCACAGACAGAACTGGAGTCTCTTCAATCTAGATAGGTTCCTGTACAGTTTGCTCTGGTCCTGCCAAACACATCGAGCTAGTCAGTACCTACTTTTAATGGTCAGAGCAAGAAAGGCAGGATGCTGCTCTGCTGTGTCCAGGGTTAGTCTGCAGAACAAAGGTCAAGGAGGGTTCTTATTAACACACAAGACCACAACCAAAAATACCTGCACACTTTTTCTCTTGCTTTCTTCCGCTCACTTTACCTTTCAGAGCTGTGTTCCTTGGCCGTCAAACACAACAGCTAGTAGATTCTAATGCACCTCAGGAAGTAGGGTCAGGTCCTGAGCCCTTATCACCACGACCCGTTCCACACCAGGCAGCAAGAAGCCTGGCCATAAGGCTCATGACCCTCCCACACAGTCGTAAGCCAGGCAACTGTAACTCTCTGTAATTATGTAACTGCATAATTAAATGGGTTTAAGAAAAAAAGGTGTAAGTGTCCAAATAAAAGGCTTTAGCTTAAGCCAGACATGGTCATACATGGTCATAGCCAGCATTAGGAGGCAGAAGCAGAACCACTATTTATGGTCAACCTGGGCTACATACCTGGTCTCAAAATAAAATTAAAAAAAAATCTTCAAGTTTATAGGCAAGTAGATATAATGAAAATGCCAATGTCCTTACATTATGAAAATTTGTCACTAAAACTCTTAGCTTTAAGAGTATTTTCTGGGCTGGAAAGATATCTCAGATGTTAAGAGCACTGACTGTTCTTCCGGAGGACCAGAGTTCGATTTCCAGCATCCACATGGCAGCTAACAACTGTCTGTAATTCCAAGATCTGACACCCTATACACAGTTACACATGCAGGCAAAACACAATTCACATAAAATAAAAATAAATATCAAAAAAAAAGATTCTATTTTCTGCCTAGTGTAGTGATGCAAAAATACAATCCCAGTACTTGTGAGGTGGAGTCAGGAGGATTAGGAATTTAAGATCATCCTTGTTACATAGTAAATTCAAAGCCAGCCTGGGCTACATTAGACCCTGTCTCAAACAAGCAAGTAAAAATGAATGAATATATATATGTCCAAGTCTTACCCCATGAGTATCTCTTTGCTCAAAGAACATGCAAGGTAAAGCAACAAGTTCCCAGCAGACCAGAGCTATAACTGAGGGGATTCCCATGGCAACAAAAAGAATGAAATACCTGGAACAGGGATGCTCCCTCATCCAGAAGTCCCAAGCACAGAGTAATGTAGATGAGTTTTTGGATGCTGAGGAGGTACTGACAGAGTCAATGAGTGCTGAAAGGTTATCTTCTAGTCCTACTTTTACCAAGAGTCACCTGACAAGTAAGTCCCCAAGACCATTTCAAAGAACAGCTACACCTTAGAGAAGGCTGTTATCATCGCCAGGGAGCTCTGCATTCTGTAGTATCTGACAGCATCTCTTAAAAATCAGAATTTCTACAGAATTTCCCTGGTCTACAGAGCTAGTTCCAGGACAGCTATGGCTACAGAGAGAACCTTGTCCTGAAAAACCAAGAATAAAAAAGAAATCAAACTTTCTAGGGATTTCCAGGTACCTATAACAGTTGGATCATAGTTTAGAGCATTTTTTCCACAATGCCATATGCACTTCTAGTTTTCAGTTTTTCTTTGTGTATAGTGTCTGTCCATGTGTTCTTTGTACAGCGGCGCCATGTGTGCATAGAAGCCAGATTATCTCCTATGGCTCTCCTCCTTAGGAGAGATTAGGTCTCTGCTTAAGTTAGCTTTCTACTGCTGTGAAGAGATACCATGACCACAGCAACTTTCATAGAGTAAAACATTTAACTGGGTGGCTTACAATTTCAGAGATTTAGTCCATCATCATCACAGTGTGTGTGCAGGCAGATGCGGTGCTGGAGAAGCAGCTGAGTGTCAGGCCTCTTGACACACAGGCAGCAGGAAGTGATCCAAGACACTGTGTATGGCTTCAGCATATATGACATCTCAAAGCCTGCCTCTACAGTGACACACCTCCTCCAACAAAGTCATACCTTCCAGCAGTGCCTCTCCTTTTGGGGCCCTTTTCTTACAAACCACCAGTCTCTCATTAAATCTGCAGCTAACCACTTGTCTAGATCAGCTGACCAGCAAGCCTCGAGGATCCCCCTGTCCCTGCCCACCCCCCTGCTTTCCCTGCTTGTCTCCCCATCTCCACATGAGATTATAGGTGAGGCTCACATGGCAGCTTTTTACAGGAGGACTGGGTATTTGAACTCGGGTCTTCAAGTTTGCACAGCAGGTACTATACAGGCTGAGCTACCCCAGTCTAGCTTTGCATTTTCTAATTGGTCCTCTGACTGGTTCTCCACTGTGGAGTAGATTCATTTCAAAGTAGGAATGTCTACTGCAACTCTGGCCCTAATTTGCTTATATTAAAGGTAAGAATTACTACCCTTATTATAATTTACAAATGGAAAGATTGGGCATCTAGTGATTTAGAAATGAGGTGTAGGCTACACAGAGCAGTAAGAAGCCCTAGGAAGGTCAATCCTGAACAATTCCTAAACAGAACCATGAATGGCTCAGCAGGTCTGGATCTGTCATACTTTCAGCTTCAAGTCTGACCTCCTTGGGTTTGAATCTAGTCATGCCATTTAATGACTCCAGTTTGGGTTTTAACCATTATGTTAATTTCCTCATCTCTAAAATGGGGTAACACCTAATTCACAGTATTTGGTTCATACCAAAGATCTTAATTATATTACTGTTGGTTCTGTTTCTGATAACACAAAGTACTATGGAATATGCTATTTACATAAACAACAAGTCGAGTCCAGGAAAGATGGGAAGAAACAAAATATCTGGTATGTTACACATTCCATACAAAGGAAACTGAAGGCTGTCCCACAAAAATAGACACTTCTCCTCCTGTAGGCAAACCTATTAGACTCTCCATGAGGCTTAAGAAGAGGCCTGAACCTAAGGTTTATTAAGTGAAGGGAAAAGGTGGCTTCAGGGGCCATGTGCTCATCAGGTGTCATGTGCTCATGGGCCACAGCCCGGCCTAGAGGAGCAGATTCAGAGCCAAGTCCAAAACAGAATCCAGGTAAGCTGAATGGGCACTGTGGCATCCTTAGGTCACGATTTACACAGTCACCTAAAAACTCCCCAAAGCCTCCTCAAGACAAAGGTTCTTTCTACTATTGAGGAAGGAGGTAAGAAGCACTAGCAGAGAGTGGTGTGGGAAGCTCACAACAACCTGAAATAACTCCGGGCAGGGGCTGTCTGCGAATGTAACATTCAGCCCAGGTGATCTAAACCCTCTCCCTTGCACAGCCATAGGCAACAAAACACGCAGCTAAGAAGCAATTCTAGTTTAATGAAAGCAGCAAGCTTTACAGAAAAGCCCTTGTCACAGATTCTTGTGGACTGCTACAGGGATGCCACAAAGGAAAGTGAAGTCGTTTCCTAGGCAAGCCGCCAGTGACAGGGCAATCCTATCAATCCATAGAAAGAATTTGGAAATGCAATGTCAAGTCTCAAATTTGGGTTATCATCCACAACTCATGGTTCTCTTGCCAACTAATTCCTGGTGTGCGCCCTGCACTGGCACGTACTCTCAGGTATGAGCCATAGGTCTCAACTAAAGCAAAAGGATCAAAACATTATGGTAAGAGAAGTCTCTGTAATATACCTTAAGATGCAGTTAAACCTATGAGCTCTCTCCACCAAAAAATCACTCTTCGAGGGACACGCCATCAAAAGTTCTTGTGTATGGCAAGGAACCCTTGACACAGTCTTCACAGTGCCCATCCATGGCCCCAATGACACCATGGTGTGTCACAGAGGCTTATACAGGTAAGTAATTTTGTTTTTCTAGAATCTGAAATCAGGCGAACTTGAAATAAGAGTTCTATGTAGCCAAGGTACTTTATCTTCCTCACTAAAAAAAAAAAAAAGAAAAGAAAGAAAGAAAGAAAAGATCACTGTCTATAGTTCATTAGCTTCAATAATCAGGGCATAATTTTTGAAAAATATGTGCAAACAAAAATTTGGTTCTGAAAACTGGGAGGCACTGAGAATATGGTATAACTCAGGCATAGAACAATCACCTAATGTGTCCAAGGCTCACTCCTCAGAAGTGCCAAATGTTAATTACATTTAAATTATTGCTTAATTAGTGTCAAATGATTTAATTAGTTAAAAGAAGGAGGGAGGTAAACTTGCTTTAAAAAAGCCTAACTGAAGAAAAGTCCTGAATGACTACCATGAAATTTGGATTTACTCCAAAATAAGCAGAACTAAGTAAGCCTCCAGGACGGCCAGGGGAGACACACTGGGGTGTATGTACGAACTAAGCCTTGTCTCCCTCTATTTTCATGTCCACGAAGACCCCAATAGATAGATGGCACTAGCCATCCATCATAGCTGAGAAACACGAGGCTTTGAACAACTTAAATGCCATGCTACAACTCAAACTTAGGCCTTTCTGATCCCAAATTTCATACTATGTTGTAACTCTGAAAAATTACAGGTATGTTGTTGGGGGGGGGCACGCTGTGTGTGAAGAAGAGGAGAGACTGAGTATGTTAGTGCTCCCCTGCTATCCCAGAACTTGGGAGGTAAAGGTAAGCAAGAGAATCAGGAGTTCAAAGCCAGCCTCAGTCACAGGAGGCTAGCCTGGAATATAGGAGACCATGCCTCAAAAGTAAAGTAAGACTGTGTAAATCAACAAAGCAAAACACACAAGCAACAATAAGCAAAATGATACACTGAAGGTATAGTCTGTGGACTTTCATTTGTTTTCCAAAAAGAGTTTCAGCCTCTCAAGTGTTAGAACCACAGTTCCAAGTCACCATGCCTGGCTGATCAGTTTAAGAAAACAAGCATGGCCAGGTCTGGCAGCATGTGCCTGTAGTCCCCTGTTGCAAAGACTGGGGCAAAACGACCCCTGCTCAGGAGTCCCAGGCCAGCGTGGGTGATATGACAAGACCCTTGTAAAGTTTTTTAAAAAAGGAGCGAAGGGTAAGAAGAAAAAGGGAGCATGTCACCATTCCAGTGGGAAACAAACTGGCTATGCCGCTCCTGTACAGCTAGAGAAGAAAGAATCTGAAAATCCCATATATGAAAAGTCAGTATAGATTCCCTAGTTTAGCTACTTAGCCTTAGCAAAATTACTTAATCTTCCCAAATCTGTTCTTCAGCTGTCAGAGAGAGAAACGGTCTAGATAACTCACAATGAGGTTTAAATTATTAAATATATGTAAGAGCATTTCATGAGTGAATAACACAAAAGACACAGCATTACCAAGCAAGCATTATGCAATGCTGTTTTAGGTAAAGGGTGAGGAAGACAGAGAAAACACCGTGGGATGTGAGAATATGCCTTTTATTTAAAATGTCCAAGTAGCTCTTGTGTTACTCGTTTTCCTTCTGCTGTGACAAAATATCTGCCGTAAACAAATAGAGAGGAAAGATGTATTTAGGCTAAAGGTTCAAAGGTTTCTCCCACACCAGCTGGCGATGCTGTGGCCTGTGGTGAGCAGCACACAGTGGCTGCAAGCAGCTGGAAAGAGGGAGCGAAGGGGCTTAACAAGACATCCATCCCTTCTTCAAAGTCATGCGGCAGTGACCCGGTCCTCCAACAGGCCCCAACCTGCCACACTTGCCACTGGCTTCCAACATTCCATTCAATAATGAATCCGCCAATGGATTCACTCACTGATTACATCAGTGTGCTATGATCTCTCTGTCCAGGGACTAGGCCTACAACATATAGGCTTTGGGGAAGGAGGAGAAGCTTCATTTCTAAACTGTAACACCCCTAAACTGTGGTAAAATATGAAGAAATAAATGAGAAAAAACAAAACTCCAAGCAAGAAACACACCCCCCCCCCAGAGGTAGCTGGCCCATACAGACACAGACAGGTGCAGGCAGAGTTTACAGCAAGCGTCTCCCATCACTCTCCGCTCAATATTTCACAAGTTCTCTCACTGAACCTAGAACTTGCTGCTTTAGCTAGACAAAGTACACGATCTGTTTGTCTCCATCTGCCTCATCCTCCCAGCCCAGTGGGCACTAGGTATCTGGGCGTTCCACCCACTAAGCCATTTCTCCAGCCTTAACACGCTGGCAATACTGTCCACTTTATTCCCTGCTGAGGTCACAGCAAGAACCCATGAATACTAAGCTGGGATTGAGCTCCAGGTTAATACTTTCTGATACCAGAAACTAATCAGAATTATCCTTATAAGATACAGAAGCGGTGATAAATGGAGCAGGAAGGAAGACTATCCCCTGCACCACAAATCAGCAAATGTTGCCAGAGAAAAGGCCAAAAGAAATGCCAAAGCTGTATGGCACAGAGAACAGAAATCTGCACAATCAAAATGGAAGTGTATGACACTTTAAAGGAACAGACACAGTTCAGAATTTGAGAAAAGAGTTGTACCATCACAGTCCAAGTTGTAAATTTACAAAGGAGAAAAGTGAAGCCCCAAGAGAAGTGACCCACTCAAGGTCATGAGAGTAAGTAGTGGTTCTAGTAATAAATAATTGCTAATTAAATTAAAAATAAACATCTCATAATTTAACCAAGCTTGTTCAACTAACAGAACTCATCAGAAACAAAACCTCCTCTTCTGCCAATATTTAAACTTAAAAGTCAATTTGTTCTAATCAGATTGCAAAAGAAAGGTTTTGGTCTATCAAATAAATTTTCATTTTGTTAAAAATTAATCAGTAAGGTTTGATGCTGGAGAAGCCAACAACAAATACTGCAGTTACAACACTTTCTAAATGATAATGACATTTTTTTCTTTTTTTAAAATTAATTTAATGTACATTGGGCTTTGCCTGCATGTGTGCCAGTATGATGGTGTCAGATCCCGTGGAAGTAGAGTTACAGACAGTTGTGAGCTGCCATGTGGATGCTGGGAAATGAACTTGAGTCCTTTGGAAGAACAGCCACTGCTCTTAACCTCTGAGCCATTTCTCCAGCCCCAGTAATGACATTTTTCAAGTGAATGGCATAACGCTTAAATGAGACTCAAGAGAGAGATGTCGTGAGGGAAAGGATGAAAGTGCTGTAGGAAAGAATTCATAGTAAACAAGTATCAACTTCCTTTTAAGAAAAAGAAGACAGAGGGATACCTGAGATCAAGTTTGGCAGAGCTGAGTTAGGTCTGAATTAATCCAAACAGTAAGTACCTGTGGGGACTGCATGGCATATTTCCATTCCTCTGTATTCATTTTACTGCTTCCTCAAGACATACCTTCCCATTACCAGCCAGTAGGATTCACTAAGCTTCAGTTATACTAGCAATGGGGTTTTAGGCTTCACCTAGAAGAGTAGGTACCAAATCTTCCCTAATATTTTTTTTCTAAATACATATGGTATTTAGAAAAAATACCATGTGTATTAATAAAAACCTTGTTTAACATCATAAAAGGAGATTTCTTTTAAAATTATTTGCTTATGTTTTGGTTTGGTTTTTCGAGACAAAGTATTACTAATGAGCTCAGGCTAGCTTCAAAGTGCTAGTAATCCTCTGGAATTCAAGGATATTCGCCGTATGTATCCAAAAGTTATTCTTAATGATTAGTGCTGGGTGTATTGTTCGCATCTGTTAACAGGACAGGAGGATCAAAGTTCAAGGTTATCCTCAACTCCACAGCAAGTTCAAGGCCAACTCAAGCTACCTGAGACTGTCTACAAAAACACAAACAGAAAAGGAGTGGAGATTGGGGCTGGAAATAAATGTGGTGGTATTTACTACATGTTCTAGATAGACTCTGCACCCAAGGCCCAGCAATCACCAAAACAAACCTGGGCTGTAAAACAAATCAGCCTTTGTCCTTGAACCTTTCCTCATAGGAAAAATAATAATAATAAAACAGGTAAGTTACTGATATTAATGAGTCATGGAGGTGGGGGTTACATCATTTCAAATTGACAGGGAATGTACTTTCTCCCAGGAAAGGCCCCATCTCAACCACATCACTAACTAGCTAAAAACAAAACACACACAGGAGAAGAAATAACAATTTCCCAAAACAAGGGTTTGACTAGTGAGCTAGATGAAAGTGTCTATCAGTGTTTGTTCAGAAAGGTAAGTGTAAGAGCCAACAGAGATGCTTCCCACAGAGCATACACCTTTAAAAGAACCTGGATTACCAAATGTCATCTGAGTCGGTTTTTACCAAAAGAGACAACTCCTAAGATACAAGGAGGAAAAGAAGCATTCCATCTTCAAACCTGTTTGCACAAAGGAAAAATGGAGTTACAGAGAAAGAGTGGCATTGACCAAAGGTCAGCCACTTAGGAGAGATTTGTTCAGTCAGTGTGGTCAGAACACCACTCTTTACACAGACCTCTGCAAACATTAACCAAAGCCCATAGCAGCCTGGTAAGAGATGCTTTGTAACAGGGAGATGGCCTGCAGGTTCAAAAACTCAGGGCCTGACTAGCTCTATATGCTCTCCACCTACTATTTTGTATTCAGACTACTTAAAAAACAAACAAACAAAAAAACCAACCTAATGCCAAGATGGAGTGGTTCAATTCCCAGCACGCACATGGTAGCTCACAATCACCTTTAACTCCATTTCCAGGGATTTGACACCCTCTTCTGGCCTCTCCTAGCACCCGGCACACAGGTGGTAAACAGATATATACATATATATATATATGGTGGTACGACACCACACACATAAAATAAAGTTAAAAAATTTAAAAGACAGCAAGGCATGGTGGTACATGCCTTTAATCCCAGGGCTGTTACAGAGAAACCCTGTCTGTCTGTCTGTCTGTCTGTCTGTCTGTCTGTCTGTCTGTCCCTGTCTAAAATAGTCAGCAGCAAAAGGACTTTGCTACTGAGTCTGATGACCTGAAATGAAATCCATCCCCAGGACCACCAGGTAGAAAAAAAAAAAAAACAAGTCTGACCCTCACACATATGCTACACTACATGCACGTATGTTTGCATACTCACACAGACATGCACACATACAAAATACAAATAATGCATGCCAGCAAGATGACAAAGATACTTATTACCAAACCTGATAAACCAATTCCTGTAATCCACATAGTGGAAGCAGAGCCAATTCCTACATGTTGCCCTCTGACCTCCACACTCATCCCTTGTACCGTGCTCACACCCACAGACAGACATACACATTTAAAATTAAAATTAGATAAATGTAATAAAATATTTCAAAGCAATACATTGTTAAACCTCTACAAAATTGTAGAAACACAAGTTAACCTACAAACTACGTTAATAAAAGATGTGATAAACACATCTCTGTTGTGAAATGAGAGGTGAAGAGCCGGGACCAGTAAGATGGCCCAATGGGTGAAGGCCCCTGCTACCAAGCCTGCCTACTTGAGTTGGACCCCTGACATTCACATGATGGCAGAAGAGAATTAACCTTCCAAATCGTCCTCCTGACCTCAACACACACATCCTGGCACAAGCTCACATACATACATGCACACAAAATAAATAACTTTTTTTTTTTTAATTAAGAAGTCTGGAATGCTAATGTGGCCCAGGTTGCTGCCCTTTCCAGCAACCTAAGATGCATCTTGGTGGTTCTCCTCATCCAAAGGGCAGAGCAAAACAGTAAAATTAAATACCTTCATGAGGGGAAGGATAACCACTAAACTTCAGTATAAGTGATGAGGGGAAAGATGGTCTAAAAGTATTGCCAGCAATAATGGAAAGCTTTTGGAAAATACTACCAGTGTAATTTTGTTCCAGAACATCAGAGTTTCTTATAAAAACTTGTTTTTCTAAGTTCATGTATATTCATGCTGTGAGTCACTTGGGAACATACAGTCATCCAGATGCAGTGCAGAGGCTACAGCTCTTAGCTCAATCTTCCCCGTCAGACTTAAAGGTTACAGTAGCATTTCTTGAAAATGCATTAGTCACTGCCGCTAACTATACATCTTTACAAGGGGACTATGGGGAACAAGATGGTCTAGTAGTGCACAGGTTCGTCACCAGGAACAGCTAGGAAAGCCAAGCCACAGTAGGAAATAACATGGAGCTCTGTTCACATCTGCATGCCACATCACCCTGGAAATTTCACATCAGAGACCATAAATAAAATTATGGGCTCCTTGTCTCAAAGTGACTCACCCTGACCTATCTCCACTGTCTGAACGTGTGATGAGACAGGGTAACACTAAAGCAATGGGTCAATGATGCAACCAAGTTCTCACAAAATCCAATACATTAACCCTGTAATTGGTGGGCATGTCTACTCAATGTTTCAAATCAATCTCCTACTTGGGTGTAAAATGCATTCCACATGGGTAGCCTGCCTTTCCAGGTTCCTTCTCAGTACTTGTAATAGAAACTATTATGTGTGGGCATTTGTTATTCTGAAGACGCTTGCTATTCTTAGTCCTGCCTCCCTGTACCACTTCTAGCACCTGCTGCCTAAAGCTGGGCACACAGGAGCTGTGGGGGACTCACACTCCATTCCTATGGCTTCCACTCCTGAAAAGTCAACCTCTGCCTTGCTTTTCATCCTGAGACTGATTCTTCTTTCATCTACTCAACATGTTTATTAAATATCATTTCCAATCCCAGAGGCAGTAAAAAGCATACACAGTTCCTGCTTTAGGTGGTCTAGCCTAGTGGTTAGGACCACTTTAACCATGGTGGGGAGATGGGAAGTGGGGACGGGTCAGGTGCTCTTGCTGTGGGAGGGGCCCTTTCCACGGGAGGTTACAGTGTCATAGGGCTTGACTGTGATAGAGATCTGGTGAGGGAGCCGGAGACCTGGGATGAGCAGTGGCCTGGGGCCTCATCCACAGGAAAGTGCTTCTCAACAGCCTGCAGCTATCCCTGGCACAGCAGAAATGAGGCAGTGAAGAGCAGGAGCCAACAAGCCAGAGCACTAACTCCAGGCTATGCAGAGCAGGTTTTCTTTCACGTGTGATATCAGAGAGTGACTATGAGTAAAATGCTAAAATCCAGGATTCAAAAATACAAACTGGCTTTAGTGGGCGAGATAAAGCAGGGATACGAGACCAGAAATAGGCACAACAGTCAGACTCCAACGCAGCAGTCCATGAAATGTGAGGGCCTAAATTACAAACAGTGAAAGGGGGAGGTAACAAATTAGGGTGCTATTTTGAAAATAGAATCTTAACACATGGTAGCTGACAAGAAGTACTGAGCAAAATTCAAAGGGAAATGTGGGCTACCTCCCAGATCTACTGCTTCAAACACAGAAAGGTCATGTGGTCCCCAGGGAAAGCGGATTCAGCTTAGTTTGTGACATGTGGTTTGAGGCAAAGATATGTAATAGGCAATCTGAAGAAATAAGAGAATTTGCTGTAAGCTGGAGTTAAAGATGACAGGCCCATTCCAATTAGCAAAAGAAGAATATAAACACATACATACAAGGCTGAGGAAAGAACCACAGGGAACCCAAACATGCAGAGTAAGGAGGAACATTGCCACAAAGCAGACTGGAGGACACAGAGGACAGGGAGTTCAAGTCCCTGGGACCCAGAGTGGAAGTGAGCACTACCAGCCCCACTGCCTCCACAATACATACATATAGTTTCCCAAGTCATGTGAACTGAAAGTTTCTCTGTACATGACTGTGACGACATAGGTAACACAAAGCCTCAGACACTATGCTGTGAACACAGTGACTTCACATCTCAGAATCTATTCTAAATATTCAGGAGGAGCCCTGACAGTGGCCTCACATGCAAAATTATTTGTCAGAACATTATGTCTTATAGACAACTGAAAGCAATGTGCCCATCATCTCTAGCATAATGTAGGTTATAATTTTCCATCTCTGGCCTAGAATTTAGTAGGCACTCAGTCATAAATGTTTTCATTTCTCTTAAGCCTAGTACCTACTGTCACACAGATTTATTAAATAAACAATAAGTCCAATCCTGACTATTCCTGTTAATTTTAACTCCCCTGCCCCAGCCTCCAAAAAATTACTTCTATTCTAGTTTTATATGAAATACAACCATACACACCCTAAAATGAGGAGGGGCGGAGGGGAGGGGAGGGGAGGGGAGGAGAGGCGAGGCGAGGCGAGGAGAGGAGAGGAGAGGAGAGGAGAGGAGAGGAGAGGAGAGGGTTGGCCTCTCGTCTCTGAGCAGCCGAGGTACATCATAAAGTTCCTGCACCAAAGTTCCCATACTGTGCTAAGGAGAAAGGCCTCTTGGCTCCTTTTTCAAATCTCACTTTAAAGCAAAAGGTTGTGGGTACAAATCTTTAATCTCACCACTCAAGAGACAGAGAGAAACTACTAGTTGTTTGTGAAGTTTAAGGGCAGCCTGAGTTACATAGAAAGACCCAGTCTCAAAAAATAAAAATAAGAAAGAAAAAAACAGGAAAACCAACTACCTTTACAAAGAACCATTGTTGTGCTGGAGAAATGGCTCAGTGGTAAAGAACACTTGATGCTCTTGCCGAGGACTTGGGCATGATTCTCAGCACTCATACAGTGGCTCACAACCATCTCACAACTCCAGTTCCGGAGAGCCAAGGCCCTCTTTTGACCTCCTCAAGCACCAGGCACGCATGTAGTGTACATAAATGCATGCAGGCAAAACACTCATATACATGAGATTAATTAATTTTTAAAAATTTACTCATTCGGGGCTGGAGAGATGGCTCAGCGGTTAGGAGCACCGTCTGCTCTTCCAGAGGACCCGGGTTCGATTCCCAGCACCCACATGGCAGCTAACAACTGTCTGTAGTTCCAGTTCCAGGCAAACACCAAGGCAAATAAATAAATAAAGGTTTAAAAAAAAAAAATTTACTCATTCTTGGGACTGGAGAGATGGCTCAGTGGTTAAGAGCACCGTCTGCTCTTCCAGAGGACACGGGTTCGATTCCCAGCACCCACATGGCAGCTAACAACTTTCTGTAGTTCCAGTTCCAGGCAAACACCAAGGCAAATAAATAAATAAATAAATAAAGTTTAAAAAAAAATTTTCCTCATTCTTAAATTTAGTGCTCATAACATGGATCATATATGGAGAGAAAAAAATGAATTACAACAAGCATCCGTAGAGAGAATATTACAAAATAGAAACATTACAAAACAAAATTTAATAAAATGTTAAATCTACACATTCAAGAAAAAAGGTCCTTGCACATTTCAAAATATGTGATTTTACAGCGGTGCCCAAAAAAATACTTAATGCATTGAACATGCACCAGAATCCAATGTCACCGCTGTCATCTGACAGACCCTTGACTTCAAACACCACTGGCTCTTTGAACTTTGACAAGTTCCTTATATTCTCTGAGAACCTGACTCCTTCCATGTAAAATGACACTAACAAAATCTCATCACTGGGATATTTTCTGACATAGAATAGGTAGGAAGATATGCATTAGTAAGATACATACATTAGCTTATCATTTGATGAATTTTTATCAATGTGATCAGTTCTCCAGGCAAGACGGAGATATTTCCCTCCTATATTCTTCTACTCATGTCCACTCACTCACCCAGAGATATGTATGTGGCATTGGTTAGTTCTACAACTCAATGGAATGAGGAATTTCCCCTATCTGATGTCTGCCCTCTTTTATTCTACATAACAATTTTGAGGTTCAGCTTTTTTAAAGAAGAATTTTGTTTTCAGTGTAGGGACTGAACTCAAATGTTTTTTCAAACAGTAAGAAGACAGACTACTAAAATTTGTTTATTAGAAATATTCATTATGGGGCTGGAGAGATGGCTCAGCGGTTAAGAGCACCGTCTGCTCTTCCAGAGGACCCGGGTTCGATTCCCAGTACCCACATGGCAGCTAACAACTGTCTGTAGTTCCAGTTCCAGGCAAACACCAAGACAAATAAATAAATAAAATAAAGTTTTTTTTTTTAAAAAAAAAAAAGAAAGAAATATTCATTATGAACTATCTCACCACTAATAGTAATGCATGAAGTATTAAATACACACATTTCAAAGCCTGGAGAGCCTTTTGGTATTGAATACTCTATACTTCTCATACATAACAAATACAGAAGACACTTAATTTACCCATAATCTTTTATATCTAATAGATAATCTTTTAATGCCACAAAATACAGAATGTTCAAAACTAAAAATAAATTTGTCTACCTACCTAACTAGGAAGTTCTGTGCTGACAGCACACTGTGCTCGGTGTATGTGTTAGCTGAGCCTCAGAGTCCTACACAGAAGCTCCTGATACAGATACTGAACTTTCAACCTCAAGGTAGTCTCTATCCCTGCCCAGTGCAAGAGTGTAGTCAGGTAATACGTTAATGCTGTTGTACATGGCCCAGGACTATTTTATGGGACAGGAAATAAGGCACAATTTGAAAAGTTCATCTGAGAACTTTTGTTTAAGATAGGGTCTCACTATGTAGTCCAGGCTGGCCTCTGAAATGGTGGCTGAGATTAAGGACATCTACCTGGATAATTGTTTTTTTTTTTAAGACAGGATCTCATTAAATTAACCAGCTTGTCTCAAAATTGCTGGAGCAAGTAATCCTGCATCAGCTTCTTAAGGGCTGTGATTAAGGTGCTTATCACCATCCCAACTAAATCATTCATTACTCTGTGTACAAAATATGCACTTTCCTAAAATCCAAGACCCATTCTTTGGGAACAAGAGAAAAAGAAAAAGTAAATTAATGGAGTGCTTGTACAAAGCCCTAGGTTTTTATCCCCAATACCATAAAACCAGTTCAGCAGCTCATGCCAGGAATCCCAGCACTTGGAAGGATAGACATTAAAGGTCATCCTCTAGTTCACAGCAAGTTCAAGGCTAGCCTGGGATAAATGTAACTTTGTAGATGAGTGGGCGGGTGGAGGGACAGACGGATGGAGAACGGGAGGAAAACAGGGAAGGAAGGGAAAAAGAAAAGAAAATGAATGGAAAAAAATCTAAAACATTAACAGTTTCTTATAATAACATGAATAATATGCAACACTTTCCTGACAGTTAAGATACTAGAGCATAAATATAGTCTCAAAAAATCTCAAGGGAAAAAAAAAAGAAAAAAGAAGAAACTGTGGAAATACGAGGCCAAGCTGCCCTGTGTGAGAACCTCGGGCAGCACTCTTGGGTTGAAGCTGGGCCTCAGGAGCTCAGAGTAACGGATCTTCCACAAGCTATTGCCAGGGCTTCCCGCCACCCCACTTTCTTTTAATTTTGTCCCATGGGCTCACTAGGTAGCACAGGCTGGCCTTGAACTTTCCACTGTCCTGTCTCAGCCTCCTGAGTAGTGGGTTTCTGGGCCTCTCTTCCCAGAGAAGCTGTCACTGTAATTTACAGAGGAATCAGAGCTCTCCAGAGATGTGACAAAAGCAAGCTTCTACATGGTAATCTTTAAGGGAGATAGTTTAGGAAATAGCTCATGATTTTTTTTTTCTCTACAATTTGTTAGAGAACAAAAGAAAAAGGAAAAAAGATCCAAATACACCCTCTCCAGAAACTCAAAACTTTTTTTTCAAAACAGTTTTATTAAGTGTAAGTAGACTTTTCTCTCACAAGAATGAATATATTTATTATACTTACATCACACAATTTGCCCTTAGCATATAGAAAGCTTCTCTAAAATGTATTTGTCACCAAGACAAAGGCAGTACCACAAGCACACTAGATGACCTAAAAACAGAACAGGCCTAAGTGCGCACAGAGACCAGAAGCCAGCCTTGGATCCCCTTGGAGCTGAAGTTACAGGCAGTCAGCTGAAAACTGTCTCTCATGGATGACAGGGAGCGAACACTAATCCTCTACAAGAGTACCAAGTGTTCCTAACCACTAAACCATCTCTGCCGACCCATGCATCCACTTTTTAAATTTTTTAGTGGCAGAGCATGGTGGCACAGACCTTTACAGTCCCAGCACTCAGGAGGCGGAGGCAGAGACAGAGATCTCTGTGAGTTCAAAGGTCAGCTGATGGTACAGGAGTTCCAGGACAGTCTGCTCAGTGAGACCTTGACTTAGGACCAGCAAACATTAGTAGTAGAAATCAAACTGAAGTCACTTACATTGTTATTCCCTCTCTACAGCCCACCACACACAACAGAAATAGAAATAAATTAGTTACAAATTTAGGTGGTTCCTAAATTCCTGGTCTAAAGTCATAATCTTGGTTGTAATCACAGAAGAAACAACAGGAAAACAGGACTTTTTCAAGGACAAAGGCAGGGAGAATGCCTGAAAAATCTGAGAATCCGAGTCTTATAAAATGTTCTAACTTTAGAATCTAAAGTTGTCTTTATGCCAATTAACAGGCAAGGAAGCTTGCCCAGGTACACCTACTGAGTAATTCTGCATAACACACTAACAATAGGCCTTGCCCTCAAGCAGCTTACACTAACAATAAAAGCCAACCACAGAGATAGCAAAGCAAAGCAAGATTAAGGACCATATGACTCCCCATGGGGAAAATTAGGATGTTTGAGTTCAAAGTAGAGAACCATCACCATGGACCACATTAAGCCTAAAAAATAACCTCCCTAAAGGTGGGCAGCAACTGTCACAGAGCGTGAAGAAGAGGTGGGAGGATGAATCTGTGCTCTGCCCTCCCTGCCCGACTCCTCTGACAAGGCTGTTGGCAAAGGATCTGAATCCGACTCCTTTCATCAGCATTAAGCAATAACATGAATAAGATTAAAAATACAGAACAATTCAGGGTTCCTGCCACTCCCAACAGCAAGCTGGGGAGCATCAAGATCTAAGCAAAGCAAACCTCAGTGCCCCAGCTAGGGCCAGCTGTAGATGGATTGCCTGATGGATGATGGTCTAGCTCAGAATCAGCTTCCTGTGTAAGTGGGTAATTGCCCAGATGAAGAGGCATCTTCCAAGGCAAAGAAAAAGATGATAATCTAGCAACATGTGTGCACACAAACACAAACCAATAGAAGCATCGCAGATGCAGTGATCTGACTCAGAGGCTGGTCCTGCTCCTTGCCAACAGACAGGCCAATTCCTATGTCCATCAGATCACCTCTCCTCTGTTTTCACCTGGGTTTTCAAACTTGAGCACATCAAGAAACGGTAGTACTGTACCACTTTAGAAGTTCTGTGTTTTCTGATGTCTCTTTTTTATTGTATGTTCTGGGGAAAAACAAAACAAAAAACAAAAAACTGTTTTGTCTGATCTCTGAGTCCAAAGACCAGGCTGGACCTGAACTCATTGCTGAGTTCTTAGTACATAGCAGGCACCTAGCTACATGCCATACATGATTACCTGAGTTACACACACAAGGACACTAAAGAAGTGAGTAGCTGATATTATTTTACAGAAGAGTAAGTTTAGAGCTGTGCCTGGCACTCAGTAAACAGAAATCCAAGCCCTGTATGAACCAATAGTTCAGATAGGAGGGGGTATAACAGCATCGGGCTGCCCTTCCTCTGAACCACTGCCATGTATTATGAATACTCATAGTCCATTTGTTAGTAATGGTGCAGTGTCTGTGGATAATGCAACAAAAAGTAGCCAAGATGGAAATGTTACTTTTAGATAAAGAGATCAAGACAGATCTCCTAGAAAAGGTATACATGAGACAGACCATATTAAGTAGGTGAGGGAAACTGAGTACAGAATGTTAAAACTCAGCTGAAGTGAAGAATTATTATGGGAGAGTGGTGGTGAATGTCCCTAAAATGTAGGAAAGAGGGTAAGAGCCCTGAGTGCTCTTGTAGAGAACTCAGGTGCAGTTCCCAGCACCCACACGGCAGTTCGTATCTACCTGTCACTCCAGTTCCAGGGGATCCAACTCCCTCTTTTGGCCTCTGTGAATTATTATGGAATATTATTTTAACTAGGCAAAGATGTGTTGCATGTTTGCGCTGTGGAATATTACTTCAACTGTGTAAAAGTGTGTTACATTCGTTCATGCTGCATCTGTTTCCCCTTGCCTGCCTAAGGCACCTGACTGCTCTAATCAACAGCTGAACGGCCAATAGCTAGACAGAAGAAGGATAGGTAGAGCTGGTAGGCAGAGAGAATAATAAGAGAAATCTAGGCTCAAGAAGAATGAAGGAGACAACCGGGACCAGAAGCCACACAGCTGCCCTCTAGCTAGCTTGATTAGCCGTGAAAGTGAGATATACATTAGGAAAGGAAGGTAAAAAGTCCCAAGGCAAAACGCAGGTAACATAACTAATAAGAAGTCTCTATGTCATCAAAAAAAAAAAAAAAAAGAAGTTTCTATGTCATGATTTGGGAGCTAGTCAGTGGCCCCAAAAAAAGAAAGCCTGGTGCAGTAAGTATCCACACATACAATGCATAGACAACACATCAACAAATAAAAATAAATTTTTAAAAAAAGTAACTTAGGGCCATATTGTAAGAAATTTAAATATTCAAATAGTTTAGATTTTAATGTCATAATCATACTTTGTTTAAAATAGTTTTACTATGTATCCCAGGCTGACCTTGAATTTCTGCCTAAATCTCTCAAGTGCTGGGATTATAGGTATGTACTACCACACCCAACTCTGTAGTGATATACTGTGTGTGTGCTCTACAGAAATAAAGTTTACCTGAAGATCTGAGGACAGCCACAGAGTTAGCCACTGAGGTCAGGGATAGGTGACACACACCTTCAACCTAGCACTAGGGAGGCAGAGGCAGAGGTCCATCTGGATCTCTGTGAGTTCAAGGTCACACTGGGCTACGTGAGATTGATCTAGTCTAGGAGAGAAACAGAGCCAGACTTGATGTCACACACCTTTAATCACAGAACCTGGGATTCTATACCTCTGCTCCTGACACTTGGGAAGCACACACATGCTTTTAATCTCAGCACAAGGAAGTTTGAATCAGGAAGTAATATGGCTGGGCAGAAAAAGGTAACTAAGGCTGGATGAGACAGACAGAGTTCACCCTTCCATTTAGGCTGGGCTCCTTTCCCCTCCCTTCCGGCTGAGGACTCTCTTAAAGGCATTCAGTCTGAGGATTTGTGGAGACAGGATGAACCCCTTTCAGTCTGAGGAACTGGCTAGATGAGAAGTGGCTGTGGCTTGTTCCTTTGTCTCTCTGATCTTTCAGCTTTTCCCCAATATCTGGCTCCAGGTTTTTATTATAAGACCAAATGGAATTTGTGCAACACAACTCTCATGAACTATTTTTGTCTTTCTTATGGTTTCACTATAAGGGTTAGGGTTAAAATATATCAACATATTCTGACATACAGTAGACATACCCATCATCTCACATACCCCCCTTTTTTGGAAAAGCACTTATCAAAACACCTAAATAAAATCTATTATTAACTATAATCTTTATGGTGTACATTGGGCCTCTTGATGTATACTTTAAAATCTAAGCTAGTATGAACAGTCCCCTACAAAGAAACGAGAAAATAGAAAAATCCCCCAGTGTGAGAGCAGTCAAAGGGAAAGATGGAAAACCAGATATGGTGGTACACATCAGTAATCCCAGCACTCGGGAGGGCGAGACAGGGATGCCAGGAGTTCTAGACCAGCCCATACTCACTGTGAGACTCTATCTGGCTCTGACTTCCCAGGCTATGCACTGACAATACAGTTCTAGTTCTCTCACTAAAGTAACCCAAGGATTTCACAAAGTATCTCCCTTTACTTTATTTACACTACTTTTTTCTCTTTCTCCTTTCATCCCTTATTCTCTATTCCTCCTTCCACAGGCCATCCTCTCATTAAGGGTCCACTTTTGTCCTAAACATTCATATCCTCTTTAGCTCTCCCAGAGGTTCTCTATTTTCTTGAGCCTATGACCAACCCTTCTGAGCTGCTCATAACCTACCATCAGGAATGACAGAGGCACGCATGCAAGTCCTCATGTGCAAGCCCCATCCACTCTGCCCACCCACCATGCACCATAAACCTAAGTGTTCTTGACAGCCACCCCGACTCCTGAAGCTGAAGACTGTTTACAGACAGGTCCTGATGTTCTCATTTGTGCGCTTTTGACTCTACCAGCTGAGATATGAGATACACCTAACAAGTCCATCTAGCAGATTTGAAAGTGAACACAGTTAAAAGACAACTGGCCATTTACATGTGTCCAGCTTTAAAAACATCAGGACATATATTACAAGTTGATACATAGCACAGGCCTTTGCCCAAGCTCAGTACCACAACCAAGAATCCAGGATCATGAACACAAATGATTGAAATCAACAGAGATAAAATTTACAGCATATCTGAAAAGCTTTCCCTCTGAGGACTCCTGACTCCATCTTGACTACCTGAATGCTTTCAACAGGCAATTCAAACTCAGAGCTCAGCTCACGTGAATGGTGCCCTTCATTAAGGGAAGCCAGGTGGTTAAAATGCTGGACGATGAAGTTCTGGCTTAAAAGAATTAGTATGTCTCTGTTCAGCTAAGATGTGAGGTGCAGCTCCGTGAGAGAAACAGAAGGCTCCGTCAGTGACGGCATGTAACTCAGCTAATTAAGATGAATTCTCTGAACTGTTTACTTAGTGACCGCCCGCCAAGTTCTATAAGGAAAATAAGGGTTGCTGTAATTATGCAGCTTTGTATCTCATTAGCTACCACAGCAGAAGATTATGTATTGTGCAATAATTATATTTGTTGAGCCAATAAAATCAAAAGCTACTGTCAGAGAGCTGTGTTAATGTGGCCCTTACAACAGTAAATCTTTTTCCTCTTTCAAAACTAAGACAGGCCCAGAATTCCTAAAACAATCTCCACACTCAAATTATGAACTATTTACTTCATCAGTTTCTTCAGCCTATGGAGAAATGGTTCCTGACTCAGTCAGGAACTTTCCTACTACCCCACCAACCAGTTAAGAAAAGGAAATGGGGGCTCTGCTCTCTCTCTCCAGGTCAACATTACAGTCAGTGGTTTGTCATGGAAAGCGAGGTCCACTGCCATCTAAAGTTAAAGGACAACCCTCTCCACTCAATGAGGTTTAAACAAAATTTTCAAAAATACGGAAATCCAGTGCAGAGCATAGTGGGGCAGACCTTCAAATCCAGAACCTGAGAGGTATGAGCAGAATGGCCAGTCTACATAGGGAGTCCCAGGACAGCTTGGGCTACAGAGTGAGAGCCTGTCTCTACCTTGGCCTCCAAATCCAAGTTATATTTTCCTGGCCTTCAATCATTCTTAAAAAAAAAAAAAAAAAAAAAAAAAAAAAAATTATGTTTTGTGCATTGGTGTCAGATCCCCTGAAACTAAAGTTACAGACAGCTGTGAGCTGGCACGTATGTGCTGGGAATTGAACCCGGGTCCTCTGGAAGAGCAGCCAGCACTCCCAACCACTGAGCCATCTCTCCAGCCCCCAATCATTCTTTATAATTTGATTATGTTTACTATCAACCACCTCAATATCATGGAAACAAAAGCCAATGTAAAACTATTTTCATTCCTTTCTCGAGGAGTTCAGTGTCCTGCCTGGCACACAGGTTCTTAATTATTATTTAATTGACTTAAAGATTATTTTCACAGTACAAGACCTCTGCTCGATAAACACTTAAGTCAGATGAGAAGAGAAGCTTTGGGAATACCAATCACAGGGTGGACAAGAAGCCACAGGACGGAATCTAGTTTTGAGCAATGTTGTTGTCAATGACAAACACCAAGATGCCGAGGAATCCGAGCTCTGGGATCCTATCTCTCTACTGTTTTCTTTTGCAGCAAAGTCCCTCCTGTAGCTCAGCAGGCCTCTATGCTACTGCCGAGAAGACTGAACAGGTCAGTCTCTTGGCTTCAGTAAGACCTGGGGCCACAGGCCTATACCACAGCACTTAGCTTTATCTCTACTGACTTATATGGGGGGGGAAGTAGGGAGATCATGAAGAAATCCATCAAACTGCTTCTAAAAACTTAGCAGAGGCCTTTCTCAGTAGAGCAACAACCTGCCCCATCCTAATCCTATCCATAGCAAAGACAGTGTCTCTATATTGCCAAGTCCTGCATAGGCAAGATTTGAGTCCCAGTGACTGCATCTTAATTATGACTCAATTAGACAAGCCAAGACACACTGCTAAACAACAAGTAAACTGCTGACTAGAGATTGAATGATACAAACACAATGACATCGGCCAGGAAACTGTTTCCTCCTTGGGATCAAAAGATTCAAAGGCTGGTCACTTAAAGATAAACCTCTTCACACCACATTTCCATCATCTGGGGAAGGTCATGTGACACGCTAGTTCACAGCTGTAAAGCCAGCACTGAGGAGACTCAAGTGGGAGGAGCACAGTAACTTGGAGGCTAGCCTAAGCTACACAATGAGTTCCAAGCCTGTGACGCTACAGAACTTAAATATGTCAAAAGACAGAAGGTCAGGGACAGGGAGAAGAGAGGAGCCTGGTGTGAGTGTGCACCTTGAATCCTGGCAGAGACAGGAGGCTCTGGGAGTTTGGAAGCCAGCCTGGTCTACAGAGGAGTTCCAGGACACACAGAGAAACCCTGTCTCAGAAACACAAAACAGAAACAAAAAGAAAATGGCCAGGTATGATGGCCCATGCCTTTAGCCCCAGCACCGGGGAGACAGGCAGATGGTCTCTGAATTGGAGGCCAGCCTGCTCTATCCACATGTACAGTTCCAAGCCAGCCAGGGCTGGAGAGTGAGACCCTGTGGTGGAGGTGGCTCAGCAGTTTAAGAGCATTTGCTGCTCTTGAAGAGATAGATCCTGGGTTCATTTCCCCTCCAATGGATTTGGTGGCCTTTTCTTGCCCCTGTGAATAGCAAGCACACTTGGTGCACATCCGCACATACAAGCAAAACACTCACAGACATAAAATAAGAAAACATATTTGAATCAGGGCTGGAGACATGACTGAGAACATCAGATGTTCTTCTCCCAAAGGACCGGGTTTGATTCCCACCATCCACATGACTGTTATTCCAATTCCAGAGGACCTGATGCCCTCTTCTAATTTCCATGGACAACAGGCATACATGTGATGTAAAGGCATACATGCAGACAAAAGTCTCATACATGTAAAATTAAATAAATTATTAAAAAAAAAAAACAACTTGGGCTCTTGGTAGGTCAGGCACTCAAGGCCCTACATTCAATTCCAAACACACATCTAAAAAAATGTCACTGCCAATTTTTCATTTTGGGGCCAGAAAGATGGCTCAGTAGAAAAGGTGCTTGTCAGCAAGCCTTTGGGACCTGGTTTTGAGCCCTGGAACCCATATGATGGCAGCAGAGAAGAACTGAAACCTATAAACTGTCCTATACTCTCCACACATGCACATGAGCACCCCACACATACATATGTACATATATATATCACAACAATTATGTATATGTTTATAGTAATAAAGAAGGTAAATAATGGCACAATGACATGTTTTAAAATATAATAAAAGCTATAATTACTTTTTTTTTTTTTTTTTTTTTGGTTTTTCAAGGCAGGGTTTCTCTGTGTGGCCTTAGCTATTCTGGAACTCACCATGCAGACCAGGCTGACCTGAAACTCACAGAGATCCACCTGCCTCTGCCTCACGAGTGCTGGAATTAAAGGCTTGAAAGCTATTATTTCATACACTAAGTAAAACAAAAGAAGTTTTAAAAAGCAAGTCAAGCCAGCCAGGTATGGCCGGGCACACCTTTAGTCTAACACCAGCACTTGAGAGGCAGAGGCAGGTGAAGCACAGTCTCAGGACAGCCAGGGCTATAGTAGTGAGACCCTGCCAAAGAGGGGGAAAAAAAAGCAAACAAACCAAAAAACCAAGTATCTTGATAAGGAGGATAATAAAGAAAAATATTATCTACAAATCAGCCACAAGAGTTAGCCAGCTACCTTTCTTATTCTCAAACAATGAGACAGTGTTTGTTAGGAAGCCCAGCAGAGGAATTCTGGTTCCAAAGGTGACAACGGGCCATGTGAGGTGACCACCTGTGGACTCTGCCCACCTCGGCCCTTCTGAAGCTCCAAAGGCAGATGAGAAACAAAGCCTTCTGTCTAAACACAGTTTGGGAAGGACTGTCAATCTATAACCAAATGTCTGTTCAGCAGCCAAGGAACATTGGAAAATGAGATGACATGTGGCAACCCCCTTCCTGGCCTCCCAAGTCCTGCACAAGGGTTTGTGGTTATTCTTGTCCTCCAAGAGTATCACTTTCAGAGAGAATCTGCTAAGCACCCGGGAAAGCCACTCTGGAGCAGCTGGACTAGGAGTTTCCCTTGAGCTCACAAGGCCCAGCCCCAGGAGAGAGCGAGAGGCAACAGCTCTGCGTTCCCACCCCACCCTAAGGAGACCACAGCCTTGATCACCCGCTAGAATCTCGAGATGGCTTTCACTAGAGGCACCGGTGGGAGGCTAAAGATCAGGGTCCTTGGTCACTCGTTCTGCTGTTGTCTAATTCTTCAAACACTAAGTGAAAATTCCCTCCATACCCCCGAGTAAAAAGGAGAGTGGGAGACCCATAAATAACACTTTGACTAGCCACAAAGCCAACTATCTTGACCACTCCAGATTTTCTTAGAAACTGAGCTATACATGCTACCTTAAGCACTCTGCCCCAAGACCCTGGTGTCTGTTCCCTAAAGCTGACCAGTATAGGTAAACATACCCACACCAAAACCAAACTGGATGCCAAACCTCAGAAGTTTAAAACTATATAAACTTTTCTTAGGAAAAAAATCAAACCTGCCTGGTTTAGTGGTGCACACCTTTGATCCAAGCACTCAGGAGGCAGAGGCAGGCAGATCTCTTTGAGTCTGAGGTCAGCCTGGTCTACATAATAAACTCCAGGGCATCCAGGGCTGTATAGAGGGCCCTGTCTCCAAAATTAAAAACAATCTGCTTCTACAAGGGAACTAGAATTTGAAGGTGACGATTTAAGCCAAGATCACACAGTAGAATAAGGATGAGAAGAGATGGGGTGTTCTGACATTCTGTCATAGCCCAGATAACTAGAGAACCCCACATCCACCAGTGCAAGTGGAGGGACACCTTCCCCCCATGTATCTGTCTTTTAGAATGCACAATCCCTCTCTGTTCTTCACAATGGGCTGTGTGGTAACAGGCACTAAGTCACAGCCAAGGTCATTCACCAAGCATGACACAACACTGCGGCAGAATGCCCAAGTAAAGCAAGCAGCAGGACAGTGTGCGACAATAAAGGCTTTATGTGAGCCATGTGAATGTTTTCACTTTACCAAAGTTGGACCCAGCAGCACCTGAGGGCAGAAATGCTTCACCCAAAATCAAGTGTGGTGCTGCTAGGAATATTTTGGGGTTAATATGTACAACACTTCACCAAGAGCTTAACCTGATAAAAAAAGATACAGTTTTCTTTTCATATCAACATATGTCTACTTTAAAATTAACATCAAGCCCCCAGCACAGAGGCACTCACTCACTGCAGTAATCCCAGGACTCAGAAAATTGAGAAGAGGAGTAAATCCAAGGCCAGCTTGGGCTACTTGGCAATATGCTTCAGAAATAAAAGAGTCAAATGTAGCGATACTGGTCTGTAATCCCAGCCCTTAGGGAGCAAAGGCTGGAGGGTATGAACTGCACAAAGAGGAGGAGGAGGAAGAGACAGAGGAGGGGGAGGAGAATGGGGAAGGAGCTATAGATCATCCTCCATTGTGCAGATAAATAATAAATCACCAATTTCAACTCGATGCTATCATATCAAGAGTTCAAAGAAATCTGAACACTTAGACAAGCTGATACCCATTACCTCTGGTATTCATTCTCCTTATGCCCGCTATAATAACACTGCACAGCTTATTCTAGTTAGCTTATAGTTGCCATGATAAAACAATGGCCAAAAACAACCTAGAGAGGAAAAGGTTCATTTTATCTCACACTTCAGGGTAAAAGTCCATCATTGAGGGAATTGGGGCAGGCATTCAAGGCAGGAACTAAAGCAGAGACCATGAGGAGCGCTGCTCACTGGCCTGCTCTCTTGTGGCTGAACTACCTCCCTTGGGATCCCTTGGAATCAAACCCAGGCTCAAGAGCATGGCAGGACTCTAACAAATGAGCCACATCACTAGCCTCAGCTCTCTATCTTTCTTACACTGTCAGGACGACCTCACAGCGGTGGCACCAGCACTGTGGGCAAGACTCTCCTACATCAACCAGCAATCCAGACAAAGCCCAATAGACTAACTGCTCCACCGGCCAGCCTAAGGGAAGCAGTTCCTCAGCTGAGGTCCTCTCTTACCAGATACGCACAGGTTTATGTCAAATTGACAAAAACCATGACTGTGTTGTATCATCTTTGCTTCAGAAATTGTATTTCTATTCTATTTCTTTCAAAGTATTTAGTTCTAGATGTTGGTCATGTAGTTCAGTGGTAGAGCACTTGCTTGGGCCCAGGGACTTGTTCCCCAACACCACAAAACAAGCAAAGCATTTAATTTTAAATAAATTTCACTCCAACTTTCCTGTAATGAAACCAAACATGATTTTTTTTTCAATTTAAAGTATTTCTTTTAGGCTGAGTTACTCTTGTTGCTATCAATACTTTCTTTATACTTTAAATGACCAATGCAAATGTGTTACAAATTCTGATAATTAAAACCACACTGAATTACCTTGGAAAAGCTGTTTGGGCATGTGGCCACACATCTGTGATCCCAGCATTTGGGAGGCTAGGGTCACCTGAGTTTAATTCCTGGCCAGCTGAGCAAAGGCGGGGCTGCAGAGATGGCCCAGTGAGGGAGAGCACTTAGCACTCTGCAGAGGATTGGGGCTCGGTTCCCAACACCCGTGTGGTTCACAATATTTCCAGTTCCAGAGGCTCTGACATCATCTCCCGACTTCAAAGATACCAGGCTTGTATGTGTGTGTGTTCAAAATACTTGTGAATATAAAATAAAATCTTGTTTAAAACTATTTAAAAAAGGAAAAAATTTAAAAGTCATTAAATATCTAACTCTACAGTTAGAAAGCCTGCTAAAACTTTCTCTGTAACTCATGATTAGATCAACATATTTCTCTGATATCTACCAGAAAAGATCTGGGAGGAACATGCCCAGAACCAATGCAAGACTTTTGGCTACTCACTTGTAGTGTCAGAAAAGAACCCTCTTCCTTTAAAATACTTCCTGATTCTCCTGAGTTACTAAATTTGCCTGGAATAGGAAGTGTTTCTTAGAACTTTCAACTACTTAACAGTAAAATATTTAGTAAAAGTTGATTCCATCCATTCCCTAAACGTAAGCAGCAGAAGATATGTAACATGTACAAAAGATCTTTTCCAAAGTTCACAGATATATATACCCATTTTTAAAAATATTTTATTTTTATTTTATGTGAGTTGGTGTTCTGCCTGCATGTATAACTGTGTAAGGGTATCAGATCTTGAAATTAGAGACAGTTGTTAGCTGCCATGTGGATGCTGGGAATTGGTCAGTGCTCTCAACCGATGAGCCATCTCTCCAGCCCAGAAAACAGAACACATTTATTCCATCTTTATTTGATCCTCTACCTCAACTCTGCCCAGTGGGGTCACAGACACTGAATTATCTAGTTCCTCCCTCCCCTGCTAATCCTTCCCACACCTGGACTCAGTTGGAAGCCTTCCACTCAGGGTTCATCACTCTGAGAAAAACAGTTCTGAACACATCACCATTTCACACAAGGTGAATCTGCTAGAAACCAGGGCTTCAAGCATGATCCATAAGTGCTCTGCCTAGATCTCTGAACCTAGATGTTTAGACAGAATTCACGTAGTATAAAACCATCCTTTAGAGGTGCATGATTTCCCTAAAAAAAAAAAAAAAAAAAAACCAATCCAGAGTTGTGCAACTATCACCATCTAACTCCAAAAAATTTTCATCACCTCAGAAAGCAACCTTATGCCCACTGGCAGTCACTTTCACTCTCACTTCCATCCAAAGTCCTGACAATCCCTATTGTTTTGTATCTCTACGGGCTTGCCTGTTGGGGACATGTCGTTGACATGGAATCATACAATACTGATGTTTTCAGGTGATACAGCGTCACTAATAGTCCACTGTGTTTTACGGCTAAACAATATTCCATTCTATAGAGATGTCATATTTTCCTTATTCATAAAATGTGGGACATGAGGGTTTTTTCCATTTTTGGTTACTGTAAATGCTAGTTATAAACATTTATGTAGGAAGTAAAAGCTAGACAAGTAATACAAGCACCTATGATCCTAATGGGCTCCTATTAAGAGACAGGGGGCAGAAACAGAATTCCTGGATGCTCCCAGGCCAACTAGTCTTGCCTCTTAAGAAAACGGGAAAAAAAAGAATCTGTGTCAAACAAGGGGAAAGGCAAGGGCCTCACAACCGGTGCCCACTATGATTCATGCACACCAGCATTCACACACATGCATGAATTCATGCACACATACATTCCACTCTATCTTACACACACAATCAAAAATACATTTGATTTTTTTTTTTTAATTTCTTGGTTTATTCTTAAGAGTGGGACTGTTGGATCAATAGCAACTGTATTTTCTTACAGACTTGATAATTTTTTCTAAAATAGCTGACTTCACCTTCCCACAAACAATATACAGAAGAATACATTTTACCTTCTGTATTCTCCTTACAGGGCCTGACCTCCACTCCTAAAAGTAAACAAACAAAAAACTCAAAGGCTAAGAATATGGGTCTGTGTATAGCACCTACAAGGCCCTGGGCTCAATCTCTAAGAGTAGAAACAAAAACTAAAACACCTTGCTTTTTCCTTGAGTCTCTTATATATGTTCTTTTTCTTTTTCTTTGTTTTTGTTTCATTTTGTTTTTGTTGGTTGGTTGGTTGGTTGGATTTTTTGGGGGGATGCTGGGAGTCAAATCCAAGACCTCACTGGTGCTGGTCAAGTACTCTATCACACTGAGCTACATCCCCAAGCCTTAGGTATGTTTTGGAATCTTTTCTTCCTCCCTTCTCTTTTTTGCTGTTATTTTGAAGCAAGAGTCTCCCTGTAACCCAGGTTTGCCCTGAATTGCAGGGATCCTCTTGCCTTAGCTTCTTGAGAGCTGGAAGTAGAGGCATGTAAAAGCCATGCCTGACTCTTAAGTGACATATTTTATGGAAACACATCCACCAGAAAGCATTAATAAAAATGGTATAGATATTAAGATGTGCTTAACCAACATGCCTGTGTGAGAACTGTAGCCATTTCGTTACTGGATGACATCACACACTCATTCCACCCTTGCAAACACTTCTTTTAAAATTCTCTTGAAGACCAGTTAATGTCAGCCTTCTGAGGTCATTTAGTCATAGCCCTTATCTTTAAAGATCAGACACCACTATTACCCAGACTGATCAACACTCTAATATGGGTCAGACTTATGTCCATATGAGTGTTGTCCCTGCAGTCCACAAATCCAATGCAATGAAAGCGAGAAGGGAGAAGAGGGAAGGGGTAGACAGAGAAGAGTAGACTTCTTTTCACCACAAAAATAGTCTTCAAAATGAAGTCGGATGTTTTTTCCTTTGGTTGTTTTGTTTTCGCTTTTGGTGGGGGGTTTTTAAACCAAAATTGGTTCTTTTTGAATTTATTTAATTCATTATGTATACAGTGTTCTGCCTACATGCCAGAAGAGGGCACCATATCTTATTATAGATGGTTGTGAACCACCATGTGGTTGCTGGGAATTGAACTCAGGACCTCTGGAAGAACAGTCAGTGCTCTTAACCTCTGAGCCATCTCTCTAGTCCCCATATTTTTCTATTTCTATACAGAATATACAAGCCCTGGTTGGTCTTGGCCTTGAGCCTTCTGTATCAGCCTCCTTAGTGCTGGGATTAGAGGCAGGCATGCACATCAAAAATGGAGCTTTATGATTAATATTATAAATAATTATGCAAAATGCCACCATTGGGAAGCTAGGGAAAGAGTACACAGAACTCTATATATGAATTCTGTAATTTCTTGTAATTCTGTAATTATCTTAAAGTAATAGGTTGGTGGAAAATGAATATTAAAAGAGAGGCTTAGATTAGGCATGAGGGCACATATCTTTAGGTTAAAGATATGCACTGGGGAGGAAAAAGCAGGCAGGTTTCTGCAAGTTTGAGGCCAACCTCGACTACATAGTGAATTCCAAACCAGCCAGGGCCATATAGTGAGACCCATCTTAAAAAGGGGGAGGGAGGGTCACTTTAAAAAGGAAACTATCCTAGGAAGATCCAAAAAGAAGATGCAATTCACACTGAAGAAATGACAACTAGCCCAGCTAACTCCACTATTCATTCAAGGACAATGTGGGAAAAATAGAAAAGGCAACTGGAACTAGACTGCAGGAGGCCTACCAAAGTCAGGTGTAAATGTGGGCTTGATTGAGCTGAGAAATGCCCAGATAGCAGGTAAAGCATCATTTCCTGAACACCTGTTTCTAGTACAGATCAACATTCCAATCAGTATGCTAAATAAGACCCATCCTCAGCCATGAGTCAGCGGCAGAACAGAGAAAGGAAAGGTGAAAGAAGGCTCCAGAACCATGTGAACCAATTCCCAGAATAAACTGATGTGTGTTTGTGTGTGTGTGCTTGTGTGTGTAAATATGTGTTCTGTATTTGTTTGTGTGTGTGTCTGTGTGTTATTGGTTCTGTTCTCCAAAGAACTTGACAGAGCCCAAATGTCAAGCTAAGCAATTCAGGACTCATCCAGTACAGCAGCAGTGTGCTTGGGGAGGGCTTTATTTTATAATGCATGAGAAAAATCAAAGCAGAGCTTTAGGTAGATTAATATGAGAACAGGAGGCTAGATGGACGGGATGAAAATGCCTCAAGGCAAAAAGACCAGTTATTACCACAATAGGCCAAGCATGGTGTAGTGTTAAGTGCTGGCAGTAAAACCAGACCACAGGGCTTAATGACTTAATACTCTGCAATCCTTTACAAAAAGCCTGTGTGTCTGAGCTCTGTATCATCATAATGACAAAGAAATATCTGTCCTTACTGGATGTGGAGGCAGTCAAAGTCAACCTAGGCTATATACCAATACCCTAACTCACACACAAACACAAAAATCCTTCAAAAGAAACTTCTTACTGAATTCCTAAAGGAAGAAAGGTTTTTAGATTGAAATCTCCAGTAGGTTAGAAGGAAGGGCCAGCAGATGGCTTAGCAGGGAAGCTCAGGACGCCACAGTCCACTGGGGAAATACAGTCACAAAGACCCTCTGGAATGCAGGGTGCCAAGGGCTGTCTGTCACAAAGACACTAAGAAGGGCTCTGAGATTGGCATGGCAGGCCCTTTTAAAAGAGTATTTCAGGGGCTGGAGAGGTGGCTCAGAGGTTAAGAGCACTGGCTGTTCTTCCAGAGGTCCTGAGTTCAATTCCCAGCAACCACATGGTGGCTCACAACCATCTATGATGACATCTGATACCCTCTTCTGTACACTGTATACATAATAAATAAATCTTTAAAAACAAATTTGAAAATAGAAGACACTGGATCTTGCTAGAGAAATATTTGCACATCCGTATTGTTGTTCTACTCATAACAGCAGGACATTGGTCCATCAGCTGGTGAATGGATAATGAAAATGTAGTATGTTTATATGATGAAATATAATTTGGCTATTAAAAAATGAAAGTATGAAATTTGCAGATAAGTGGGTAAAGCTAGAAAATCGTCCTAAAAGGAGTAACCCAGATCCAGAAAGATAAATACAGCCTGCTTCCTTTTAGATACGACATTCTAAATACCCAGATGTTAGGTAGCTAGTAAGGGACCAGGGGGAGGGAGAGTATCTTCCAAGGAAGAGGAAATTAGGGATAGTGTTATGAACTAGAATAGGAGGATTAAATTAAACGGGGAGGGGAGGGCAGGATAAAGGAAGGAAGATGGCGTCAGACAACTAACACTAAGCGACTTCTGAAAGCCATATGGAAGGACGCCTACTACTCTAAAAGCTTGCTAAGATAGGAAAAATTTTAAATGAAGCCATATAATGGAGGCCACAATGCCTCAACTAGACAATATATGCCACCAAGTAAATTCTCCAGTGCCAGTAACGAGCACTTGTTGAGTTGTTGGCTAAAGGGGTCCACGGACAATCACCCCTAAACATCACAGGCTATTGCACCCAAGAAGGAGCTTCACCCCCACTGACCAGCATTCAGAAGAGTGCTGGAAGGTTCTTTGTATGCTACCAAAGAAAATTAATCAGCATCACCTAGCTATAAACCCTGTAAACTAAGGCAGCGAGCGACCTGCCTGCAAGATACACTTGGTACAACGGTAACACAAATGTTCCGGAAGTAATCAATCACCTTTTAGATTGTATTTATGGCCAACTCTATGAGATGCAACCCACACCTGACAATGATAAAGTGGCTAAGAACCTGAGACTAGCTAGGCCATGGGCCCAAAGAGGAAGACTACTGCAATTATTCTAAGTGAACATAGCAATAAAATGACTCCTAATGATATACTGCTATCCCCACAGAGCAGTACATCACTTCACCCTCATCAGAGAAGCATCTTCTTGTAGCTGATGGTAATTAACACAGAGACTCACAACTGCTGAGTGAGTGACACACTATGACACATTCAGTCCTAAACATACTGCCTTTTTCACACCCTCTCCTCTCAGGCTCAGGGACCTATGTGAAAGAGGTGACGGAAAGAGTCAGAGGTGGTGGATGACATCTTCCGGACTCAACAGAAGAACTCAGAGAGACTACGGGAGCACATACAAGACCTGCACAAGTTCAAGACAAACCAAACAGAATAAGTGGACACGAAGTCCAACCCCGACCAGGAAGCTATTTGCAGTCACACCTGCTGGGAGAGAGAGCAGTTACGAAGTGACACCAATGTTATCAATAACTCCATGCAGGCCCGCACTCGGGAACAGCTGCCCACACAAGCTGGACTCCATGTGTTTTCTGTGCTTTTTTGCTTTTGTTTGGTTTTTGTTTGGCTTATTTTGATAGAAAAAGAAAGACCTTGAAGTTGGGTGGGTAGGGAAGTAGAAAGAATCCAAGAGAAAGTTGGAGAAGAATAAAGTATATTATCAAGATATATTGTATAAAAAATGTAAACTCGGGGCTGGAGAGATGGCTCAGCGGTTAAGAGCACCCTCTGCTCTTCCAGAGGACCCGGGTTCGATTCCCAGCACCCACATGGCAGCTAACAACTGTCTGTAGTCCCAGTTCCAGGCAAAACACCAAGGCAAATAGATAAATAAAGTTTTAAAAAAAAAAAGACTGCTTTAAAAAAAAAATGTAAACTCAATAAATACAAAGGATTTGGAGAAATAATGGAAACAGTAACAGTAATAGGAATCAATATTTTAAACTATTAAGCTGTCTCTGTATCGCAGTACTATGCTTTTGTAAAAGTTGGGATGTTTCACATTGACTCGGCCAATCCCATTATCGTCACTTCAAATATGAAAAGAGTCAGGCTTAGAGAGCACGGAGTGCTTTTATTGGAGGCCATGGAGGCCATGGAGTAGCCGTGCCGAAGGTGTCCCTTATTGGAGGCCATGGAGGCCATGGAGTAGCCGTGCCGAAGGTGTCCCTTATTGGAGGCCATGGAGGCCATGGAGTAGCCGTGCCGAAGGTGTCCCTTATTGGAGGCCATGGAG
>PVIH01000505.1:0-11567 GCA_004025045.1 Sigmodon hispidus
GAGGGGTTGGGGGGACTAAAATGGACATGGGGACCAGATTAGAAATAATCTCAAATTCCACAAAATGGGCTTCTGCTTGGGCACCTGGCAGTCACTTGCTGCTGGAGTGTTCTGGGGCCTGTTTCCTGGGTTGAAATGCTCTGTCTACTGTGCAGATTTGCTGTAGAACATGGAAAGTGTCTAGGCTCTCCCAGCCTCACTGTCTTCAGCTGAGGGGAGGGGGCCAGACAGGGAGGAAGGTTGGAGAATATAGAAAGCCAGGAAATGATGGAGAGGCAGAGGAGGAGGAGGAGGATGACAAGGGGAACAAGAAGGGAGAGGAAGTAAAGGGCGGAACAAGGAAAATTTGATGTGTGTGGGGGGTACAGGCTGGCAGGGGGCAGCAGGGCATGTGGGGGGTACGGGCTGGCAGAAGGGCCACAGACATGAATAAATGAAAGAATGAGGTAAATGATCCCGGGCGTAGATAAAATAAAGGGCAACCAGATAAGGGACGTAACGGTGACAGTCCTGAGTCCCTAAGATGCAGCCTCCAGTACCTGGCTCTGGTCTGTGTGGCAGCCATCAGAGACTTCTAGGCTCCAACCTGGCCCAGGTCGAGAAGAATCTGTCGGTTGCAGCCTTGACCCCATAAAGTAGAGCGCACTATACTGCTCAGTCAAGAAGTCTGGGCACCTGTTCAATTCTGACCTCTGAAAACTGAAAGCAAAAGCCATCCTGAGAGCCTTGCCTAGACCTTCCTGTCCCTCGGCTGGTTTCTTAGAAATCAGCTGCCCGTGTTTGCAGTGGAGGCCTGGACTTCCTTCCCAGCCAGTCCCTGGCAGGTATCTCGGTGCCAGCAAATAGATCCAGGCACTGTTGTTGGAATAGTCTATTTCCCATCAAGCTTGGAGGTCAAACATTGATCCTGCAAATGTCTACTCTGAGTCCTGTGTGCCAGTCACTGGGAATCTGAGCCATTTGCAAGTTTGGAGTCAAGAGAACCTAGGAGTGGATTGGGGACCACCAGGTCCAGCCCCCTAAGGCACTAAGAAGTGTGGGAAGCTTGGGTGACATGGGGCAGCAGAATCTGCTGGAAAGCTCACATCTTCAGAGAGGGCATCTTAGGCTGAGGGAACAGCCTCAGAAAAGATGGAGTGGTTATGATAGCTGGAAACTGAGCCATGTTCTCTCTCTCTCCATTTCAAGTGACTCTTAGAAGCCAGCCTCCTTCTCTTTCTGTGGGTGCAGGTCAGGGGCTCAGAGGAATGTATGTGTTCATTTTTTCTGGGAGGGGGCAAGCTGAACCCTGGGTCCTTGTTCTGACACCTACACCATTTAAATCCTTGTCAATATCCAGGGACCACACTGTTGGGAGGGGAAATAAGGCTCAGACAGGCTCCACAGGCAGAGTTGAGTTTGCTGAATTTGAAAGTACCCTCTCCTTTCCAAGGGTACTTTCCTGGGCTCATAATCTCTGCCCTATGTCCCTAGGAAGTGTCAAGGACAGCAGGAACCAAGGTTCCAGTGCTGTGGCATTGCCTAGCACTCAGGAATGCCTGCCACTATGCTGTCATGGTCCTGTATGGAGCCGGGGCTATCCAGGCTGCACCTTAGGTGAGCATGGCCAGACTTTATCGAAGTTCCTCAGGCTCCAGTTCAGAGTAGACATTTGTTCCAGGTGACAGATCTCCCTGGTACTTTCTTCTTGTCTTTGTTGAGACTGGGTTTTACATGGTCTAGGCTGACCCTGAACTCTCTATGTGGCTAAGGATGACCTTGATTCTCATGTCTCTACTTCCAGAGTGCTGGGACTGCGTGTTCCACCACCTGTATTTAGGTACTGCTAGGCATGAAACTCAGGTTTCCTGACTGCTGAGAGGGCACAGTACTGAAGCTGCATCTCACAGCAGTCTTTGCTCTATCGGGGAGCAGCTGGATGCATTGTGTGGGCTCCTAATCCAGCCAAGCCTGGCAGCCCCATGATATCTCTGTCTCCTGTATCATTTCCTCTCCTGTTGATGTTAGTCTCAGTGATGTTTCTGTCTCTCAAAGCCTGTGGAATCCCTCCATAGAGAAATAGGGATGCAGTTAGACCTGGCGGGAATGAGGGCCAAGGCAGGAAATAGAGCCCAGTTTCATTTTAGGAAACCAGGCAAGTAGCCTCTGTCTAGAAAAGACGAGATTCCTATGGCAGAAGCTGACATCTCTGCTGCCTGCCCAGCTGTCTGCCACAGAGAACAACTGGAACATAGGTTCTGGATTTGCTCACCTAACAGGGTTCTTCATAGACTCTTCATTGTTTTAGGTGCTAGGGATAGGACCCTGAGCCTGATACACACTAACAAATGCTCTATCACTTGGTAAGAACTCCAGACTTATTGTTGTTTTTTTTTTAAATTTTGAAACAAGGTTTTTCTAAATCTCCCAGGCTGTGTAGCCCAAGCTTTGACTTGCCTCAAGCTTTGGAGTAGGTGGGCTGGCATACCCATGCCACCAGGCTCTGCTGGGTTTGCGTCATTTTATTTATTTTCTCTGTCATTTGTAGGTTTGTTTTTGTTTTGAATTTTGGCCTGGAATTCTTGACCCTCCTTCTGGACCTACCATTTCTGGGTCATAATTGTTTACAAAATGTATTTTATTCTCATTGGAAAAAAATCCACATTATTATTATTATACTCCCACCCCTTTAAAGATAGGAAGTTAGTTTAGAACACTAAAACTGACGATGCCTCAGGCAATGGAAGTTGTAGACTCAGTCAAAGGGTCTGGAAGGGCTCAGTCCACCTAGAACAAACATTCCTTCTACCTTAGCTACTTAAGGCTGGGATGGCAGGCATGAACCACCTCACCTGACCACAGGGCTGTTCTTTATTGAACACTCTCATATGAGTTACTGTGTCAAGCACTTCACAGCACCTTATTTGGTTCTTTAAAAACCTTCTGGGACACAGATGAGTCTTTCCTTCCCAGAGCTGATTAAGAAGGCCACCGCAGGGCCTGGAGCTTTTGCCTTGGAGGAGGGTTCAGTTTTGTTCCTGGGGCCTCCATTGTGCCCCTCCCCCAGACTAACCCAGGTATCTGTTAATGGGAGAATCAGGAAGTGACTTATTCTACTGCCGTCATAGCCACTGAAGGATTTTTTAACTGTTCTACCTCTTCCAGACAGAACTTGGAAGCATGAACCTGTCTGAGGATGCTACTTGTAGGGGTGCCAACTCTCTAGATGGAATGAGTGGGAGATGGGCCCATTTCTCTGTCAGTAACTTTGAGCCCAATCTGTGCACATCTAGTTGCTGAATACCCTGAGCATTTGTCCAGAGGTCCAGAGGTAAAGGTGGGTGTCTAGATACCTAGGAGTGTCAACTTAGCCCAGCCAGGCCTAAGCATCCCATTAGTAGAGGGAAAAAGTCCCAGACTGGAACTATCCTGGCCTCTGGAGACATTGCTGGCATCCCTTGGGGCACAGAGTACGAAGGTGGTGCATTTCCAGGTACTGAGATGAGATTGGGGGCAGCAGAGGAAGAAGGGGACAGCGTGGTCCCTGGGGCGTTCAGCCTGCCCACCCGCCAGGCACAGCCGGTCTTCTTCGGGGAAGTCTCGGAGTCTGAGTTCCAGGAAGCGATAACGCTTGTTGAAACCTCTTTCTTGTGGCCTGGACTCGTCACACGGCTTGGTAGGGACCCACGTCAGGCAGGCTGGAGCCTAGGCAACTGCTGCCACCTCTGCCCTCCCCAAGAGGCTGAAGAGGGAGGAGTACCTTCAACTCCCATAACACCCTGCATGGCTGCCTCAGCTTCAACTCCCTAAACAGCGGTACGGTGACTACAGGGCTGCTGGGACAAGATCTTCCTGCTGCCCCTGACACACTGAGGATTCCAAGAACTAAGACCTCTCTACTCCTTCCCAGGAGATGATTCCAGAGTATAGCCTCTTAACCTTGGGCATTGGCACTCAGGGCTTTTGCTGGGCAGGGGAGTATCCTATGCCTTGCAGAGCCCTGGGCAGCATCCCCTGTACTGACTTGATACTAGATCCACCCTCATTCCCCCAATATGGCATGGGTGACAAATGGCTCCTGCTGTGACCTTGTGTTCTCTGGGGGCAGAATCCTGGTATAATTTCTGTGCCTGGTACATTTGATAGCAAAGCAGGCCTGAAGCATCTTGTGTTATACCTCCTGGCATTGCAGGGATAACACAGGAAGCTATTAGCACTGCCAGACTCTACCAGGACCCTTAAAAATACACCGTTTTGAGACAAAGCTGGCCTCAAATATACTAGCTTAGTATGGCCTTGAACTCCTGACCCTCCTGTGTTCACTTACCAGGACTGGGATTACAGGCATGTGCCACCATGCCTGGTTTATGTAGTCCTGGGGTAGAATCCAGAGTCTTGTGCATTGCTAAGTACTACCAACTGAGCTATATCTTCAGCCCCCGAGTGTGTCAGCTACATAAAACTACCTGAGGCTTAGGATGATGGAGCATGGCAGGCTGAGGGCAGACCAGTTCTGAGACTGATCCCCAGGACTCACATGGTGGAAGGAAAATATGTCTCTGGCAATTGTCCTCTGACCTACACACATCTGCCATGGTACCAGTGTACACCCCTCTGTATAAAGTAAATAAAGTGGAAAAAAGTGGGGTCCATATAGGGAGTAAGCAAATTTTTAAGAATCAAAGAGTCTTTAGGGAAATAGGAGACACTGTATCCGCAAAGCAAAAATAAACGTTTCCAGAAGGAAGCTTCAGAGCAGAGGGACTACAAAGGTGATTGCTGAAGCAAGCTTCACATCGCTAGCCTCGGAAGACACGCTAGAAAGATCTCAGAGAGAAGGAAGACGGAAATGAGAGGAGAGGAAAATGTCCCAGGTGTGGTGGCACACAGCTGTAGTCCACAGGTGTGGTGGCACACAGCTGTAGTCCACAGGTGTGGTGGCACACAGCTGTAGTCCCAGGTGTGGTGGCACACAGCTGTAGTCCACAGGTGTGGTGGCACACAGCTGCTGTTCACAGGTGTGGTGGCACACAGCTGTAGTCCACAGGTGTGGTGGCACATAGCTGTATTCCCAGGTGTGGTGGCACACAGCTGCTGTTCACAGGTGTGGTGGCACACAGCTGTAGTCCACAGGTGTGGTGGCACACAGCTGTATTCCCAGGTGTGGTGGCACACAGCTGTTGTCCACAGGTGTGATGGCACACAGCTGTAGTCCACAGGTGTGGTGGCACACAGCTGTAGTCCACAGGTGTGGTGGCACACAGCTGTATTCCCAGGTGTGGTAGCACACAGCTGTAGTCCCAGGTGTGGTGGCACACAGCTGTAGTCCACAGGTGTGGTGGCACACAGCTGTATTCCCAGGTGTGGTAGCACACAGCTGTTGTCCATAGGTGTGGTGGCACACAGTTGTAGTCCCAGGTGTGGTGGCACACAGCTGTAGTCCACAGGTGTGGTGGCACACAACTTTAGTTAGATAAAACGTAAGTTTTAGGCCAGCTTCATAGTGTGATCCTGTTGCCAAAGTAGAAGATGGGGAAGGGACACAGTCGGTATTGAGTCTGTGTCCTATTCCTGGGTGTTGCTAGTATGGCCAAGTGGTTGAGAGGCTAGTGAACCCTGCCTGGTCTTTAAGGGGCCTGTGGCTCTTGCCTGCCCCCTTGGAGCAGCAGGCACCACAAGAGCCAACCAGAGGCAGCCTCTGTAAAATACAAAGCCACATGCAGCTGGATGAAGTCTGTCAGCTGAGGCCACTCTCGACCACCCAGACTTTCTCTGTTTAGTCATGACTGTCCTAGAATTCACTATGGAGACCAGGCTGGCCTTGAACTTGGAGATCTACTTCTACCTCCCAAGTGCTGAGATTAAAGGTATGTGCCACCACTGCCTGGCAAGGACAGCTGTTCTTTTGTTTTCAAGACGGGTTTCTCTAATGTAACAATCCTGGCTATCCTGGAAGACTAGGCTGGCTTCAGACTCAGAGATATTTCTGCCTCTGCCTCCCAAATGCTGGGACTAAAAGTGTGTGCTACCACTGCCCAGCTGAAATGGGTGCTTCACAGGGAAACTAAGGCTCCATGAGAGAGGGGATGTTGGCCAAGGTCACACAACCAGAGATGGCTCAGTGACTTCTCCAGGAATTTGTTCTTTTTCCTTAGTGCCCCAGTCTATGGGAGTGGAGTGAAGTGTGGTGTGTATGTGTGTGTGTGTGTCTTTTCTGTTTTCCTACTATGTGCTGAGACTTGAGCTAATTTGAGGCTCAATGTGTCACGGTCCCATGGCCACGAAGGCATAGAGGGGGATTCAAACCCAGATCTCATTGCACCCTGCAACTGTTTCCCTGTGTGGTTTCTAACAGGCATTGGGTCAGGCAGTGACAGGGGCACATGCAGAACCCAGGGCTAGCAGAGAGGGGGCTGGAGGAGCAGAGGAGGGTGGGGAAACACCGAGCAGGAAGAGCAGAGCAGAAAGTGAAAGGGACCTGAGGCCCAGAATAGCTGTGGGTGACAGTGGAGGGAGGTGACAGCAGAGAGAGACTGCAGAAAGAGAATGGGGGGACCAGGAGGTGGATGCCCTCTCCCCAGGGAAGGAGGCCCAGGGTGGAGTCCACTGCTTGGTGGCCTGGAGGGCAGCTACACTGCAGGGAAGGAGTCAGGCAGAGGGCTGTCTGAGAGATAGGCAACTCTAGTGACAAGATGGGTAGGTGGGCTGTCCTTTCCCTGGAGCACAGAGAAGCCCCGCCCCTCACAGGAGCAGATGTGGATGCTCCTTAGACATAAGCAGGGCCTTTTTCAGTGCAGACTGGACCCACGGCAGGAGAGGGCAAGGGGAAAAAAGAGAACGGAGGAGGAGAAGGCAGGGGAGCCCTTCCAGACGTCTATGTCCCTTCTGTTGCTCCCGAGTCTTAGCTGTTCCATGTGCTGCCTCAGTTAATTAAAAAAGTATCCAACGGGGTTGATTTTGCAAACAGTGCCAGTCTTTCCATTCAGGTGGCCTCAGGACATCCCCATCCCTGCCTTTGGGGACCAGAGACCAGCTCATCCAGGGCTGAGGCTGAGGGTACCAAGGGGAGGGGACAGGAAACTCATGGGACAGGCTGTACCCAACCTTCAGGAGAACTCCGTGTTCAGGGCTGACGCATGTCCCGCCCTCCATCAGGGTGGGGACCTTGACCAGGGAGGGGATCTTGCCCAAACTGCTCTGATCTCTAGGAGGAACTCCACCCGCTTGCTTTCCAGGAACTCGGCCTGCCACTGCAGGCTGGTGGCTGAAGCCCAACCACAGGCTATGCCACTTCGGACAGGTCACTGCTACTCTGTACCTTGGCTCCCTCACCTGTGTTATTTGGAAAATGGGCCCCACACTTGGGTATATAGTGAGCACTCTGAGTTTTGATTTTCCCGTCAATTTCCTCCTCCCCTTCCCACCCCTCCCTTTTTTCCTCATCTCCTTTCTCTTCTTTCTGTCTCCTCTTTCATTTTTCGTGCTGGGGATAGAGCTCAGGGCCTTGCCAGACAAGCTTCCTGCTCCTGAGCCACACTCCTATCTGAGAAGACTGCGGGGCGATACATAGAAAAACAAAACAAAACGATAAAACCGCACAGTTCAGTGGCATTTAGCATGAGCAGCCGAGCTTCAGGGCTCATTAATATTGAGGCTTACCTAGCCTCGTTTTTCCATACACTGAGCGTGAGCACTGCACTTCCTGATACACTGTGTGCTACCAAGGTTCTCCTTTTACTTTCTATTTGGGGGTGGGGGTGAGGGTGGGAGGAGGCAGATCTCTCTCTCTCTCTCTCTCTCTCTCTCTCTCTCTCTCTCTCTCTCTCTCTCTCCAAGGTCTCATGTAGCCTAGGCTGGCTCCAAATTTTCTATGCAACTGAGGATGACCTCCTAACCTCCTGCCTCCCTCCTAAATGCTGGGGTACGGGTGTGCACCACCACATCTGGCTTGTGTGGAAATTGAACCCAGAGCTTTGTGCATGCTAGACAAATACTGCACTGATGAGCTACATTCCATCTCCAAGGCCTTTCTGCACCTCAGACAGACCCACTCTGCCTCCCTCAAACTGGGATAGCAGGTAAATCCCCCACCTGTAAGCCAGTTTCTAAAATGATCACAGAGTCTCCACTGAGATCAAATAAGTAGGGTGCTGCATCCTGGCATCCTGGTCCACACTGGGTGCTGCTGGCTTCTGTGCATTATAATACTGGGTGCTGCATGGCTTCTGTGCATTATGATACTGGGTGCTGCATGGCTTCTGTGCATTTTAATGACAAACTGAGTTTGAGGTGATGGGGCTGGGGAAAGTGGGGTTTCTTTCCTTTTCTGTCTCAGGAAGCCACTTAGCAACAGTGGGGACCTTTCTGTGACACCAGATTCAGTTGCAAAGTCCTATTGCGCTCTCTGTGCCTGTTAGGGACGGGGGCCCCAGGGCCCTGACAACACTCGCTCAGTTTGTCTTTCCTTGAGCTCACAGTGGGGTGGGCGCTCTGCTCATGCTCCTGTTTGGCAACTGCCTTAGCCCTGTAATCTTTTTTTTATTATTTAGGAATTTTTAAAATTCATTTGACATTACCAACCATAGATCTCCTCAATTCTGTAATCTTGTCCTCCACTGTAATGTCTGCAGTGGTTTCTGTTGTCTTCAACAGAACATGTCACATGTTTTCTGAGGCTGCAGGGTAAGTAAGCATGGTAGCATGATGAACCTTCTCCAGCTCTACTGTGTTGGAGAGATCTTGGTCTCCTGTCTACTAGAGCTGAGTTGCAATGCCACCTCTCACCAGCAGGAGGTGCTGGTCAGAACTCAATGCTTAGAAACTGGTTCTGCTGAAGAATAGAGCCCTGATTTGTTAACCAGAGGGGCTGCAGAGAACACGTGGCCAGTTGGAAACTCTCCATACTCATTCCTGCCCAAACTGCTGGTGTTTAACTTGCTTCCCCCCTGACCCCCGCCTTTGGGTCAAAAATTACTCTCAGAAATTCCTACAGTTGAGACTGACAGAGCAAGGCACTTCTCAGAAGCCAGAAGACCCAAACTAGCTGGGAAACACTGCACAAAGTGCTGAACAATCTATCATGGTGGGAAAGGCTTACGCTGCCCCTGCAGTCAGGAAGCAGAGAGGGGTGCACGCGGGTACTCAGCCCACTTTCTCCTTTTGCATTTCAGGATCCCAGCTCCTGGTACCGTGAGCTTTAACCTCCTTTGTGAATGTTGATAGAACCCCGTAGAGTGTGCACATCTATAATCCCAACACAAAAGAGGCTGAGGCAGGAGGATTGTGAGTTTGAGAAAAGCTTAGACTACAGAGCAAGACCCTGTCTCTGAAATAAAAACAAAGTGGCCCAAGGCTGGTAAGATGTGCCGAGGGCTCTTTGAGGGATGAAATGAGCTAAGCAGAAGAGTCAGCACTTGACGGCAGTGAGAAATGGTCCTGTCTGTTGCTTCAGCCTCCTATAATGGGATTCTGGTTCACCTAAAGCCCCAGTTGGGGGTGGTGCTTATGTATCTGGAGGGCTCTTCATTCATGTGGCTGGTAACTTGGCTTGTATTACCAGGGAACTTCTATGATGTTCCAAAACTCCCTCATACATCCTGGGCTTCCTCTGAGTGTGACAACCTCAAGGGAGTCACTTTACACCCGATAGGTCAGGTGGGACTCCAAGGACAAGCATTCTAGAACAGAAGGCAGAGAGCCAGTGAGAGGGTTCAGAGGTAAAGGCAGCTGCTAGCAAACCTGACCACCTCAGTTTGATTGCTGGGACCCAGAGAACTGACTCCATTGGGTTGTCCTTTCACACACACACTTTAACAAGGCACATCTGTGTGGCCTTGCAGGACTGGCCTCAGATGTTACATGGGGTCACTGCTGCTATGTTCTACCAACTGGACTTTGGAGGCACCGCTCTGGTGTCTGTTACAGATGTCTTCAGGGAGGTTCAGCTGAGCAGGAAGACCACCCTGGATGTGGGCAGCACCATGCCATGAGCTGGGATCCTGAAATGCAAAAGGAAGCAGTGTAAGCATTTGTCTTTCCCGCCATGATGGATTGTGCCCAAAACTGGAGCCCTAGGCTGCTCTTGTCAGATGTTCCACCACCGCACTGAAAGAAGCTAGTCAAAGCCCATTAAAGGCAGATCGGATGTGGACCCACCTGTCCACCGGGCTGTGCCTTCAAGGCAGTGTCTAGAACACTCACCCTCTCTGCTATAGATTGGAAATAATGTTCAGCATCTGTGAGAGAATGAGAGCATGGCCAGGGGCCACTTGATGAGATGATGGATAGATCACAGAGCTCCACATGCCAGGCAGTTAGGACAAGGTTGGCCCGTGGGCCTGGACATTGAACCGTCCTGAAGAGCATGGATAGGGACAGGTGTATCGAGGTCCACAATCGCCAGCTGACCAACCATGGCTGCCTCCCAGTTCTCTCACACATGTCTGTGGAATTAAAAAGAATATGTCTAACCAGACCTAATGCCAGTAATGGCAGCACCCAGAAGGCTGAGGGAGAATGATTATGAGTTGAAGGCTAACCTGGGCTACATAGTGAGAGCTACTATTAAACATAAAGCACATAGTGAAGATGTATCTTCCAAGGCTAGGTCAAAGAACATGGGTTCTGGGGATCTGAACTCAGGTCCTCAATGCTTACATGGCAAGTGCTTTATCCACTGAGCCCCTGCCGCCCCCCTTCTTTTTTGAGATAAGGGCTCACCAGACTGTTGCTGTATACCCAAGGATGATCCTCACTCCTCCAGCTTCTAAAGTGCTGGGATTATAGGCATGCTCCCCCATGCCTGGCTGGGAACCATCCTTTAAAAAGATGAACTAAAGGTCAAGTGAATAAATAAAAATAAACAAAGTTCTTGATACAATTCGGCAGGGCTCCACAAACAGCAGCTGGGACTGTTCACTGTACAGCCATTCCCAAGTGGCAAGAAGATCCTCTCAAGCAGGGGGCATGTGTAGTCAGAGTTAGAAAGAACAGAAAAGGTAGGACCCATAGGCACAGAGCCCCAGAGCCCTACCTTCCACTAGCTGTGTGCTCAGATAGGCCCTTAACCTCTCTGAGTACAGGGATGCTATGTGTCCCTCGAGGAAGGAAAGGGGCACAGCTTCTTCTGGGCCCTAGAATGTCCAGGCTGTCCTCTCCCCCATCCAGTGGTACCTCATCCCTGAGGAATTATCAGGAGGGGAGGGAGGGTCCTGGTGCTCTGATACTCTTAGCTCTCTCACCCTCCTGTCCCAGGAAGGGCATTTGTGTGACTGATGCCTACCTACCAGGAGGACTATGGGGTGCCGGAAGGGTAGGGAGTATCGGAACTTCCTTTGTAGGAAGCCTAGGAATTCACATGGCAGGACAGAAAGGCTGTCAGGAAGCCAGCATGGCTCTGTGTCATGGCATGGCTTGGTGAGTCTCTCCTGGACACTGACTCCAATTTGTCCAGTAAGGCATGTCCTCTCAGCCAAGACGGTTTCATATTGCCAGGGATCCCAGCAGAGACTAGAAGAAGGGTTACTGTGAGAACCCTAGGGAGGTAACCCCAATGTTTCCAGAGAGGGATCTTTGCTTCTGACTCATAC
>PVIH01000505.1:11667-140762 GCA_004025045.1 Sigmodon hispidus
GGAATGGTAGAGGGTATTAGGAGGGTGGGGGAATGGTGGGGGATGGGGAGGATGATGGGATGGTAGAAAAATGATGAAGGTTGGTAGGAGGATGCTGAAAGAGATCTCGCTGAAGATAGGAAACTGCACCTGAGCTCAGCCCTATCTCTACCCAGTATACCACTGGTCATATGAAGTCAATATAGCAACTTGTCACTACAGAGACTGCACCAGTGCCTGTCCAGGGACCAGTTGCTCTTGCACAAGACCCTGGTCATGTAGGGTCTTGTGTCATCCCTGTCCCCAAGCCCACCAGTCACCATCTGCCCTAATCATGGCTTCTTAGATGGAGGCCTTAGTGCTGTGATACTGAGTCAGGTGATCAGGGTCAGGTTGACTGGAGTCTTTATGTCCATTCTGTAGGCTCAATTGCCAGAACCATCATTCTTGGGTAGGGGGTACAGGCAAAGCTGCGTCCAGAAGCCCACAGGTGAGCTCTGACAAAGCCTTGCAGGTACCCAGTGCTACCTCAGAAACCTCCCTGAGTGGTATGATAAGGACTAACGGTGGAGGGGGTGTCACTAAAGATGCTAGGACAGCACTGAGCACCGACCACAGCTGGAAGCGCTCTCCATTTGCCCCACCCTCCCCACACGTGCTCTCATCTCTCTCCAGAACAGTGGGCATCTCCTCCTCACCCCATGGCTTCACAACCACTGTCCCCAGCACAGCTTCTGAGAGCATTGGAGCTGATGCCCTGCCTCAGTGGTTCCTCCAGCACTGAAGGTGTTAGTCAGTTCCCTCCAAGGCAGGTGCCAAGGTCACAGGAAGCAGTGCACTATAGTTTAAGGTGATGACATAGACAAGACACTGGATCAGAGTGCAGGGAGACATCTGGGGGGACCTAGGGCCACACTCCCAAGTTGGTGGGAGCCAGGCCTTGCTTGGCTCCAACCAATGGTTCCTCTAGCATAAAGGGATGGCATGTGAAAATCCTGGGGCCAAGGAAAGAAAGCATGTAACCAAGGATATGGGAGAAAGGGAGATCAGGAGCTAGGCCAGGTCAGAGGCTGCGGATGGTCCAGGAGAGGGTCCGGCAGTGTAGACACGGAGGAATCGGAGCGGCATGAGATGGAACACAGACATGTTAAATTTTAGAGGGACAATCAGGCCTCAGTTTTGTGTAGGGACCCTCCTTCCGTGGTACCACTGACCAGTACTAGTGGGCATCCTGAGTACCTGCACACAGGTGACTCTGTGTGCTTTGCAAGTTCTGGAGGATGAAATGAGATAGGCCCTGCCCCAGGGGTATGTGGGGAGGAGCCAAAGATTCAGAAAGCATCTCAGCCAAGAAGGGGCTGAACTGCTAACTTCATCCCCCCCCTCGACACCCCCCCACCCAGGCACTGCAAGATGCTCACACATGTGGAAGGTGGTGTCACAGGAATGGCACTGTAACTGGGGACAGAGGATGTGACCCCCCCCTTCCTCACAGTCCCACAAAGCTCACTTGCCCAGTGGAATCATCCTTTCTCCCCTTGCAGTAATAAGGGACTTGCGGAAGACTTTCTGGGTCTTCATCTGGCAGGGTTTGGCTTCATGGTCAAGGTCAAAATGAGATCACTTCCTCTGTGCAGATCTGTCTGTTTCCCTCAGGAGCTCAGTTCCGAGCAGGGCTGTCCCCGGCAGCAGTTGGATTATAAGGGGACATCCCCAGGATATCCTGAATAACCTTCCCAGACACACAGAGAAGGAAATAAGGAAACAGTACTAGGAAGTCAGGAGTGGACATTTCACCCCTGGGAACACCGGGCTGCAGTTGGCTTCCACAGTGTGATTTGGATAAAGAAAACCAATTCCTAATGGACATCTGTGTTCCAAGCTCTGACCTCCGAAGTGGCCTCTAGGACACCCCAGATGTTCCTCCCATCCGAGGGATGGGTTTAGGGGACCCAAGCACTATCTGAGATGTAGGAGGGGACAAACCTTGGGCTTGGCCTTTATCAGCTTCTGACTCCTGGCCAGGATTTCCCCTTCAGGCAACCAGCTTGCCACGGTGAGGCCTACCAGGGGACTTCTGGGGTGGCAGCTCAGCTGTGTCCTTGTATTTTGGAGGGGGGGTTGGTTCCCAGCCTTTCCCAAACTTCTTGCATCTTCCAACCTTTTCCTTCCCCTCCTCCCACCACTCTTCTCCTTTTTAAACAGTTATTTATGCTGGGTGGGGATGGCACAGGCCTTCAACCCTAGCACTCAGTGGCAGAGGCAGGGAGATCTTAGTGAGCCTGGCCTACAAGGCTACTTCCAGGACTGCTAGGGCTACACAGAGAAACTCTGTATTGAAAAACTAAAAAAAAAAAAAAAAAATGTTATTTATTATGTGTATGAATGTGTGTGTGTGTGTGTGTGTGTGTGTGTGTCTGCACGTGCACACACGGACACACATGTGTGAGCGTGTATATGATGTTGGGACATGTGGAAGTGCGCTGGTCAGAGGAGTTTGTTCCGTTCTTCTTCCTTACTTGGGTCATCAGGCTTACATGTGGGGTCATCTGCCCAGCCCCTCTTTGTCTTTTGAGACAGTCTCACTACACAGGCCAGTCATCCTCCTGCCTCAGCTTCCAGAATGTGGACCTAACTCATAGGCATGAACCATCGCGCCTAGCTGATGTCTTTCTAGATGGATGTGACTCCGGCAATGCCTTTCTGCTCCTTGGCATCAGAAAGGGGTGTGTAGACATGTGCTTCATCCCCGAATTCATCCGGAAGTGTGAACTGGGAAGCTTCCACTCAGCACAAGACAATCCCTAGGGAAAAATCCAAGAGACAACCGAGATTCTGGTCCAGGTGGCCATGGAAATTGTACCTCACGTTTCTATGGAGTATAAATTCTCAGATCTCCATGGTTTCCTGTTGACAATCGCACTGAATCTCAGCTCCGCTGTTCCTGTTTGTTTTCTCCTTGCTCCCAACCTGTTGGGACTATTGCAGGGGTCTCTAGCTTGATCTTAACCTGTCTGGTGTAGCTTCCCACTAGCTTCAGGGTGAGCTCTGTGCAACCCAAATCTGATCAAGTCACACCTCCAGTTAAGCTATGCTCCTGGGTCCCTCTGTGAGGGAGGAGACCCATCATCTACGCATGCTTTCAGTCCTGAATCTGTTTCTTAGCAACATCTCTTTAACCCCATATTCTAGGGGAGTAGTGCATTTCTGTCTGCCCTCTTTCATCAATCATCTCTGGAGGCTGAGTCTGATGGCTTCTCAAGAGAAGTCCCCAGTGTTTGTAGATTCAAACAGAGGCTCATTTAAACAGGAGACACTGAACAGATCGGAGGTGCTCTAGAACTCCCCAGGAGACCACCTAGAAAAGGAGACAGAAAGGCCCAGGTTCAGCACAGAGCCAACCTGGTGATGCCCTCTCCTTTATAACCCTCTCAGAATTCCCCAAGTTTCCAGGATGAGCTCCCCATTCAAATTCCAGAGCTGCTGGGCTCTGACAGACTGGGCCTGTTCATATGCTACAAATAGCTGCAAGAGAGCTTGAGAAATCAGGAATGATGGCTTCTGAAGAGAATCCCTATGAAACAGTTTCATATTTAGGCTTTGCCTCGCCCTAAGCCCTTAGGAACAGTTTCCGCCCTATGGAAAGGAGAGCTACCTCAAGGTCAAAGTTCCCTAACTCACAGCTCGCTCACGTCACAGAGGAAAAGCCACTATCTGGTTGTCCAGTCCTTGGTACACAGTTCTTCTCACTCATGTCTGATTCTTCATCAGCCCTGAGGGTTGAAACTTTATGTATGTCCTGTGTCCAGCGACAATCGTCTCTTCTTCATTGCTACAGTTCTCCAAAGAGCTCCAGTCCAGTGGGAAAGATGGGCACCAAGGAGTGAGGGCAGCCCAGCATGGTACAGGCCATGACTGAGGGAGCCTAGAACACGTGACTGGCCCAGCTAGCAGCAGCTGGGAGGACCTCATAGAGGTGACAATGATGAGACTTGGAGAATCAGTGGGAGTCACAGAGACAAAGGTTGATTCAACAAGTCTACTGAAGCCCACAGGCAGGGGGATTTCAAGAAGTACTGTGTCACAGGGGATAACCACAAGGCAGGTGTCAAGGGATGGAACCACACAGGGAAGAGGGCTCCTGCTGCTTTAGTGGACCTGCCTTCAAGCTATGGCTAGTGCCAGGACAGTATAGTAATGACTCCTTGGGACAGGCAGCCACAGATCAGCCACTTAGGCAGTGGGGACCCTAGGCACCAGAAACCAAGATCAGGCTGCTGGGACGTGTCCAGACAAGAGGCAGGGAGGAGGGATCTGGGCAAGTCCCTGGCACAGCCTGCAAACTCAGTTTCCTTCTTTGCAAATAGAAGGGTGTCTCAAGCTATCAAGGCTACCCAATTTCTGTTCCCCTTGTACCCATGATGCTCTTGGAGCTAGTGATACCCTGATATGGTGGATGAGCTTCAGCCTGCCTCCCGCCAACCCCACAAGGGTGTAGGGACCCAGGTGTGGGCTGTAAGCTCTGCACAGAAAGAGATGAAGTGGGACATTTGCAGCACTTGCCTGGGTGAACCCCCAGGGACTAGGTTTCTCAGGCCAGTGGATGCCATCATTCCGGGAAGCTGGATCTCCATCATTTGCATAGCCACTATTAACAGGAAGAGGAACCTCATTGCCTCATCCACCAGGGCTGGGCTGCCACATTGGCTAGAGACTTAGTGAGACTGTGGCAGGAATTCTGACTGAGAGTTCATCCTCAGTGGCCAGAGAGATTATGGGACATGGTGCTTGGAAGCCCTGCACTTGGACTAGCTGTGCCCCAGGGAAGGAACAAGGTTTCAAAGTGAAAGCTGGGCCTGTTCACTGAGGTCAAAGTACACCACACTGTCCCAGAGCAATCCTGGTTCCCAGAAGTGGCGGAACACTTCCTGATTGCAGGAAATATCCGGCCTGCTACCTGGTCTCTGCCCTTCCCAGTCCCCACCAGTCCTTTCCAGTAAGTCGAGCTCTGAGCAGGAAGCCTGCACTCACATCTCTGAGCACACGTGGGGCAGGATGCAGCCATATCAGGAGCTGAGTGGTAAAAGTCAGAAGATGTGTGTGTGTGTGGGGGGTCTACCCTCCCTCATCTCTTCTGGGTCTGAAGCTTGCTATTGGTGTCTGCTTCCCTCCAGATGAGGTCACTCCAAACTTCACATGGGCTGTGCCTTCTCCTCCTCCTCCTTCTCCTTCTCCTTCTCCTTCTTTCATGAGACACGATTTTTCTGTATAGTCCTGGCTGTCCTGGAACTCACTCTGTAGTGGGCTGGCCTCAAACTCAGAGATCTGCCTGCCTCTGCTTCCCTGAGTGCTGGAATTAAAGGTGGGAGTCACCACACCTGCATATGGACTTCCTAATGGCAAGTTCTGATATGTTGGGGAAGGCCATACACCTAATTCCTGAAGACATAGCCGCATGAGGCTTGAATGCCCACTCTGATCCTGGCTGTGACCTTGGGCCAAGTCCCCCAGCTCAGCTTCTCTGTGTACAAGCAGGACTCTGGGGCAGTCTCCTTACCCTAGGTCTGAAGGAAAGAGCATGTACCATAGGGAAGGAAGATATCTGAACTCCTGCACCTACCAGAAGATGTTAGTGCCCCTCTGTTGGAGCCCTGAGGGAGCTGGGGTCATCCCAAGAGGCTAGCCCTTTGCAGGTGCCAGAGCAGGGGAGAAGCCAAAGTACTGTGTCTTCTGGGAGGGCTGAGGTAGGACCACATCTGGCTCAGAGGTTTCCTGGAAGAGGGAGTGTCTGACCTGGAGTGGAGGGCAGGTATCCATCACTCTGGGCCTTTAGGCCCCTGAGAGTGAGAATGCTTCCTGTCTGGGACATGGCAGTCATCATCCCAGAGCAGCAGGACAGTTCCCTGGCATGCATGATGCCTTCTCCTTCTGCCCATAGAGTTGTGTGGCTAACGCTGTAATACACAACTATTTTCTGTTATTTGTTGTTTTGTTTTGATTTTGGGGACTCACTATGTAGACTGGGATGGCCTGGAACTCACTAAATAGACTAGGCTAGCCTCATGACCACCCTGCCTGTGTTTTCTGAGTGCTGAGATTACAGGTGTGAGCCACCACAACCAACATTTGTTTTTTTATCTTCACTCTGTAGCCCAGGATGGCCTGGAATTGACTCTGTAGCCCAGGCTAGCCTTGGACTCATGGCAATCTTTCTGGCCTCCTTGGTGCTGAAATCATAGGCACGAACCATTCTGCTCATTCTTCAATGTAAATAATTTTGCTCTCTGGACACTGGGGATAGAATCCAGGGTCCATCACACACTAGACAAATGCTCTCCCACTGAGAGCTTCATATAAAGCCCAGGGGCTTTGCACAAATCATTTAAAAATGAACATGTGGTTTTCACATGCCCATGACTTGTTCTCTTTTTTGAGTATCAATTGCTTAATTTATACCATTAAGAACTGGAAGAGGGGATAGGCCTCAATGCAGAGAGGAATCATGGATCGGACCAAGTCCAGTCCCAGCAAACATTTCTTGAAGCATCTGAAGTATGCAAAAAAAGAAAAAGAAAAGAAAAGAAAGGAAGGAAGGAAGGAAGGAAGAAAAAACCCACTAGGGGCAAGGCCTTTGTCCTGAGTCCGATCCTGGCTTCACTTCCTAGGTCTTTGGCCCTCTCCACAGGCTTCTCTAATCTTCCATTTCCTATAAGATGGAGGAACAGAGCAATCCTTGCCTATGCTTTCTAATGGGACGCCCCTGTCACCTCCGTGAAGCCCTCATTGAACATAGCACCCCTCAGTTAGATAGGGCATGCTATCTGCATGGATAAACCATGCTGCAGAGCTAGACAGGGGCTCGAGGGCTCATGAACACTGGCTGTGAGTCTCTCCATGCAGGAGATGCTCCCTAATGGCTGTGTGACCGCATGAGGGACAGAAGGCAGAAGAATGCATCTCCAAGCCTTCCGAGTAGACCGTCTCTAAAAGCCTAGAAGCTCCAAGGTTCTCTGTGTATCAGGTGTAGGCTCATAGCACCCCCAAAAGGTCATGCTACGACCTCTCTTCGTGCCCCCCTAGTGACCATAGGGAGTGCTCCAGGATGGATAGGCAGGTGGACAGAGGCCTAGGTGCTCCATCCCCAAGGGTAGGTGAGAAAGCCCTTGCCTTGCCTTCAAACCCAGCACTGAATTCTTCCAGCCGTTAATCACAGGAGTACCCTACCACTCCCAATATTGCCTACTCCTTCCTAGTGCCTTCTTCTTCAAACACTCAGCCCAGCTCTGGTCACATGTCCACCCAGGACCATTGCTTTTAGACCCCCCAGGGCTCCTCAGCCCTCCAGATTGCCCAGTCCACTGTCCTCATTATTTTCTGCTGAAAGAAAAAATGGACAGAGTACCTTGGGTGCTCCCCACTTTGTAAGATGAGGTCCCATGAAGCCGCCATTAAACTCACAGCCAAGAATGACTTTGAACTTGTCATCTTCCTGTTTCCCCCTCTCAAGTGCTAGCATTGCAGACGTGTCACACCACAGCCAGGGCTTCCTGTATTCTAGGCCATATCTCTAGCTCTTAAAATGCTAGCTTTGCAGGTGGACATCAGACATTGCCTGTCCCCAGGAGGGAGAAGGGTGTTTCAAGAAAGTGAAGACACACTTTGGCACAGGGCCAGGCTCCATTGACACTTATTGCGATGGCTGGAGCCACCCTGCCCGCCTCCCCCTCCAGGGCCACTGCCAACCTCACAGCCTTTGAGGTCCTTTCTGTTAACTCTATCTTCAGTCCCCCACCCTCCAGGTTCCTCTCCTGGGTCTTGACTCTTATTCTCCCGCAGAATCCCTGATTGTGGGCTTGCCCCATGAGTAGCGGGGCCAGGGCTGACCTGGAGGAAATTGACTCAGGGTTCAGGCACATTGCTAGTGTGAGTCAGAAAGGCATCATGCCTGAGCCCATGTGCCTTGGGTCAGCATCACCTGACCTCTGGCCTCCTTCTGAGCTGACTCAGAGTTTTTGCTGGCAACCGCCAGGCCCTGCGTCTAGTTCACTCATTGATTCTGGACCTGCTCATTCATCACTGCCGGGATCGATCACAGGTGACTCCTCAGTGGGCCCAGCCCTTCATTCATTACTAATCAGCTAGGTGGCCATTTGTCTGGCATCCTCTTGGCCAGCTGTCTCATATGGGTATTTCCCATTTTTGTCTTTTGGGGAACTAGAGGAGGGGTTGATATTACCCTTACACAGAGGGGACACTCAGGCTCTATGCACAGGCAGTATTTTAATTCTGTCCTGGTCCTGATTCTAGAAAACGGCATTTGCTGCCCAGAAAAGCTGTGTTTTTATGCATCTCAGGTGGTAGCTAGGCCAGCCATGTCCCCAGTGTACCTCACGAGCACAGGGACCTCAGCTGACCACCTGATTCCCTCTGCTCAGTGCAGCCTTCCTCGTGAGAGGCAGCTTTCCTTTGAGATCCCCCAAACCCCTACAGAAGCTCCTCTATCCACTATGGAAGCCATCCTTCCCTTCAGATCTCAGGGGTCTGATGGGTGAAGTTCTTGGGTCCTCTGAAGCAGAACCAGCTTATCTCAGTTTTTTTTTTTTTAATGTCTTCCCACCTCTGCCTCCCCCACAGGCTCTGTGGGATTGCCTCCAGACCTAACAGGAAACATATCCTTTCTTGGGATGTCTGCTGCTTTGGGTGGACACAGAATCTGCGAGCCCTGCCCATCCACAGACATCCGATCTTTATTTTCTCTCACAGTGCCAGTCTTCTCAGGTGGTTCCCAAACTAGCTCCTTCAGAAGGAGACTCACGAGACCAGTAAACCCGCAGTTCCCACGGGCCTTACGGTGACACATTCCCTATCCGGATGACACCTATGTGAGTGTTAGTGACACCTACGGAGTCCTCAGCTTTATGTTGGATTCTCTGTCTGAGATCTGCCCCAGCCCCTGTAGCTTAGATTCATCATCCTCTAGGAGACCCAGTCTCATTGGAGCGGGCAGCAGGTACCTTTCCAGTGCCCTGCCTTCATACTGGGTCATGCATTCCTGCTGTATGCCAACACCTTCTGGTCCAAGTCCCATGGATAGGCAGAGGGTCATGGCTTGAGGTAACTTCCAGTTCATTTACCTCTGGTGTGTTCTCTCTCTCTCTCTCTCTCTCTCTCTCTCTCTCTCTCTCTCTCCTCTCTCTCTGACAGCTCAGCAGAAAACACCCATTATCTGCACAGGGGTAGGATTTGGTTCTGGTACTCTTCTCCAAGGATACCAATTCCAAACGTACACATGGCTGGAGTTTGCCTAGTGTGCCTAGTGTCTTGGGTTCCGTCCCCAGCATCACAGAACACAAACAACAAAAGTCAAGGATGCCCAAGTCTCCTCTACGGCACAAAACCCATTGGAAGCTCCACCCACCCTCTGCAGGTACTAATCACACCTTAGGACATCCAACACATCTCAGAGGCCAGGGAAAGAGCAGCAACATGGGGTCTACTGGCGGAAAAGGGGTCGAGGAAGCTCACTGCATATGCAGTGTTTCTTTCCAACATTTTTGATTGGCAGTTGCTTGAGCCTATGGTGGGGGAATCCATGGGTTCTAGGAATGACTAGACTTCCCTCCCTCTTTCCCTCCCTCCTTCTCTCCCTCCCTTGTTTAGAGAGGGTCTGAAGTAGCCCAGGATGACTTCTGATTCACAGGTAGTTGAGAATGATGCTGAACATCTGACCCTCCCAAGTACTAGGATCTAGAGGTGTGCCCTCCGATCGGTTTTTGTGTGGTGCTGGAAATGGAACCCAGGGCTTTATGTATGGCAGACAAACCCTCTACCCACTGAATCACATCCCCATGCTCACACACACTTCAGTTAGCTTGCTTACTGGAAGACACCTTCTAACAGCCTCATCTTGGTGAGATTCAGGGTCTGTGAGAGCTCCACAATCCTTCTCTACAACTTCACATTTCATTTGCACAGTGTGAGTGGGCAGTATCATACAGATGAGGAAACTGAGGCACAGAGAGCTGTGCTACCCAGGAGTGGCAGGAGGAATCCTGCCGAGTAGATCTTTGAGTCCAGGCTGGTCCACCTTCCACCCCAAATCCAGAAGCTATGCGTATAGGGCAGGGACTTTTGGAGCCCTGTCAAACCATGGCTTTCTGAGAACAGACGTAAACACACAGGACATCCTCCTGAGTCAGGAAGGCTGTATTAGCTGGGCCCTTCCATCTAGGAATGTGCCTTGGAGATTGATTTTGCTGAAGTGGGTGCAGCACACCATACCCCATGACCCCAGGAAGAGCAAAGGAACTCATACCTTAGCCACCGTCTGAAACTAAGATTCCATTCTGGAGCCCTTGGTGAGTTGAGGCAGTCTGGTTGTAGGAATGAGAGCCTGAGCTCTGAAGTCAGGGGTATTGAAGCTCAGTCCTCACTTTGTCCTCAGCAGCCCTGGGGCTTCAGACAGGCCACTTTCCCTCTCTGGCTCTTGGGATTCTCCTCTTTGCCCATCCTACAGGACAGGGTGTGAGTGACAGCAGGCACAAAATGGGTGTTCTCAGGGCAGTCCCAGGCTCCCAGGCTCTCAGCCCCAGGGCCATGCTCTCACTTGCCTCCTTAACTTTTAATATTTTTGCCTCCCAGTCCTAAAATGGTTGCTTCAGGCTTGTACATTGCATTCACAGGAGCACAGGTCCAGGGAACTATCTAGAAAGGGTCAAGATAGCTGGAAGGATAAATTAGCAGCTGAGACACTATGAGATCAGGTTGAAGAGCAGGGTCTAACACGTGACCAGTCCCCAAATCCAAGCCTTTCAGTGCCACCCTTGTGGGTCAACAAGGCTGAGCACTACTAATTAGCCAGTTTATTTATTTATTTATTTATTCTCAATATTTGTTTTATTTGTAATCTTGTGTACACGTGTGTGTGTGTGTGTGTGTGTGTGTGTGTGTGTGTGTGTGTGTGTGTGTGGTGGGTATGTATGCATGAGTGCAAATGCACACAGTGGCCAGTGGCCTCAGATCTGCCGGTACTGACATTACAGGAGCTGTGAGCTGATTGATATAAGTGCTGGGATTTAATTCCAGTCCTTAAAGAATAATCCATGCTCTTACCCGCTAAGCATTGTTCCAAGCTCCTGTTTGCTTGTTTTGAAGACAGGTTCTCACTGTGTAGCCTGGGATGTCCCGGAAATCTTCCCAGAGCTCCCCCTGCCTCTGCCTCCTGAGTGCTTGTCCTCACTGCAAATGTGGTCCTGAGACCCTGCTGCGGCAGAACCTCCATCTGGTCGGCTTGGGCAGTAACTCAGTGAGTACAGGAGAAATTACACAGAAAGCCAGTTGTGGTGGCTTAGACTTGCCACCCCAGTACTTGGGAGGCTGAGGCAGGAGGATTGTCACCAGTTTGAGACTAGGCTAGCCTACATAGTGAGTTTCTTGGTTACATAAGACACTGAGTCAACTCAACAAATCAACCAACTAACCAATCAATCAATCAATCAATAATAGGGTTGAATTTTAGCCTCAGGCTGCCCAGGAAGACCCAAGACTCTGTTTTGAAGAATGGAGACTGACAGATGCTTGCATACATTATTAAATGTGCCCCCCATTGGGGACACTTTCTCAGGAGAGGAGAGCTGAGAGGTGATTATAAGAGATGACTCGGTGGCTCTTGTTCCTGGTGGCTGAAGGTCTCTCAGGTTCTGCTGACAGTTTTCTTCCTGGGGAACTGGGTGACTTTGGAGGATGGAGTGTGGCTTGGGAAGGTCCCTTGCTCTGAGAGACATCCCACTGTCCCTAGGCCTCTGTGGCTTTAGAGCAAGAGAGAACCTGACTCTAGCTCCATTGCTGCAGCTGCAGTGACATCTCCTTGTCCTGCCTGTGGTGACAGTTCAAGGGACCAGCTTGGGCACAGGGTTGCCTCAGGAGGGCATGAGCCATGAGATCCAGACCCATGACATTAGGTAAAGCCCAATAAGGTGGTTTGAAATAAAATGGCTGCCAAAGGGAGTGGTACTATTAGAAGGTGTGGCCTTGTTGGAGGAAGAGTGTCACTGTGGAGGCGGGCTTTGAGGTCTCATATACACTCAAACCATACCCAGTGAGATAGACTATTTCCTGTTGCCCAGACAAGATGTAGGGACTCTCAGCTCCATCCCCAGCACCATGTCTACCTGCATGAAATCCTGTTGCACCATGATGATAAAGGACTAAACCTCTGAAACTGTAAGCCAGCCTCAATTAAACATTTTCCTTTATAAGAGTGGTCATGGTCATGGTATCTGTTCACAGCAATAGAAAGCCTAACTAAGACAGACACCCAGGAGCGAGCCTATGTGTGCCTCAGTTTCCTCCTTTGGGCACAGATAATTGTGCTGCTTGGAGGTATCTGTGGTACATTAAATGAGATGGGCCATAACAACTCACAGAGCCAGGGCGAGGAGGGGAGCGCTTGAGAGAGTCTAGCTCTGGGGAGGATGAGGTTAAGATGTGGCTGAAGATGCCAACAGAGAAGCTGACTAGGGGAAAGATGATGGCGAAGAGGAGGATGATGGTGTATTAGTTATCTTTCTTGGTGCTATGTCAAAATACCTGGAAAAAGCAACTTAAAGAAGGGTTTCTTTTGTATTGGTTTGATGGTGCGGTCCATTTGTGGGAAAGGCGGTGATGAACAGGGTCTGGGTGTGGCGGGGTGAGAGGTGGCTCTCACATCACATCCACAGGTAGGAAGCAGAGGAAGATGAATGCTGCCTTCTATTCATCCATGGACCCTGGCTCTGGAGATGGCTTTGCTTACATTCAGGGTGGGTCAGGCAGATACTGGGCTCTGACACACCTTCGCGGAGACTTAGCATTGCTAAGTCTGGTCAAATTGTCAGTCAAGGGTCACCATCACAGAGGCTGATGGTGAAGGATGGAGATGGTGGAGAGATGACACAATGAGGGTAAAGAAGGGGACAGTGGGAGTGGGGAGTGGTGGTCTACACCAGCAATGTCAGTGTACGAGCACACCTCTGAGAGCCAGCCTGCCTTGCACAGTGAGCTCCAGGACAGCCAGGGCTACACAGAGAGACTCTGTCTCAAACAAAACAGCCAAAAATATGGGATGGTGTCGCTGGTGGAGACAGAGGTAACAGCTATGGAAATGTGTGGACTAAGGAAGGAAGGAAGGAAGGCCTGTGCCCAACTTCCTGTTCTCACCCTTATCCTCATCAATGCACAAGGGAACCCATGAACAGTCAGGCCTGTGGTACCCAGCCCAAGGCAGCACAGCACATTCATGGCCATTTCCTGTGGTCACAGCAAAGGCAGCCAGCCGTTGAGGGAAGCAAGGTCCCTGTGTAAAAAACCATCTGCCACCATCCTCTGGATGAAGCTGGTAGCTGTATTCTTCACACAGTCGCTTTGGGAAGGGATCTGCACGTTGTTTTCTAAAAGCAAAGATTCAGAGATGTGAAGTCACTTGCTCTGAGACACTTAGAATGTTGGCGGCAGAGGCAAGAGTTGAATTCAGGTCTGTGTGTCTCTGTGTCCTTGTGTGCTAGACATGTGCAAGACCCTACCAGACAGATGAGCTTGGACTATATATAGCAGGGCCTCCAAGCCAGCCCCTGGCCTTAGGCTTGTCTGGGTCTAGTTTGGGCAAGCATACATCTTAGTGGCCTGTGGATATCCACATGATGCATGAGCCTCCCTGCTCACAGTCCACTAGGGAAAACCCTTGCAGAGAAAATCCCAAGTCCTCTCCATGGCCTCCCAGGGTCCTGGTCTTCCTGACCCATCTTCTCACCATTCCGTCTTCCCTTGTGACTGTCACGCCTCCCAGCACTGCTGGCACAGCCCAGACCCCTTGCTCTGCCACAGTACTCTCAGCTCCAAGATTTAAGTGCCTCCTAGCTCCGCTCTCTTTGATCTTGGCTCAACTGTCTTTAAGTCACTCCCTGACCGCTCAATCTGAAAGTGCAGCCCCATTGGCCTGCTCACCATCTCCCCAGGCCTTACCTGGCTTGCTGCAGAACTGGTGCATTTTACTCTCTTTCCAGCCTCTCATATAGAGCCTAAGGTAAAATGGGTGCTCAGTCATGATGCAGGACGGGAGATCCAGGCCTTCCCTCTTTTGTAGTCATCTGCTCTTGGTGACAAATGTCACTAAGGCCAAGGCAGAGAGCATGCTGCTCCATGGCACTGCAGCAGTGACTCTGCAGGACTGTGGCTCCAGGTGGACCTATAGAAAAAGCTACAGATCACAGGTGCCAGACTAGCAGTTTCAAGAAAAGATAAGGAGCTAAGCGGGACTCTCTGCAGTTCCTAGGAATTTGCTGGCAATCTAGGGCGTGGTGGGTGGTGCCAGCAGTAGTGGTGAGCCTCCAGGCTCCATGAGTGCTCTCTTCCCCCTCATTGTCCAGGTCTCTGTCAGAGAGGACAGGCACCAGAGCAGGAGCATGGAACAGCCTTGAAGACTCACTCCCATGTGACACCAGGGTATGCAGGTGGCTGGGAACAGGATGGTGCTGGCATACTGGCGACAGAAAGCAGCTGAAGGCAGGGCGTGGAGACTCCTTTGTTGGATGTAGGAAACACCATTTAGCAGGAGTCATTTGTGCTTCGGAGGAATTGTGTGGTCTTGGATAAGTCGCTCAGGCTGTCTGGTCTGGCCTCAATTATTTTTCTTCTGTATGAAAGAACACACTTCTAAAGCTGAGAGTGGTGGTACAGGCCTTTGATCCTAGCACCCAGGAGGCAGAGGCAGATGGATTGCTATGACTTTGACGTCATTCTGGTCTACATAGTGATTTGCAGGCTAGCCAGGCCTCTGTAGTGAGACCCTGTCTCAAAACAAAACAAAACAAAACAAAACAGGATCTACTTGACCTCCTATGCCACTGAGACAGCTTCCCAGTATCAAGTGGAGACACAAAGCATTCTCTCTGGTGGGGGACCTGCAGCTGGGGAGGCTAGGGACCAGGGAAATGTGGAGGGCAGAGAGGAGCATTGTGGAGGCTTAGCTGCACAGGAGAGGGGGCTGAGCTGAGAACTGGGAGGGGCCTAAGACAGCATTTAAAGGCCTGGAGGTTCTCAGCTGGACAAGTTCTTGCTGAGCAGGCAGGAGGGCCTGAATCTCGTGCTGGAACTCGTGTAGAAAAAGCCAGGCATGCATGGTAGAGCATACTGGAATCTCAGTGTTGGAAAAGTGGAGACAGACCCTCCAGGCCTTGCTGGCCTGCCAGGCTACTTGAGATCGGGCCAGCGAGAGACCCTATCTCAATAAAAGATGGTGACGGATGATAGTAGCAGTTGGCCTTGGGTCGCTCCACACATGCACACACAAGAACACAATGCTTATATGAGCAGGCACGTGTACATATGTGTACACACACACAGGACTTAGGCCAGGAAGCCGTGATGAGGTAGGTGAGCGTTTGCCTATACAGCTGGTAGGAATATCCACGGTCTTAGCATTTTGAAAGGCAATTTGTCCATTTGTAGTTAAACCGTATGAATGTTTGGGGATCGTATACTTGCTTCTGTTGTACAGGAGAACAGCAGATGGGGGTGGAGGCTAGGCAAGGTAACTATTACACTTCAGACCCTGAGAATCCTGAAACTGCTTAGGCTGTGGCACACCGAAAAGAAGTGGGACATCCTCCATCATGGGGCCATCTCTGGAGGGGGATTATGAGGCCCTCAGGCTATCTCTCTCTTCCCTTTCCCAGCATGCTTTGCAACCTTTTCCTGTAGTGTGTATGAAAGGAGATAGGGCCCTGGGCTGAATTTCAAAGCCCCTGCCATGATAAACCTTTTTGTTTCCTAAGCTGATTACGCCAGGCTTTTGTCACAGTATTGGAAAAGTTCGGACTGAGAAGCAACCTTAACATCCAGTCTCAGGCAATAGTTCATCCGAGGGGCTTGTCGAGTCCTTTAGAAAGGAAGCTTCAGTAACAGAGTGATGCTGAGGCCAGGAGGCTCTGTGTCGAAGGAGAACATAAATAGACATCCACTGTATAATTCAGCTGTCAGACTTCTCAAAGTCTAGAGGGAGGTTGGCCAGGTGTCAACCACAGCTGTCCTTTGATGGTGAGGTCATAGGAATCTTGATTTTCCTAGGAAAATCTTTACCAATCGACACCATGGAGCAAGATCTTTTGATGTTGGTGGGAGTGAGAATCAATGGGAAAAGTTGAATGTGCCTGAGACAGGTGACCACTGCTGCATGTGGAACACAGGGAACAGTGCTCTGCAATCTTCTCTAAGCCTTATGCAGACTTGGCCTTCCTCCCACCCTGCCTCAGCCCTGCCCACTACACCTGTGATGTTACTTCCTGAATGAACACATCCCAAACTCCTGTATCAATTGCGAGCTGTCTCTCCATGTGGCCTTGGGCCACCCTGGTGCCTCTCACTTACAGGTTCCAAACCTTCTTGTCATGTGAATCCAACCATGTTGTTTAACCCAGAACCCTTGAGTGCACCCCTTGGCCTTGGAGCCCTGTGCAGGTGTGTGTCTCATATGCTTGGTTCTGTTTTCTTGGTTCAGCCAGGCCCAGCCAGCCCAGGAGCTCAAGATGAAGATGGGGTTCTCAGTGTAAATATATGTTGTGTTGTAGAGGAACCCATAGTGTAGGGGCAGCTTGCCCTCATTGGACCCACTTCCCAGATAAGAATGTGGAGGGCTGAGAAAGTAGTCATCTCACCCTTTACTGCAGTTGGTGCGGATGGGCAGTGGTCAGTCTGTCTGCCTGACCTTGATGAGGGCAGTAGCATCATCCTTGGAGCTCAGCTGAGGCTATCTCTCAGGTGGCTCTCTGTCAGCAAGTCATGCCACAGCACAGATAAACCTCAAAGGCAAAGGAGTGAGTGAAAGGTCAGACATGAGGTGTCTGCACACAGTGCAAGATGCCACTCACACAATGTCCAGAACTGGGAGATCAGCAAGATTGGTGGCTGCCAGGGGTGGGCTGGGGTGGGAGAGTGAGTAGTTCATTGGTCAGGGACCTCTTTGGGGATGAGAAACATGTTCTGGAATTTGACACATGTGATGACTATGTCACATCCAAGGTTGGACTACACAGTCCAGGCTAGCCTTAACCTCAGATTCCATTGCCTCCCCCCCACCCCGAGTGCTGAGGTTGTAGGTGCACACCACCATGCTTGATTTGAGCACCACTAGTGATCAAATGTAGAGCTCCAGTCATGCCGGGTAAGCACTGTACCAGCTGAAAAGGCCACACAGAACACACGGGATCTGGGTCTGACTGGGGGCTACCAGTTTTCAGCCTGTGGTTTGACATGTGTGGCAGGTGTATTTGGGGCTTTGGGGTGCCTCCCCAAATCTACTTCATGTTCTCAGGCCATGCTAGTCTTGCCTGCTGAACATCCCAGGTGTTCATTTAGGGACTGACTTAGCCTGGGCAGGGGCAGCCACGAGGAACAAGGGTGGTACCAGGGACAAGCTCTTTGATCGCAGGGCTTAAGATCCGATGCAGATCAGCTCTACAGCTCATTCCTCAGCTGGATTTCAGTTCAACTCTGGTTCCACCCAGGGTCTCTAGTGGGGATGAGGCCAGGTGCCCAACTACAGAATCCTGCCTTTTCCCTTCTGGTACCCACTCCTGCCAAAAGGAACCCTCTTCCCCCATGAACCAAACTGGCTGCACTTTGTCCTTTGGGACTCAACAACAATGGGGCTTTAAATGCTGCACACATTCAAGAAACAAAAATGGTGTCCTGTGACAGAGGAAACCTGGGACTCCCTACAGGGTCTCCAGACTTCAGAACAACCCCTAGAAAGTGACAGTGACCTGTGACCAGAGGAGGAGGTGGGCAGAGGGGTTAGCAAGGATGAGAAGAAAGGGAGGAGCCGAGGTACTGCAGTGGACATGGGCTGGGGTCTTCCAGGCCAGGGTCCAGGGCTGAGGTGCTGCAGGACCCTCTCCTCACCTGTTGTACCCGTGAGTACTTTCCTGGTAAGATGCTGGCACATATACAACCAGATATGACAGTTAGTGACTACAGGACTATGGAGGCCATGAAACCAGGTAAGGCAGATGCCCAGGAGAGCCGCTGTGGTGGCACAGGCCCAAGCTAAAGGGCCTGAGGCCCGAGAGCACTGATGTCCCAGATGAAGGAGAATGAGGAATACGCCTCTGTGTCTGAGGACTTGGGTAACACCTACCCCTTCTAGAGCTTTCTCACAGGTGTCCTCTGAAGTAAAACTGCAGCATAAATGTGAGCAGCTTGTAACCCAGTCTAGTCCTAAAGGACACTGAACAGCTGCCTCTCTGTGATCCCAGCGGTCCAGTCAATGGCGGGGGCAGGGCATAAGTAAGGGTGATTATCACCTGAAAGTCTTCATGGATCACACAGAATTGTCTTAGAAACTTAAAGGTCCTGCGTCCATCTGCCTATGACCGAGGGTGACAGGAATAATTCTCCTGCAGAGCAGTCTAGTCAAGTACTTTACCCATTGGCTACATTTCCAGCCTCATCTTATTGTTCTTTGACACTGAGTCCTGCTAAGTTAGCCAGGCTGGCCTTGGACCAGCCATTCCCTGCCTTAGCCTCCAGAGTAGCTGAGATCACAAGCTGGATGGTGGCAGGAATTCTCCAAACCCTATGAGATTCTAGCTGGTTCTAGACTAAGCCTGGGCAATGACCTGCCCCATGTCACATGCACAAACAAGGTTTACAAGGCTTAGCCACTTCCTTAGGGCCATTGGGTCTTCAACATGGGGCAGGGCTGAACTGGCTATCTCTGGAGCTAGCACTGCCATTCAATTGGGCATGGCTGGGGAAATGCAGAATCTTTAAGAATGGTAAAGGAAAGCTGTGCCCTCTCCTCCCATTTCTGCCTATTTAAGATTTAACCAAGTACCATGCCTGCCCTGTCTGTTACAGGGACTCCATGTTGAGAGAGGCGTGTGAGCATCTCACCAAGGCTTTTTGCTTGGATGGATCAACAGTGTGATAGAAAAGAAGAACCAGGTCTAGGGACTCCATTAGCCCTCTGTCCTTGTGGTCCAAGAAGTCAACTAAGGACTGCCATGGTGCAGGACAATGTAGTGACACAGGCCAGCTCTCCTCCAACAGAGTCCCCCAGGACTGTTGAATTTTTCAAGAGAAACCCTGTCCTGAAGAAAGCAAAATTTCCCCTGGCAAGCAGACCCTGAAAAATTCTTCCAGCAGTTTTTGGCTTTGCTAGAGGAGGTCTGGATAATAACAGTGTTAATAATCTAAGTGGGTGAGGCCAAAAGTTGGGCCATGGGCCTTAAGACCCATGAGAACGCAGGTTGGGAATTTAGAACCCAGTCAAAGACTGCCCTTGCTCATTTATCTTCTAGGTACAGAGTGCCCCACACCAGGCTCTGGGTAATTCTGTCAAAAGACTTGGTTGCCCACGGCCTGGCAGAACTGGAGGACTCTGTTGTAGGAGAGCTGGCTGGCATAGCCTATGTGACCTGTGACCTGTGCCCTGCACAGTGGCAGTCCTGAGTTGACTTCTTGGACCACAAGGACAGGGGTCTAGTGGATTCCCTAGACCTGGTTATTCTTTTCTATCACACTATTGATCCATCCAAGCAAAAAGCCTTGGTGAGATGCTCACACGCCTCTCTCAACATGGAGTCCCTGTAACAGACAGGGCAGGCATGGGACTTGGTTAAATCTTAAATAGGCAGAAATGGGAGGAGAGGGCACAGCTGTAATCCTAGGGAGGAAGATCTTGAGTATAAAACCAGCCTGGGCTAGATAGAACTTTCTCAAAAAAAAAAAAAAAAAAGACAAAATGGCTGGGGGCACAGTTGGCTCAGTTGGCTCAGTATTTGCCTTGCAATCATGAGGACCTGAGTTTATCCTAAGAACACAAGTGTAGGGACTTGAAAGAAAATGGCCCCCATATGGAGTGGCACTATTAGGAGGTTGGCCTTGTTGGAAGAAGTGTGTCACTGTGGGGGTGGGCTTTGAGGTCTCTTATGCTCAAGCTATACCCAGTAATACAGTTCACTTCCTGTTGCCTGCAGATCAAGATGTAGGTCTCTCAGCTGCTTCTCCATGTCTGTCTGCCTGCCACTATGTCCTGCCATGATGATACTGGACTAAACCTCTGAAACTGTAAGCCACCCCAATTAAGTGTTTTTCCTTTATATAAGAGTTTCTGTGGTCATGGTGTTTCTTCACAGTAGTAGAAACCCTAACTGAGACAGTGAAAAAGAAAAATGCTGGGGGTCCAGTGGTTGTGGTAGTGCACACCTTTAATCATAGGACTCAGGAGGCAGAAGCAGGCAGATCTCTGAGTTTGAGGCCAGCCTGGTCTACAGAGTGAGATCCAGGACAGCCAGGGCTACACAGAGAAACCCTGTCTTAAAAAAAACAAAACAAACAAACAAAAAAACCAAGAGGCTGGGCATGGTGGTGTGCGCTTGTAATCGCAGTGCTGTGCAGGAAGAGGAGGCGGATGGCTGGAGCTCACAGGTCAGCCATTTTAGACTGCGGTCATGGCTGGTGAGAGTCCCTGTATCACAAAATGAGGGCGGGCAGTACTTGGATGTACTGGTAAGTTGTAAATCAGCTTGACACAAACTAGAGTTCTCAGAGAGGAAGGAGCCTCAGCTGAGAAAATGCCTCTATAAAATCAGGCTCTAGGCAAGCCTCTTGGGCATTTCTTGATGGGTGTTAGATGGGGGAGGATCAGCTCACTGTGGGTGGTACCATCCCTGAGACGGTGGTCTTGGGTTATGAAAGAAAGCAAGCTGAGCAAGCCAGTAAGCAGCACCCCTCCATGGCCTCTGCATCAGCTCCTGCCTCCTGGTTCTTGCCCTGCTTGAGTTCCTGTCCTGACTTCTTTTGATGATGAACTGTGATGTGGAAGTGTAAGCTGAATATACCCTTTCCTCCCTGAGTAGCTTTGGTCATGGTGTCTCATCATAGCAATAGCAACCCTGGTTATGACACTGAGGAACAATGTCTTCCGAGGCTGTCTTCTGGTCTCTGCATGCACAAACACATGCACATACACATGTACACGTACACACACACACACACACACACACACACACACACACACAACCACAAATAATACACACTCCTAAAACCCAACAAAACCCCACTACCAGAACTGGCTCTCTGGGTTGGCCTTGGGCTTGTTTGTGTGGCATTGTTCATTCTTGGCAAGGTGGAGGACTGAACTGTGACTGTCTAGGGAAGGCATGTTTGTGTCCTAATTTCTGGGACCTGTAGTCATGACTATTTGGCACTACAGTCTTTGCAGATGTCAGCAGGCTGAGGATCTTATAAGGTCATTCTGGATCAGTGTGGGTCCTAGTCCGATGACTGATGTCTTCAGGGAAGGGGAAATGTTATAAGGCATAGAGACCAAGAGCTATGTGACCATGGGCCTAGAGCCTGGTGACTCACCCATTGGGACACTGAGGCTTGTAGAGCATGAGAAACTGGGAGAGAGGCATGGAACGGGGTCTCCCTTGGCTTAGAGAAGATGCCAGCTGTGCTGAGCTTGCATTTGTGGCCTCTATAATCACGGGAGGACAAACCCTGCTAGGGAAGTGTTAGCATAGCCCAGAACCACAAAGTAGGGCAGGGTCCTCTATTCTAGGTATGATCTTCAACTTCAATACAACTAAGCTGAGAAGGTATGTGTCTGCATGAATGTAACTGCTATGACGAAGGGAGGCTGAGCTGGAGTGTGGGAGCATCAGAGGAAGTGCAGAGCCTGGTACCTAGGGCCTTTCACAGTATGGGTTCTAGCTCTGGTTAACTGCAGTGGTAGTCTGGGTGGTAGAACCATGAGCAAGGCGATGCTGGGGCACCATGGCCCACCTGGGGGAGATGGAGGGATGTAAGCTTCCCACTGGGCATCATGCACCCTGGGAAACCCCAACTGTCTAGTTATGCCAAACCCACCTTTCTTTGGAGAAAAGCATCTTAGGCCTCAAGGGTTCTTTTCCAGGATCCTAAAGAGACACAAGCAGAAGGGACTTTTCCTCTCTGGCTGCTTGGGACTTGGTCTTCCCCTCCAGTGAGGGACTCGGACTGCTGACAGGCAGGATACTGCCACCTGTCCTTACCTGTCCCTCTTGCCTGGAGTGGGCAGGGCACACTGTGACAATCTCCAAGGAGACAGTGATAGTAGCTGATGTGCAGAGGGATACTTCTAGCCTTGGAAACGCAGCAGGAAAATGCGAAGTGCCTGGCCCCCAGCCACCTCAACAGCCACAGGGGAGTCCTGGTTGGGATTAGTCAGTTTTCTATTGTAACAGATCCCTGAGCAAATCAATTTATAAAGAGCTGGGGAATAAGTGCTTGGTAAAGTGCCTTGTGAGTATGAAGACCCAAGTTCAATGACCAGAACTTGCTTGGAGGCTACCTTCCTCAGTTTACCTACAGTAAGTTCCTTCTCTAGCCTGAAGCCACCAAGACACACACATGTCCACATGCCCAAAGCAGGGATGCTGTGTGGGTGCTGGCAACAGCAAGCAGTCAGTGGCAATCACACCTGTGTAAGGTGGGCTCTGGGCCCACCCTGAGTGTGCACTTCCCCTGAGTCAGGACAGTGCTAATGGCTCTGAGTGGGGGTACTGCAGGGATTCTGATGACTAGGTCTGAAGGGCACTTATAGTTCTGGACTCAAATTCCAAAGTGCACCTCATCCTTCCTATCCCAGCCTGGGATCTGCACCTCTGCCATGAAGGTTTCAGATCAGGATGACTACACGGGGCCTACCTCACCTGTATATAGGGACGGCACTAGGTAAGGGGTCCTCCACTTGAGGGCCTGGCTCTTGGAGACCCAGGATAGTCAGGGAGCTAGCTGAGCCCCTGACAACTTCTGGCCCCTGTCTATCCTAAGGTCCTCCCATACCTGTGCATCCTTCCAGTGTGTTTGTTCCATGGACTAAAGCTATTCAGACATGTGAATGGCCATACAACCAAGCAGGGGTGCTGTGAGGTAAAGGAGGCTGAAGATGCCCCAGTGGGGAGGAGACTTCACTTGGGATCCCCACTCAAGGGATCCCAGAGCCTTCTCAGGCCCAGACATTATGACTGGACTTCTAAGGAGCTAGAACAACCACAGGCCAGAAAGAAAGTAGGCTGTGCTAGCGACCAGTTCAGGGCTGGGCCTCATTTCTCCTGTATGGACCCAGATGAGGTTGGGGTTTGTTCTTAAGCCTCTTATGTCCCCAGACATTTCTGGGTTAGGTCCAAGCTGGAGCATCAGAAGCTATGAAGAACCCTGTGCTTCTAGGGATTTCCAGAGCTCACCCTGGCACATATTGGGGTGTGCGGGAATTGTGATCATCAGTGTCACCTGGATGTCCGAGAGGTGGGGGAAAGTCCTTCCTGTCCCCATCCCAATAGGCAGGACCACACCAGCTCATTACATGGCAGAGAGCAACAGGCTTGAAGCAGTTGAGGTGAGCAAACCCAAGGTCCTGTCCCCCTTTATGGGTAGGCCCTTCCAAAATAGGACTGCTTCTGGAACTGCCTCAGCAGAGCTGGAGGTGGCAGTAAGGTCTGGAGGTGGCAGTAAGGTCTAGCCCTTACGTTCCACCTGATTGGTGGTGACAGGTCAAGGGGTTTGATGACCCTCCCCATGGCATAGCCTCCAGCCATGGTGCCCAGGAACAGCAGGCCACACTCCTGGACCATTGGTTTTGCTTTTTATTGCCAAGTTCCAATTTACAAAGAAGTTCTTGCTTTCATGTCCCATATCAGGTTCAGTCCCCAAAGTTTAAGTTTGCTGGCAGAAGCAAGCACTTTCCTGGCCAGAACTTCCAGCCCTGCCCGCACTTTGTGACAGTTCTTTACAGCTTCAGCTCTGAGGGAGGGAGGGAGGAAACATCCCACCTACCCATTGTTACTGCATGAAATTTATTTATTGCATCTACAAAAGGCCAGAGCTGGTTTACCTGTGTCTTATTTACACCTGTGCATTTCAGAGGTCACAGAGAAAGTCAGAGCCATCTTAGGGGAAATGTAGTCATCAGCTCCTGGTAATGCAAGTATTTGGGTAAGTAGCTAGGCTGGGTGCAATAGCAGAGAGGGCCATCTCTGGAAGCCTCTTACATCACCTCCACCACACAGGAGCTCATACTGCATCAAATGTGATCTGTGGGAAGTATCCCACCTGCTCAAGTCTCCCAATAGTAAGGGACAGGGCTGTGTTTCTCTATAGTGATGGTCAAAGCTGAGATGTGGGGTTTATGTGGCCAGCTCTGCTAGTCTGCCACAGGACAATGGCAGAAGGGTTAGGGTAGGCATGACCTCTAGGTCAGAGCTGTGGGCCTTTAAGGAACTAAGAAATTCCTTAGTTCTACCTTCTACTGCTGACCTTGGGAGACCCAATGTTCTCTCTGGCTGGGTCTGCCTGGAGAGCAGTTGCCAAGTTAGTAGGGTGTTCCTGAGGATTGGATTGTGCCTGTTGCCACCAAGACCTAGGTGAGGAAGCACCCTGGCCAGCTGCCTCCTCCAGGACCTCCTCATCAGCAATGAGCCAAAGAGCTCTGCTCATAAGAAGCTCCCATTTGCTCACTGGGAGGTAATACATGCCTGGCTGCAAGAAGCCTTTGGGAACAATCTTCCAAGCTGTAGGGACAGGAAGGCTTGTCCTCAGTGAATATTACATAGCAGCTGCCCTTTCAGTGTTGGCTGTCCACCTTGGTCGTGACCTTTCCCCTTCTCTGAAACCTCCTGATTGCAGACATGAGGCCAGTCACAGACGAGTGGGGCCCACCTGCAGGGGGTGCTTAGGGTGGCTGCAGGCATTTTTCTCATGACCACACTTCAGGGTGCATAGTCACTTGTGTTTTGTAACACCTATGCTGTCCTAGCAACTGTCATTTCAAAACCCCAAGTGCCTGCTCCTCTGTCTACTCTTCTGGAAATGATGGAGAAATCCCCAGGGCTGCTATGGGGATGCAGAGAGTCCTTCTTTCTAGTGGCTGTCATTCTCTTCCTCTCCAGGGTTCTGCTAAGCTTCTTGGCACATCCTTCCTTGCCACAGCCTTTGGAGGCTCTTAAATACCAGAGGGCAATCCATATTAGCACCACCCCCCTCCTGGGGAGCACTGGGCAGCAGGGAAGTGGGCTGAGCAGAGGTGGGAAGGACTTCTGATGGGCAGATGGTGACATGCCTCCCAGGGCAGGGGTACCCTTGTGATTAGCCTTTGATGGGCACTGACACTGGGTGTGGCCACACTGTTAGCAAAGCCACAGAAGGCCTTGTCATGGAGCCATGAGTGGTGATCTGGCTGGCTACATGCAAAGGAAGGCTGGAGGCTAATGGGACAGATGTGGGTTTTGCTGGCACATGCCTAGAAGTATGGGATTTTTATACTGAAACCAGCTGTGGGAGTGGCAGCAATAGGCAGGGGAGGGAAGATTCTGCTTTTAGGTCACCTGATCTGCAGCTGGGCCTCTGATTGGGCATATCCATATGCATACTGGGAAGCTGAGGATGCCTTCCTGTGCTTTAAATGCTTTGACTTTGTGGCGGCCATTTGGTCTAGGGCCTTCGTGGTCCCAGTGGATCTGTCCTGGATGAAGAGAGAAGGTGGCCAGACTGCTGGAAGCTGTGCCCATGTGATGTCCTGAGCAGGGAGCAGATGTCTCTCTCATAGGTCACAACAGCACGGAAGCTGGCCTTCTCACTCCATCATATAGCCTGAGAGAATTCAGCTTTCTCTCTTTTTGTTCAGAAGTATCTGAAGGTTTCAGGGAGACTTTATCATCCCACAGGCTTGTAGAATTGGAGACAGAGAAACATGAATCACTCAGGAAAACAGAGGAAGTGACTCCCACAACTTGAGAATAAAAACATGAAAAAGTTCTACAGAAGGGGAATCTCAACAGCCGACACATCTACTGTGACACTGAGCCTCATGGCTGAGGGCTTTTTCTTTTTGCCCCTCCTCCAAAATATTCTTTTAAAATAAATCTCTTTACCTGTTGCCAAAACAAGAAATAAATACCCCAAAAGAGATGTTTATCTAGTTGCTTCTTTACAGAGTTCTACCCACAGTAACCCTGTCCACTTCTGTGCACACTGGGACTGAATACAAGGGAGCTGCCTTCAGGAAGGAGGCTGCCAGGATCAGAGACAGGGCCGTGAGCCCCTCTGAGGTAGCCACGCCATCATCTGTACGTAGGAGGCTGTTTGCAGGATCCCAGTCTGCTTAAAGAGGCCAGAGCAAATGAGAAACTCCAGTGCTGCATGGCTGTCTTGCAGGGAGAGGTAACACGGACAGTTTCCAAGACCACGTAGAATTGTGGGTGCTCCTGAAGGGTCTTGCTGTCACAAACTACACTGGGGTCCCTACCAGCAGGCCACACACACAAAGGGACACTGGCGGGTGCCCACTCAGTGCTCTGTGGGACTCACAGGCTCTGGGTGTACAGTATCTTCACCTGGGGTCTCTGTGCCTGCTGTGGCCGGTGTGGAAAGCTGGGGGATGCTGGTGAGGGCTCGGAGGCTGTGGGGATCGACTGGGGGCACAAGGGTCAGCGACTCAACACTCAGTGTGTCAGCAGTGTCCTCATAGAGCAAGGAGATGGTGGGCTGCTGGGCGGGAAGGAGGCTGGGGGACAGGTGCATGGTCTCCACCTCAGAGCTCCTGGCCAAGTTCTTGCTGGGCTTGGAGGAGTTGGCATCCATTTCATTCGCAATGACTGACTGGTCTAGAAGGTGAGGCTGAGATTGTTCTGGAGTTGTGGGGGCATCTAGGAAACAAAAGTAGAGATACTCTCAGTTCTGGTGACACTGTAATCAGCTGACACCCACCACTCCTGTCCTGCATCAACGTAGAAAAGCGTGTGAGGAGATTGCCAGTATTAGGGCATGGCCTGGTTCCACCTACTCCTTTTGGGGACCCAGAAGCTGCTAAATCTCACCTTACTTAGGGGTAGTGTGTCAGGACCCTGGCTGCCTGGCCTGTGACGGCAGGAAAAACTCAGGACTTGTGTGGGATCAACAGAAACATACTGGAAGTGAAACCTGGGCAGGGCAGGCTTTGTGCGTGGGGTGAGTTTGGACACACTGCCTGATGATAAATACCCTAGATGGAAAGCAAATTGGCTGGGGTATACCTACAATTCCAGTGCAATAGTTAAACTTGATAGAACTTCCTAGTTTCTAAAATCTTGTACTGTGATTTGCCTTTGCCTTCTGCAGACACCCAGTCAGCACCCACCAAGGGTGCTTGTCAAGGCCACGGCTGTTGGAAGTTTCCCACAAGGGCCATGAAGAGACATCAGCCGCCAGCAGACATACAATAGCTGGGTTTTGTTGTTGTTTGTTTTGGTGCTTTATAAAGCCCTAATTACACCTTAGCTAGAATAGGCCACTAGCTTTTCAATGAAGAGTCAGCCAGGAATGTGTGGCATTCAAGGGAAACGCCAGGACTGCAGAGGTCAAGCTGCTTTTTAGATCCTCAGAGGAAATGCTAGGAGTGGCACTTGGGCAGCATATTCATGTTTGTATGGGTTTTAGAATTAACGGTCCTTCCTTCCATAGAAGATGGTGACTATTCTGCCCTGGAGCCACGTGAGGAGACTTGGGGGCATATGGGATATTGTTTTGGTTCAATGCTATTCTGGTTGAATTCAATTTTGTTTTCTCATTTAAGCCAAAATAAAACAGAAGTGAACGGAACACAGCGCCAAAGGATGAAAGAAAGAAGAACAAAATCAAACCAGGCAACACGAAGAATGGGGTAGAGAGCGGAGGAGCCACAGGTAGAGAAAAGCACACACTGACTCTCCCAGGACCCACGAGACTCCAGGAGGATGGAATCCAGAAGGGCCTTGCCAATTCTTTCCTAGGGGCTTTGCTTTTATTTTCTATAGTGCTGGGGATGAAACCCATGGTCTCAGGCATGATGTTAGCCAAATGTTTTGCCACTGAGCTGTGGTACAGCATGCCCTTTCTATAAAAAGGAAAAAGAAGAGGGAGACAACAATTGAGAGGAGGTCTGAAAGCCACTCCCTGTGGTTCTGGACCCATCCTTGCTTGAGGGTCTGTAGGTGTCGTGAGAAGCGGTGCAAAAAAGAGACAGAGGTATGAGCTGGGCCCAGAAGTACTGCATCCACACCACCATTGTTGCTTTCTCTAGCGTGTTCCATCGTGACCAACATCTGTGAGCTGGGCCGGCTTCATCACAGGTCCCTGTTGTGACCCTGTGTAAACCCTCCATCTCCAAGTGGCAGTCAGTGACCTCTACAGAAGTTTTTAAATGGGTCTGAGCCCACCTTGGAACTCCTCCATGAGGGGTCCATTGCTAGGCGGCTTGGAAATGACTCACTGCAAATAGAATTGTCCTGCTGGTGGTGTTGGAGGGACCAGGGAGCAGAAGCATTGCCTTCCTGGGTCCTTACCTCTTTCCTGGTTCTCTATGGGGCTTTGCTGATGAAAATAATCAGAAAGACAAAAGGACTATAGTTAAAGCCATCAAAAAAAAAAAAAAAAAAAAAAAAAGCAAAACCCCAATGTCACACAGGCAAACGGCTGCCTTTAGAAAAGTAATAGCTCTGTTAAAAGGGTTGGTTGTTTTTTCCACTTTTAAAAATACTCCGTGTCACTTTAATAGAAAAAGAGAATGCCTTCTTGCTCCCACCTTCAACTGCTGTCTCTACTAGGAGCTACTTCCTGAAAATAGGCAGCAAGTTCGTCTAACCAAAGGGGCAAAAAGAAGTAGGGCAGGTTTCTCTGGGGAAGGTGCTCCAAGGCCACTCTGCTCAAAGGGTGAGCAGGAAAGGTGACCTGTCAGACCTTTGAGTCTCTTTTCTGCCAAGGTCTCTGTGCCTAAAGGCTACAAACTGGAAAGGAGGGGTTTAGACATGGCTGGGGAGGTAGAGGCACAGCAAGAGAGGCAGCTACAGCAAGCCTGTGTCCCCAGGAGGGTTGAGTGACTCCAGCCTCTGCCTGTGAGTACACTAGGAAGGATCTTGGCTGACCCCACAGGTGTGATCTACAGCTTTAGAACAGGGATCACTGGTCTTCGTAAACTAAGAAACGATGTGGACTGGTTAGATATAGGCTGGAAAGGCAGGCAAGTGCTGTGGGAAGGGAGGGAGGGGGCCATGTAGCAAGCTAATGCAAAGCTCAGAGGGTCAGCTGGCAAACTGAAAAGAAAATAAAAGGATCCCGCTGGCATACTGTCAGCGCATGGACATGTCAATAGCACGGGGAGTCCCCGGATGGCAGCAGCAGTGGTCCTGACAAGAAGAGCGGGCTCACCTTTCCTAGTGATGTTTAAGGGGATTGTGGAACTGGAAATATGGAGTCTATCGAGGAAGTAACATTGGGCCTGCATAGCAGCGGCCTTTGCTGCTTAGCTTTGGTCAAGGTCTGGGAAAGAACATTCTAGGTTGCTTTTTACAAGCTCTCAATTCTCAGTCAATAGTGAGCTGAACTGCAGGTATTCGTGTGGACACATGGGACACAGCCTCTAGCTCAGTGCTGACTCTGGAGAGGCTACTGAGCCTGATGTTGGATGGGACTTTAGGGACAACAGCAATGCTCTGTCTGGGTTACCTGGGGACAGAGGGCTGGGGCGTGGCTGTAGACAGAGGACCGAAAGGAAAAGAACTGATTTAGGGAAGCTGAGATCAAGATGGCGTGCTTTCTAGGCCCAGCTTTCCCACCCTGTTCATTCCGACCCTGTTGCATGTGGCAGCAATATCATGGGCCCATGGGGGCTCCAGAAGGAGACCTGCCTGATTTGATTGTGCGTGAGTTGCCGTGGCAGCTGCTGGTCGAAGCACTAAACCCAGTGGCCGCCGTGACTGTCGGCCTCCGACAGGCTGAACACACGCCGGCGTCCTTTCCTGCCAGTCCTGACTAGAGGGAAAACACAGCGACAGATCACAGAAAGCCTGCAACAATGGAACGTTGAAGGGGAGGTGGAGAAAGGAGCACAGCACTGACAGACACTGAGCATTGGCAAGGACAAAGGCAGAAAGGCTATGGCTGGAGTGCTACCCAGAATGCCAGCCCACCATGAAGACAGGACACATCCACGCTGTCCCCCAAGACGAGCCAAAGTCAGCAGATCTAAGGAAAAAATTGTTCATTCATGCAACTTTTCTTGTTCTTTTTATTAGGCAGGGTCTCTCTCATATAGTCAGGGTTGGCCTCAGACCCTGCTACATAGCCAAGGAGAATCCTGAACTTCTGACCCTCCTGCCTCTAGCTCCTGGGTACACCACAGGTCTGTACCACCAGGCCTGGTCTATGTGGTACTGGGGATGAAACTCAGACTTTGTGCATGCCAGGCAAGCATGTGGCTGGCTGAGCTATAGCTTTAATCCCTCACTCACTCAACTCAACATGGCTAGAGGCAGAGGAGGTTCAATCCTGTTGCAAAGATTTGGGTCACTGACAGTTTCTGGTCTTGTCAGAAAAATCAGGGGACAAAAGGACAAAACTGCCTGTCAGGTTTATCTGGGATCTGCAGGAAGGTGGGAAACACAGGAGGCAATCCTGCAGGAAAGAGGGCCTGAGGATCAGAGCAACCCTGGGCAGCATGACATGCAGGAATCTGCTTCATGTTTTAAGTAAACCTCGGATGCTGGAGGTATCTGGACACTTGCCTTAGACTCACAGTAATATGTGGGGGTGGGAGATGACTTGGAAAGACCAGGCACCCAGTGGCTAAGTGGGAATGCACATGCTGGGACAGCTTATGGTATGTGGGGTCATATTCTTAGAGACAAACTCAGCAGAGCTAAGAGTATGCTAGAGCGCAGCAGCAACATGAGTAAACACCACAGGATGTCATGCTGAGGACGGACAGCCACAATTGTCCATTTTCACGTTGAGTATATTTGCCACTATCAAAAAACAAAAAAGGAAGAAAAGAAAGAAGGAAAGAAAGAAAAAGGATAAAAAAGAGCAGTACAGAGAAAAGAAACATTGCCTCTTCCGGAACTGCCTGCCCTCGAAGGGCCACTGGACTGGGTGTCCAGAACGTCAGTGTAAAAATGAAGGAGGAATGCCCAGAGAAGGTTCATGGAAGAAGGCAGCCTGGGTCAGAGGTCATGGAGGCTCTCAATACTGGGTCCCCAGAGCTAGCCCTTTCTTTTGCCTGTCAGCCCTCAGGATGGCCAGTAGTGGCTGCAGTCCATGGGCCAACACTGACATTTACAAGGGCAGCCTGACCTTCACTTGTGCCTTCCTCCTCAGAGAAGCTCACAAAGAAAATGTAAAACTTAGCTCCCGTGGATGCCAGAAATGAAAGGGGCTGTTTAAGGAATGCAGGGTAGGCTATGGAGCCAGAATCTGAGGGGCAATCCTCATTAGGATTCCATAAAGAAGATAAGCAGGCTGGAGGTGGAAGGAAAAGCATCAGTTCCCGGCTAGCCTGATCTACATGCTAAGACCTGTCTCAGAAACAATTCTGCAGAGTGAGTGTGTACAACTGTGGGTGGCCATCTGAGCATGCCCATGTGTGTGCACGCATGAATATGACACATGGGGTACTGACAAGGGGTCCACTGTCCCCTTCCCATACTGCTGCTTTTCATTTCAGCTTCTGAAAAAGGTAAAAGTTTAGGGAAAGTATTGACTCCAGCTTGCTGCCATTTTCTCACCAAGGGTCTAGCTGAGGCTTTGGACCACCTGGTGCCTGGTAGAAACAAGTGTGTTCAGCTCTCTACTCAGGTGCTGGCTACTCCAGAGCTCTTCCGTTACAGTGGAAGGAGGCAGTGCCATAGCAGAGGCCTGAGGTGAGAGGGTCACTTGAGTCCAGGAGTTTGAGGACAGTCTGGACAACACAAGACTAATTTCAAAAAATAAACAAAACAAGACACAAGAAAGAGCAATGGGCAAACACACTGAGTGGTGACTGGGGTGCTGAAGCAGGTCACTCAAGTCCCCTCAAGTCCTCATGGGTGCAGCTTTGATGGCTAAAAGCTGACCAGAACATAAGCCCCTTTACACTGTCTCTGGCAGGTTCCTCAGGCAGTCTAGGATTCAGTGCGGGCTCTCTTTCAGTTTTCTGTATCTCCGGGCTCCTAATTTGAGCCCTTGTTAAAAAGCCACTTGAAATCTGCACAGTTTTGACTGGCAGGGAGGAGACAAAGCAGGCACTGTTGGCACAGCACAATAGCTGACTCTACAGAGCACCCTTTCTCTTGGCTGAGGTCCCAGTTTGTCCTAGGTCTGCAGGTTCTAAAACCACTTCTGGGCAGAGGCTTGATCATGAGGCATAGAAACTATTTCTCAAAGACAGACTGCCTGCTTCTGTAATCAGAAGAGCAGGATTTACAGGGAAGCTTAGGGAGATGGGGAGAAGGACTTTACTTGTTTCCAACAAGATAGGGGAAGAGGCCCAGAGAGACCTGTGTGAGACTCAGACATCTGTTGCTTAGGGCCCCTGGCTTACAGCATTCATTTCTTAGGTCTCATCTCTAGGAAGACAAGAGCCTTCTGTAGCTGGTTTGTGCCAGCTGGGAGTCCCTTCCTGGTCCCTCATTGTGGGTTCCAACTGCACACATGCTTCTGTGGTCATCTGACGGGCCTTGTCTGCCCCTGTTCACCTGTGAGAACATTGCTTTGCCAGTTGGTGTCCTAATGTTTGCATAGAAGGGACCTGTTGGCTTAGAAAAAGACAACACAGTGAAGAAGATCGGGGAGAGGAGCCAGTGAAGGAGTGCACCTAGTAGAGGGATGTTTTCGGTCAGGTCTCAAGGCCACCTAACCAGGACAGGAAGCCTGGACCACTGATGCATGGGAGAACAGGATGGAGCCCTCACGAATCCTGGGGATACAGGTGAGTCTCTTTCAAACCCAGGCAGGAAGTGTGAGCTGGACAAAGCAGCTAAGCAAATAACAAATAACAGCCCTATGCATCCACCTGTTTCATCCCTAGTGTGAGGATAAACCTGCATCAGAAGAAAATGTGGCTTTTTATGGTCTATGAGTGCTTTTGGAGACCTCAGCAAGCATTCCTCTGATTGGGACCCACAAGGCCCAGCCACCCGCTGCCTGGTACTATGTGCTTCCAGGCACAATGGTGGGATTCTGACTTTAGAGCTGTGACCACAGGCAACTGTGTATAATGGACAACTGTGAGATAGTTGTTACAGTCAGAATTCAGACTCTGACCCAGGTCCATGGTGTATCACTGGAAGTATCCGAGAAAGACTCAGGGGCCATGTCCCATACTCTGCTAGGTTGTTTTGAAAGGCAGAGCATGGCTCTGGAATCACCAAGGATAGAGTTCACATTTAGACTCTCCCACATTTAGACTCTCCCACCTGCTAATAGCAGTGTGGTAGGTAAGTCATATGATCTGTCAGAGATGTTATGTTTTCAAATGGAGGAGAGGGGGAAGGCTTCAGGGAGGAGCTGTCTATGTAGTGCACCCAGGCAAGGTGGGCCTCTACTGGGATGGCATGCAGGGCATACACTGAGGTGACCATGTATGGGCTGGGGAGAGTCTTCACCAGCTTTTTAATCCTTTAAGACTGGTATAATTTATGTCTGTTCCTTGCAGGTGTGCGGTGCTGTTCTGACACATGTATCTTAGGGGTGGTCATCAAGTAAATGGAAGAGAAGTATCATCATTTCAGACAGAGTTTCTCTGTGGTCAGGAATATTCCAATCTGCTCTTTTTGGGTATTTTGAAACTGACAGGTATTGAGACCCAGAGATGTCCTATTGAATCACTCAGCCCTAGACCTTAGCCCTCCCACTTAGCTGTATTTCTGAGATCTGCCCTTTGCACAGTTTTGAGTATTCAACACCACGGAGCAGACATGGGAAACTGGTCTCTCACTAGCTAGAGAACATCAATCATCTACTTTCTCAGCCATATACCTGACCTTGCTGTGGGCCTTTGGAATCTCTAAATCTCCGTAGTTTGTTATCTTGCCTTTGAAGGGGCCTGACAACTGCTGTCTACACTTAAGGAGCTCCCTGGCCTCTGGGAGGTTCAGCAATGCTACGTGCCCTCAAAACTACTCTGAGGACAAGGCCACAGCTGTACAGGTTGAGCAGCAGAAATAAAAGGTGAATGATGTCGGGAGAGGGCCCTCAGGCTCATTAAACTACCAACTGGACAGCCAAAGACAGTGCCTCAAGCCAACAGTGGCAGCCTCTGGCCACTAAGCTATGTAGGAGCGTCTTCTCTGATCCTCAAATACTGGGCTGCCACTGAGAGCTAATGTCAAACTCAGACACCTGATAGAGGGACCCCCACCTCTTCCTTTGTCCTTGGCTTTGCCCCAGCACAGCCTGATAAGGCATAGGCATGGGGAGAACAATCTGGTAGGCTGGACCTTCAGGAATAAAGCATGTACTTGGTTCTAGACAGAAAATGGTTCTGGATAGAAAAGGTGCCCTGAAGTGGAGTGTTGAGGTGGAGAGGCTCATGGGCTCTTATGAACTCTTCTCAGGGTCAACAGCTACATCTTAGGACATCTGATCCCTGCCCCCAGATTGGCTTTCTAAAAGAGGTGAGCTACTGTGAGGTGGACAGAAGTAGATGGGTAGCTAGTTTCAGGCTTTTACTGTCATGCTACATAAAAAATGGGGCTGGTGTGCCTGCCGGGATACAGTAAAAGGGAGCAGACACCTCAGAGGTCCTGACTACCACTTATTCACTGGAACTGCCTGGCCATCTGACAGTCTGGCTAATGGCCCTGGATTTGTGAGATGTGGGGGTGTGTTGCTGGCACTGGGCAGAGAATTGTGGGGCTTGGGGCTGATGGAGGACAAAGCAGAAATTATCAGTGCACATTGTAGGGTTGATCTGAACAGTATAGATAGAGCTTCCCTCTGGTTTTAGTTATAGGCAAAGAAGTATGTGGCTACCTGCTCACTTAAATGCTGGCTCTGCCTTCTTAAAAATGGAAGAAAGGTTCCTGTAGCTATATGAAAAGACCTTCCACCCTAGGAGTGTCTGGGTTTGTATGTAGCTACAGACATGTGCATGTCAGCAAATGTGTGTATAAAACATATGAACATACAATCCTGAACTCCTGTCGCAGAGCGAGGTGAGATGAAGGTAGGCCCCCAGAGCTGTTCTTTGCTCTGAAGAATGTTCCATCTGTATTGCCCTGCTGTGAGTCTGGGAGTAGCTGGGCAACTACTTGAATCTGCTAATATTCACTGAGTCCTGAACTTACTTCCCCTTATCCTGGGGCAGGAAGAAGAGCAGACAGTGAATTGGAAGGGGTTCCAGTGGGGTGGATCTGAGGGTGACCTTCCTGCCTGGGCCTTCAACAGAGATGGGAAAGTACCTTGTGGGGTAGCACAGGTAAGCTAGTATCCCTGAGCCAAGGACATGGGTACAAGTATGGCCTAACCCTCTGCTGAGAAGATGAGAACTGAAAGCATCAGGGAGGGAATGATAATACCCGGGAAGACACTGGTCCTGGCGTGTGAGTATGGCACCCTGGCCTGTGCCTGGCATGTCTCTCCCCATAATTTCTCACTCCATAACTAAACAAGAGGAGGGATAGATGGCCCATGAGACATGCTGGGGAGGGCTCTGATCAGACCTTGGAGGTATAGAGAGGGACACTGAGGGGTACAGACTGGAGACATGGGTCCCTGTAGATCATGGGGTATGAAGCCCTGGACTGCCTGGGGACACTGGGCTTGTTCCTATTTTAGCCCTGCCTTTGTGGAGGCATTTGGGACTGTGCTAACCAAGAACCAAGCCTGTTGTCTGTCTCCTGGGACCTGATGTAGGACAGACACGTGTGCAAGCTGATCATAAAAATAACAGCCCAGGATGAGGCAGGTGGGGGTGGGGCTGAGGCATTATAGTCTGATTTCACTTTATGGACCCTTTCTTTATGGTCTTTGAATTGGTGTATATTAAAGGACAGCAAGATGGGACCCTATCTGCCCTTAGAGTGTCAGGGCACACCTCTCGTGTGACATCTAGACAATACCAAACATTGAAAGAGGAAACTGTATGTTGGAGCACAATTAGCAGGGACATGATTCTTCTTTCTCTCAGGGTTCACACAGTCATCTCTGAGAGACTGCTCCTGGTGACACACAGAAGTGATGGCATGCTACTTAGGCTAGATGTAGCTGGTGCCATCTCCTAGAGCTCTGTGGTTATGAAAGCCCTACAGAGCAGACCAGCCAATTGGCACTAACCCAGCTGTTGAGTGATGCCATCTTGCTTAACCATAAAGTTATACTACCCTTGAGTGGCAGTGTCTTCCAGACACCATGAGGAGAAGCTATGGGTCAGAGGTCATATCAGAGGTGAGGGGTCATTGGCTCCCCGAAGGCCCTCCCAAAGCCTCCCATATTCCATAGCCAATACCTGCTGGGCTCTGGGCTGCTGAGGGTGTGGAGGAAGAGCCCCCTGAGTCACAGTGGCTGGTGCTCCCACTGCCACCGGGGCTCCCACTGGCAGATGGTGGTGATGGTGATGACAGAGATGGAGAGCTATGCTGGTTTATGCACTGGGCCACAGCAAAGCCTGCAAGAGAACAGTATGCAACATGAGGAATTAGAAGAGTACTGGCAGGCTTTGCAGAAGGGTGCCATCCCCATAATGACTGGAGACACTGCCTCAGAGGCAGATGGGGTCTCCATGTCAAGACAATCGTCTCCCTGTGAGTCTTGGCATATTTTCCAGAATGAGCTGATCTCTCTGGTTGGGGCTAATCTGGGCATGTGTGAAACTGCTTTCAGAAACAGCTACCATTGACCAGGCCAAGGTAGGGCTGTGGTGTCTGTTGTAGCCATAGCAATGGATGACTATGCTTTGGGGCTTTAGGGCTCCTGTTAAAGGTAACACAGAGACCAGCATCCTCATGGCTGAGTTTTGGGCTTCTTTCTGCAAAAGGGAAAGCAAGCTGGGAAGTCACTAGGAGAGTGGAGAGACCTGGTTGTCATCCCCCCACCAGAACCCACTCTGTCCTGGCAGTCCTTCGCAAGGCTCTGCTAAAGAGCTCAACGACATCGCCAACAGTCCCCCTCCACCCAAGCCACTCATAGGCATGAATGCCCTCGAGTTTGTGGCCACATAACATGGGCAGGAGCCTCGCTCCCAGTCTTAGAGATAATTAGCTCTAGATGGTGAGACCCAATTCTTAGTAGCAGGTAAGTGGCTATGTGGCCTCTCAGTTTGTTTCTGGTTGTTCATTCTCTACTGTGAGATGGTGGGATATGAGACTTCTCAGCAGGCCACAGCATGGGCAGTGTGCATGACAAATGCCCATTAAAAATGTTTAGTGACTGGAGAGATGACCCAGCAGTTTTGAACACTGGCTCCTCTTGCAGAGAACCCACATGACAGCTCAGAAGCAGACCTATAACTCCAGTTCTAGGAGATCTGATGCCCTCTTCTGGCCTCTGTGGGTACCAGGCACACACATGGTGCACATACATTCATACAGGCAAAACACTCAGATACATAAAATAAAAACAAATTATTATTATTATTACTGTTTTTCAAGACAGGGTTTCTCTATGTAGCCCTGGCTGTCTTGGAACTCACTCTGCAGACCAGGATGATCTCAAATTCAGAGATCTGCCTCCCTCTGCCTCCTGAGTTCTGAGATTAAGGGTGTGCACCACCACTGCCTGGCAAATCTTAATTTTTTTTAAAAAAAGTGTTCTTTATTCTAGGTGTAGAGCATACCTTTAATCCCAACACTCAATATTCATGAGGGAGAAGCAGGCAGATCTTTGAATCCAGTTTGGTCTATAGAGTAAAACCCTATCTCAAAAAAGAAACCACCACCACCAACAACAGAAAACCCAAACCAAAAAAGTACCTCTTTATGACAAAGCTCAGTTTTACTGGTCAGCCCAAGAGCTGCACCCCTGCCTCACACTCTGTGCACAGACTGGGGCTTCTGAGCTCTTACATTCTGTCCTCCCAAAAGGCAGCAACATTCTAATTTTATTCTCTACAAACGTGAAAACTCCCAAGGAACAAATACTTCACCAACCCATGATCCCAGGCAGACTGTGGTCTCTGTTGCAGCCCCTGAGGCTGGTACGCTGCAGGTCATATTGTGGGTGTTCCAGACATGCCACCGTGTTCGCCATGTGGTAGAATGGTGCCGCCGACAGAGTGTGCCCCCAGGTGTGGCTATGTCCTGCTATGCCCCCGCCGGCAGAGCACGCAGAACAAAGAGCAGGCTGCCAGGCATGGCTACGTGGATCTGTGCCCACCCACCCGCTCTATTAGAAAGACAATGCATGGCAGCAGATCCCTTTTCCTCCCCGTTTCCTTCTTTTTTTCTTTTTCTTTTTTCTCTTTTTCCCTCTCCCTTCTCCTGATATCCGAACTCCCTAAAATAAACTCCCTGTGTCGCACCCGACAGTAAATGTGAGTGCCTTTCCCACATGCAAAAAACTAACACATATTGCATCTGCTCTCAATCAGAAGCTATAGTAAGGTAAGCCAGAGTCAGAAGCAAGTCTGTTAACAGAAAGGATACCCTGATACTCCTGACCACTCAGTGAAAACACTCAGTATCATCTGCCTCATTCTGCCCCTTCTGCACTGCTGGAACCTCCAGCTCCTGACACTTCCTCCAAGAAGCCCTCCAGGATGAGCCTTATTTCCACAGAACATAGGTGCTAGTCACTGCCTTTTGATAAGTGTGCCAGCAAATCTGACTAGATTTGGAATTGCCATGGCAACACCTCTGGACCCATCTGTGTGAGAATGTCCCCAGGGAGGTTTAACTGAGGAGGAAGACCCATTCTGAATATGGGCACACCATCTCACAAGCAGGGGGCCCAGACTGAATAAAAAGGAGACAGCAAGAGGAACCTCAGCATTCATCTCTCAGCTTCCTGACTGTGGATGCAATTCGACCAGCCACTACAGTCCACCAGGCCTTCCCTACCGTAAACCAGGAGCTCAGATCGACCTTCTTTAAGCTGCTTGTCACAGCATTAAGTAACTAGCTTACCAAGTATAGTCTTAGGGGGACAAACTTGAAACTTGGTTTAAATGCAGCCTGACTACACAGAGCAGAATTGTTGTCATGGAGACAGTGTGGATTGAAAGGCATAAAATACATTTATGGGAGCAGTGTGTTTGGCCCCACGTAGTACAAAGGGTAGAGAAGGTTCTGGCCCCTGGGGAAACTTACTGGTCAGTGGGGGTGAGAATAGGGGAGGGCAGGGCCAGGCAAGACACTGCATCTTCTCACTTCCTTCTCTTCATCTATAAACAGAACTCTGCTCTATACACCCCTTCCCTGTATACTCACTGGGACCCTGCACTTGGCCAAGGAATAGCTTTTGTACTAATGCTCATGAAGAATTACTATTTTTAACTGACCCAGTTCACTGATAACCTGGTCCAGGTTCTAGGGGCAGGTGACATAAGCCATGGCACTGGCAGGTGGTTGGGGCCTGGTGGGAAGCAGGTGTCCTCCTCTGTTGTGTACCTCAGATGGCTGTTACTGAGAGAACACTAGGGCCACTGGGCTGTAGATTCCATGAAACCACACTGGCAGCTTGACTGATGCTGGCAGGAGAAGCCAGCAGAGGAAACTCAGCAAACATCTGGCAGATCCCAACACTGCTGAGGAGAATTCCATAGGGACAATCAGCAACAGCTTCACACAGTGAACTTTATAGCTGCTTACTTTTTAATCACCTACAGTGCTAAACCTCTGAGTTTACAAGCTGTTTACTTGCCTTGAAAATGAATTACCTGTAACAAATCAAAGTGTCGGGTGGCTTTTCCCAAGCTGCCGATTTATCACACATACAAATAGGCTGAGTGTTGGACCAGGGTTGGACTGAGCCTTGTGTGCTCCTGAATGGATGAATGACAAAGCTGGGTCCCTGTGGGTCTCTAAAGACACAGGTCTGCTGACACTGTGACTTATCTGGAGTGAGGTTCATGAGGGGATGAGCCAGGGTACTAACGTCCTTTCCTGGGTGGAGCAGAGCTTAGTGGAAGAACACTTGCCTAGCATGCAGGATACCCTGGCTCTTCCGAAAAGAAGACAAAGTTCTTTTATTTGGGGGTCAGCATCAAGTCTGGTTGATGGTAATAAAATTTACATGTAATTAGAGTTGCACAAGAAAAGCAGATCCCCCTCCCCCCCTGACGTCTTGCCATTTAAAATTTTTCCTATTTTATTTACTTGCGGTGTGTGCCACAGGATGCTTGTGGAGCAGGAGATGGCTCTTTCCTTCTGTCATGTAGGTCTGACCTCATGTCATCAGGCTATGGGGCCCAACCCTGTCTGTCACAGTTTGCAGGATCTACTGAGTAGAGATGCTGGGCTTACGTTTTCTTCTCCTGCTGCTGCTCAAATCTCCCGTCCTCCTCTCCATCCTCCTGCATGTTGCCGTTTCAAGCTTTCTTCCACACTAACTTTCCATATTGGGGAATTGTGTGGACACTGAAGAGAACTGCAGATGAATGCGATGGCTGAGGCCTGGACCTCAGAATTCTTGCTTCATCCCAGCAAGGCAGTCTGGATGAGCTAGCTACGGCAGAGATGCCAGAGGCCTTCTGGGCCTGTGTCAACACACAAGGGCTGCCAAGTCCTCACAAACACATAGACAAGCCAGAGATCATGGGATGGTTAACAGGCACGCAGGCTCCCTGGGGTCTTCTCTACTGATGACAAGCTTGGCTCATCCTGTGTCTATGTCCAGAACAGCTCTCAGATGTGTATCAAAGGCTATGGGGACTTGAAAGTCCTGGGACCAGTCTTGTCTAGGAACTGGAGTCACTGGTGGCAGCAGTGGAGGTATATAGAGGGGGTATCCACATGCTTATGAAAGGGTGTAATATGAGGAATGGTTAAATGTTCAGTGCTGGAGTAAAGCCAATGAATTCTGACACAGTCAAATGACAAAAACCTCCGCTGTTGGTAAAAATGCTTATAGAAAGCAAGATTAAGAGCCTAGGGAAGTGTTCAAGATGTGGCAAGTGAGAAAAGGTTAGCAGGTCTCTCCTATCGAGAAAAATCCAGGTTTTCCTCATCCCTGTCTAGAGCAGAGCAAACAGCTGTAGGCTGAGGCTGTGAGAGGAATGGGTTAGAACGAGGTATCATTGTCTTTGGGGTCCGAATTTTCTAAGCTCCTTAATATTAAGTACTATTATTTTGAAACAGGGTCTGATGTATCTCAGGCTGGCCTTGATCTCACTGAAAATACCCGGAACTGAAGATCTTCCTGTCCTTACTTCCCTGAGTGCTGAGATTATAGACCTGTGACACCATGTTCAGGTTTTGTGGTGTTGAGATTAAACCTAAGGTTCTGAGCATGCTAGACAACACTGTACATCCCCAGTCCTATGAATATTATTTCAAATCAGGAAAGAAGAGGGTGGAAGAGAAATTAGTCGTCTGGAAGCTGAGCACACTCAAGCCTAGCAGTATCACCCGCTATGAGCCACCCCCTCCCAGTGAGTTCTCGGGACCTGGACAAATTTTTACAGCAGGGCCAGGCAGATGGACCCATTCCAACAGTAAGACATCCCTTTGCTTTGCAGAATCCCTGAGCTGCAAGAGGAACCTGGAGCCTTCCTGTCTTCCTCTGCTCCACTCTGCCATGATTCTGGGAATGTAAACTAATAAACAGCTCTCTGGTATTTGTCAAAAACAAAATTACCACCAAAAGGTCAGCCTTCTATTTTAGGCCCAATGACAGAGGAAATACTGTTTGTGAAATCAGAATCCTGGGTTCGAGTCCAAGATCTGGCCACTTTGGCTTGGAGACCTAGAATGAGTCTCTTCCTCTACTTTCTGCTTTTAGATCTCTCACTTTTAATACCAGGTTTGTGAAATTTTGGAAGAGACTTATATCTCATCTGTGTTTGCTTATTGTACAATAACACTGAGAGATTCCACACAAAGCCTTATAAAACACAAAGGTCAGGCATTGCAGGGCCTTGACCTGACACACTGGGACCTCAGTGAGGTGACAGAGCTCCCTCTCCTTTCTGACCTGACCTGACTGTGCTGTGGCAGCTCAATGTCATTTCTGTTCCCATTCTTAGGTTCCTAGACAAATTCACAGGAAATTTTAACCCATAGAGACATTCTAAACCCAAGAGAGGAAATGGAGCTTCTCTTCCAGCAGCCCAATCTGGCCTGCAGTCCTCTGCATTTGTTGGGCCATTCCTGCAAACTGCAATTCCCTTTGCCTCCTTTCTATCTGCACAATTTTCTTTCTGGCCCTTCAGAGTTTATATGCTCTTCTGTGTTGGCTGCCAGTTTGGGCAAAAGTTCAGTCTCTCTACCCCACACGGTCTGCCCTATTCAGGCAGTGCAGAGACACGTGACTGCAAAGATGCCTGGTGTCTGTGTCATTACCTCCATCGCTTTGACAGCACCTGACATCTATTGGGCCCAGGAGGATAGGTTTCTGATGTTGCTAGTTACTTCCTATTATTAATTTCCTCCCTTCACTTGCAGTTACAAAAGACGGCCGCTAGGCATGGCCATGTGACTGAGTTGTGGCCATGAGACAGACATCAAAGTGGCATGTGGGATTTCCAAGAAGCCTCTTCAAGAGGAAAGAGGGTACATCCTTTATTCTGCTTCCTGGAACATGGATGTGATAGCCAGAAATCCAGCAGTCATCCTGGGCTATGAGAAGGGAGGATCATTGAGCATGGAGGCACTCGGGTCCCTGATGCCTCCTCATGGAGCCCTCACTTACCTGGATCTATGAAGCTTTTACCTGAGGGCAACATAAACCTCTCTTCTTGCACTTTCTATGTAGTTGAAGCTTATCTTATCTGACTTGTGGGGAATGCCTTGTTAATCCTGGTCACACTGATACACTAGCTCTGACCTTCTGGTAGGGAGGACTTCTTGAGCCTATGGGGCTGAGGGTAGTGGTGGGGTGGGGGATCTAGATATGGCGGGTTGATGGAAAAGGGGAGGGGGCAGGTAACCCTGCCTATGAACTCAAATTTTCAGGAAATTCTTTCTTCCAAGATGAAATCCAGTGGAGGGACTGAGTTTCTCTCTGAGCTCACACCAGAACTCAGAGATTATAAAATTGGGCTAAGAACTTAAAACTAAGGGCAGGAGAGACTGCATAGGGCAACTGTGACCTCCTGCAGAAACTCTGGACAGGCAGTGCTGTGTGGCTGCACGCCTCCCTCACTGGCTCTGCCCTTTCACCGCTGCTGCTGCTGTCTGCCAGGTCTCTGGGTGAAGCAGGGAGAGATAACAGTCTGAGACTTCTGTTGGCTGTGACTCTGGACTGATGCTGCTTAGAAGGTCTGAGGTGACAGGGAACTTTCTCACTCATGTGTCTGACACATATGTCTTCAGAGCCCATCTTTGGGTGAGATGAGGGTGAATGTGGGAGACTAGGGGTCAAGCAGGGAGGCAGCCACTGAGGAAAGAGGCCACCAACACTGTTTAAAAAGCCCACAAGTAGGGCTGGAGAGATGGCTGAGTGGTTAAAGAGATGACTGGCTACTCTCTCAAAAGACCTAGGTCTAATTTTCAGCTCTCAAATGATGGCTCCTAAACACGTAATTTAAGTTCTAGGGAATTTGACATCCCCCTTTTGGTCTTTTTGGGCACCGGGCACGCACATAGACATACATTCAGTCAAAACACCCAAACACATTTTAAAGAGCCCATAAGGGAGGCTAGAGAAAAAACTCATGTGTAAGAATGTTTGTTGCATAGCATCACAGCATGAGGGCCTGAGTTCAAGTCCCCAGCACCCATGTAAAAAGCCAAGTGTAGCTGCACGTATACTTGTACTTCCATTTCTGTGGAGGTCAGAGACAGGGGATCACTTGCTGGTGACAGCCTCGATCCAGTCTCAGTGAGACAAGCTGTTCCAAGGAAATATGGTGGAGAATGATTCAGCAAGACACCCAGGATCCTCCCCTCTGGCCTCTTAGGATGCATGCTCATACCCATCTACTGGCAGACAAAGAATTAACAAAAACAAAAACAGGGTAGACAGACAGACAGCTCAGTGGCCAACAGTGAGTAATGCTCTTCCAGAGGACTGAGTTTGGCTCCATCTCCAGCTCTAAGGGATCTGGCATTTTTGGTTTCTGTGGACACACACACATATGACACTCACTCTTCTTTCTACACATACACAAACAATAATAGACCTAGGTGATTGGCTAGAGCACCTCAGAAACCTACATAGAAATGAAGGTCTACTGACATGTGGGTATCCCGTGGCTTAGGTCCCAGGCAGTCATACCCCTTGCCATCATTCCCTGCCCCACTTTCATGGGTCAAAAGATGCAGAGTTTCAGAGCTGTGAACTCTGGGATTATCCTAAGGTCTTCACACTTTTTCAATTTGCTCCCAGTGTCCCATTATTGGAAAGGTCTGTTTCTGCCCTGCACCAGGAATGGAGGAGGTGGCAGATATACAAGTCAGAGGAAGGGGACACTCTATAGCAGCTGCCATTCTCTGCTTTCTGACCCTTGCCGCAGGCGACTCCATGACTGACTATGCCTCCAAACACTTAAAGGCTTTTATTTCTGGTTGGCTTTAAAGGGATATCATACAAAAATATCTGGGAACTTGCAGAATCTGATAGCCTATAGCTCTTTATCCATGGGCATAATCCTCTTGGATTTTAAGGGCTATACGTGAAAACCTGCAGAAAAGAGAAAATGTTTTCAGTATCCCGCTTTTCCCCTGTGCTATTTTGTTGTAGCTCAACCCTGCTGTCAGGCGAGGCCTGGCTGTGTGGGATACCACCCATGGAGACACCTGAGGGCCAGGTGTCCCTTTGGCTGTTGGGTGCCTGTCATGGATGTCAGGAGTGTGGGTACTGCTCTCTGCCTTGCTTTGGACAGAAGTGCCTGTCATGGAGGGTTGGCTGCCATGGCCACGATGGACTTGGGAGACTGGTTCTGGAGAGGCACTCTGTGGATTATTCTTCCTTTGGATTACTCAAACTGGGGGCACAGGGCATGGGCCTTCTCCCCAGGATGCCTGGGCACTTGCCTCTCCCAGCCCCTGCCCACTACAGATGGCATTACCGTGTATACATGAGAGAGCACAGAGCTCCACAACAGTTTCTCAGCCAAGGCAATAGAAAGCTCACCAGCGGCCATCTTGGCTGCCTGTGTTCTGAGGCAGTGGACAAGGCTGAAAGAGCAGGGAGAGGGAGGCTGTTAGATAGCTATGGGGATATCTCTAGGCACAGGGGATTCCCAACCCAGAAACACAGAGCAGGTGGACTGGCTGAAGGCCTCCCTGACAAGGATATCCATCCCTAGAGCCTGTGATGGGCCAGGAGTGCCTGGTTTGCTAAGAAGTCTCTTACAAGCCCTGCCCTATCCTCTCATGCCATAAGCAGGACAACCTTGAAGGGTGGCTCTCAGAATGTGGACATCCCAGCCCTGAGCATTCCACAAGGTAGTCTACAAAGGGGCCAGGGAATTCATTGTCAACTTCTGTCAAAGGTGTGTGGTGTGGACACATACTTAATACCCCCCCAGGGCAGCCAGCTAGCCATGTGCCTGGTGTGCTTTTCCATTAGGGCTGATAGAGCAGGGTGGTTTGTTCCTTCAGTGCGTCACCAAAGCCTCTCCTCCTGTGTGTTAACTGATTGGGGTCAGGCCAGACTGACAGGGCAATCTTTACTACTGAAAGAACCAAAGATGCGATCTGCTGGTGGGCGTCAGATAGGATCAGGGAGTGTGCTGAGTCACACAGAGACCATCCATCGGCACCAGCCCAGGACATGCTTCAGAAGCTTAAAGCTGCTGCCCAATGACAGGACTCTGCTCAGCTTCTGTTCCTGCAGCCTCATGAGACTTGACCAACTAGATGATCAGTTTCTGTCATCTGCAAGGGAGAAGTCCCCCAAAGCAGAAATTTGGGTACACAGAAACAGGGCACAGGGGAAGAGGAGGGTTCTCAGGGCTTGGACTTGCTTGTCCCGAGAGCATGTGAGAGCACGAGAGTTCTTCCACCTCATGGGACTGGCAAGAGGGAAGACAGGCGCAGGCTAAGGGTTCAGGCACTTCAGTTTTGACAGCTGAACTGGAACTTGGTTTCAGTGAGGCAAGACTTAGTGACTTAGAGGCAGAGAAATGATTTAGACCTTTTGATAATGCAACGCCACACAAGACCGAAGCTTTCAGTCAATAAAGTGAGACCTGCAGCTCCTAAAGGGACTTTAACTGTCTAAGCCTAATGGATTTTTTTTTTTTTTTTTTTTTTTTTTTTTTTTTTTTTTTTTTTTTTTTTTTTTTTTTTTTTTTTTTTTTTTTTTTTTTTTTTTTTTTTTTTTTTTTTTTTTTTTTTTTTTTTTTTTTTTTTTTTTTTTTTTTTTTTTTTAAAGACAGGGGAGCTCCAAACTCACAAGGATCCTTTTGTCTCTGCTTCCCAAATGCTGGGATTATAGGTTCACTGCTTTCAACACACTCAGGATTGTTCTGTATATCTGACAGAGTTATCTGTATTAGGTTTAAATATATGAAACTCAAAATTCAAACATGGTTCAACAGCCACTAAAAGGTCAATTAGAATAATGAATGTTGGTCCAAAGGAGGGAGGGATAGCTGGTAGGTATATAAACAGGTAGTTTTTCCCTGATCCTCTCCTCTCCTCTCCTCGCCCCTGCTGACAGCACACACACGTGTGCCTATCTCTGTGGGCTCCTCTCTTTCTCATTTCTTGTTTCCCCAAATCAGCAGTTTGGAAATACTGGAAAGTAACTTTGGCATGCCAGGGAGAGATAAGTGTGTTTTTGAATGCAAATCTACAAGTGGCTCATGAGGCTGAGGAGGGGCTTCTCAGAGAGGCTCCAGCGGCTCTGCTAGCTGTGTTCCTTGCAAATGCCAACTAATGCCTGAGGCATTAAAATCACTCTGGCTCTTGTGCACCTCTAGTTTTGCCTTATTTTTTAAAGGATGATTAATATTTCATCATAAAAGTATTGATTTCCTTTAACTAAGAGACTTGAAGTTAGTTGCATCCTTAAGCATGATTTTATTATGTCTCAGGCCAATGTTTTCTTTTCTCCTCCTCCCCCCCCCCCCCCCCCCCGCAAAGGATGTCTTTTTCTTTGATAGAACATGTGTCAAGAAGAAAAGAGGAATTGATTCACAGAATCTGCATTGCATGCAACTTTGACGGCAGATCTCCAGTTTGTGAACTTGAAGAGATGGCTCTGAAATCAAGTCCACTTTACACTATAAAGCCTTCCTCATCAGTCAGGCCACCAAAGCCCAACACACAAGAGACACAGGCGCACCAGGAGGACAAGTGTCAGGGACCTACACAGCCTGCACACAAGCCCTGAACACACAGACTGGCCACCACAGACCTCATTCCCATCCTTCACAAAAAGCAACAACAATCCTGCTGACTGGAATACTCCACAGCTACTGTTCCTGATTCATGGGAGCTGGTGGCTGAGGCCAACAGTGGAGCTGGGCAGTGTGCAGTTGTACAGAAGCCATCCAGGAAGCTGGTGGAGGACAGTGACTGGCAAGGCGGCTAGAGCTCTGCACTGTTTAAATATTGAACATCCTCTCTCCTTCCTCCACATCCATTATTAACCGGGACCTGCATAGCTGGGTGCACTGACTTCATTTCTTCCCAAGAATCCAAGATGCAGTGGCCAGTGCCCAGGGGCTGGGAAGGGGGTGGAGTAGATTTGGGGTTCTTTCCTCTTTCATTCCCTTCTCTGGAAATCCTTTCCAGTCAGCACCACATTTTTAGAGCCTTGGATTCCTGGAATTGTCTCAACCTCTTCCTGACCTCTGACAGGGGATTAGTGCCCCAAATATTGACAGACTGGACATTTTACTCTTCCTCACAAGGGACAGTGGCAGAGGGAAGCCACAGGAAAGATGCTGCCATCACTAGACTGGTCATGGTGATGGGTGCTCCATCATTTGGGACCTCTATGAATCCCCAGCCCTATTCAGGTAAAAGTCATGTAAGGATGTTATATGAAAACAAGTGCTTTGGTTGAGAGAAAGGAACCCAGAGCCACCAAATGTGGTGATACACTGTGTATCAAATAAAGATTTCCTGAAGATCAGAGGGCAGAGCCAGCTAGAATTAGCCACAGAGCCAGCCAGTGGTGGCACACATCTTTAATTCCAGCACAGGAAGTGAAATGGCTGGGTAGAGAAAGGAATATGAGGTGGGAGGAGACAGGAGTCTGGCTTTCCCTTCATTTCCCTTCACTTCCCCATCCCTTCAGTCTGAGGATTCCTGGAGACAGGATCTTCCTCTTTGGTCTGAGGATTCAGTAGTGGTGAGAAGTTTCTCTGGTGGCTTGTTCCTCTATCTCTCAGATCTTCCAGCTTTACCCCAATATCCGGCTCCCAACTTTTATTATAAGACCGATAAGGATTCATGCAACAACCAAATGTCCTTTGCTCAGTTACTAGACAACTAGGAAGGAGCCAATAGATGTCATAGACCCAAGTCTACCATCAGGGACATCCAGGCTGGGTTTGAATCACTCCCCCTGAAGATGCGACTGTGACGACACAGATCTGACATCTTTCTCTAGGACAAGGCAGCACCTTTCCTGGGCAACAGATAGGTAGGACAGGGTGGCTCTTCTGGACCTGGACTGGCAGGGTCATAGTATTCCCACTTCTTTTACCTGTTCAAGGGATTTGTCCTAGATGGCCAGGCTGAGGCTTCCATTGTAGCACTACATTTGAGGTTGTCCTGTCCAAGAGCTAAATTTATCCTTCCTTCCATCCTGAACTGGTCTCTTCACAGAGCCCCCTGTGCTAAGTGTGGCCAACATTGACTCCTAGCTGGAGGACTCAAGCACCCTGCTGGCCTCTGCTTTTCTAGGTCTCCATCACTGACGTCCTCCTTGGTTAAGCTTTGTCTTCCCAGGCTCCCTCCCAACCCCAGCTCCTAAAATACAGCCTGAAATGCTCCTATTCTAAAAAGCTCTTCAGAGCTCTGGAGAGTTCCTGCCTCAAAGTGCCCCGAAGCTTGTGCTCTAGCTGCCCGTCTCTGACAGGCTTCTTAAGCCTCAACTAAATCAGTGCGTGCTTTCTCCTGGTCTTGGCACACTGCCCCAGGACTAAGATTTCACTGGTGGATTTAATGTCTGGTGTCCAAAGGCCCTCTGTATTTTTAAAATTCCTATTTGTCTCTATGTCTGCAGAGAACATGCCCTGCACAGACATTCCGATCAAGGGCTTCTATTTTGCTATTAACCCGTGGACTCTTTCTTGGCAGAAAGGAGAAGGAAAATAAAAATGAGACATGATGACAGGAGCTCCTGGGCCCAGGCTGGCAAACATGCACGAGCATGTGAGGGGACCTTGTCTTGGTGGCACCTCTGAAGAACTGGGTGAACGAGAACCCAGGCCAGGTGGGTCCTGCTAGGCATACCCACTTAACCCTATGGAATGGCTTCTAGTGGGGGCAGCTAGAAGCATGAATCATTACAATGTGATTGTTGGGCAGCAGAAACCACCCTGGTACCAATAGGAGGAGACTCAGTACATCTCGGCTGATCTAGATAGTTAGGACTGAATTCTGCTCTCTTCCAAATTCTCATGCTCAAGTTCTGACCTCTGGGACCCCAGAAAGAAATCTGATTTGCAAACAGGGTCACTCTGCAAATGTAGCTGGCTAAGATAAAGTCATTAGGATGGGTCTGAATCCAGTATAACTGTGTCTTATGAAAAGCAAAGATCTGAACCAGGTGATATCCACTATAGTGGCTTCACCGAACTCCTGTATAGCAGGCATGGTCCTTAATACAGTGCGCAGAGGTGGGTTTTGGGGTGACTAGACCATGGGAGCTTTGATCTTCCAATGGATGAGCCTATTGACAGATTCATGATGGGATGAATAGCTTTAGCAGGGACTGCCTGGAAACTAAGAGCAGAGGCCTAGCTTGAGGTCGTCGTGGGTGTGGCCTAGTAGCACTTTGTCCCTGGTCCCTACTTTGCAGCTGCCATGAGATGAGCAACTGTCTTCATCATGTCCTCTGCCTTACCACAGACCTGAAAGCAATGAAGCTAGATGACTATGGACTGAGAACCCTAAAACCAGGGGTCATTATAGAGCCTTCCTCCTTAACATGATTCCATGGAGCGTTTTGTCACACTAGGGAAAGGCTGTCTTATCAGCATACAGGTAGAGAATAGCATGTACCAAAACAAATGGCAGGTGACACCAAGAGCCACCAGTAATCTCCAAAATCCAGGGAGAGGCCTGCAGAAGCTTTCTCTTCTAGCCTCACAAGAAGCCAACCCTACCTACCCTATGACCCTGGACTTGTGGCCTTCAGAACCATGAGACAATACACTTCTGTTGTTGAAGCCACCCATTTCACAACAAGGACTTATGCTGGGTGTAGTAGCACACATTTTTAATTCCAGCATTTTCAAGGCAGGGATAGGCAGATCTCTGTGAGTTCAAGGCCATCTTAGTCTAATCTACAGAGTTTTAGGCTACAAAGTAAGATCCTGCCCATCGCATCTCCCCACCCACAAGGAGTTCTGTTTCTTGAGAACACATATACATACATCGTGCTCAATGGTGCTCACTATGGTCCTGAGCAGTGAAAGCCTGGGGCCACTGAGATGCTTGGATAAAAAGACTCAAAACTCACTGTGGAGTACTATGCAGCCTCAGACAGGAATGCAATGTAAACAACAACCCGATTTCTAACTCACAGCAGTGTCTGAGGAAAGCAAGCTGTAGAAAGTGATGCAGAAATGTGACTACATAACTTACAAAGGTAGACCAGAACCCCAGACAGTAATGGCCCTACTTCCTTATCCTGAGCCTGTGTGTGTGGCTAGATGTGTCTGAGAATTATGATCTTTAGGTATAAAAAAGCCAAGCAATACATACACACAAATTATATTTTACCCACAGCGGGGCTGGGGACAGCTGAAACCAAACAGTAAATTTCCATAGGAAATATTGTGCACACTCACAGCAAGTGGTATCAACTCCTCCCCACAGTTCAGAAATAGTGCAGGGCTGATTTTGCCACCAATGAGTAAGAAAAAATATTTTGGTTTTAAGAGCTATTTGGATTTCAGAACTGTGGAGACAGATTTATGGCCCTGGGGTGTGGGTGCACCCATACATAATATAGAGACATAGAGAAGATCTGGAAAGGGCTCAGTCAAACCAGGATTGATGGGTGTTGAGGGGTAGAGCAGCATGTGGGGACAACAGGCAAAGCCTGCAGTGTCCTTTGTAATGTATTAATCTGTGAGTATAGAGTATGTGTATTTGTGTGCTGTTTATGTGTTCACATGTATGTAGACCAGAGGTTGATGCTGGGTGTCTTCCTCTATTGTTCTGTCTTATTTCTTGAGACAGAATTTCTTCTTGATGGCTGACCAGTGATCTTCTTCTTGCTGTCTCCCATGCTAAGGTTTGTGTGCACACTAAAGATGTTTGCTACCATGCCAGCTTTGGACTCAGGCCCTCATGGTTGCACAGCAAACTTCTTAACCAGCAAGCCATCTCCCCAGTCTCTGCTTTAATATTTTTAAGAACCTCATGGTACACGCGCGCGCGCGCGTGCGTACACACACATACACACACACACACACACACACACACACACACACACACACACACACACACACGAGAGGAAGAAGGGGGGCAGGGATGGGAAGTTAACTGAGTGTCTCCAACCCTCTCTTGTGATGAATAATGGGTGCTTTGGAGTAAGCTGCCAGTAGCTGCAGTTTCATAGGTAATTTTCTGTGTTCACTCATTAAAGCACAATAATAAAGATGATGGGGCCTGTAGTCACAGCTGACTGGTCCATCTGTTTCTATCATGGCAGCTTATCCTAGGGCTTGGTGACCTCTGTGGGACGAACTGCCTCTCCCCCTGCAGCCCTGGCATGCTCCCACTGGTGGCTCAGCAGTGCTGCCCCACACCCCCTGGCTATGAAATACGGCCCTTCCCTGACAGCTAACATGCCCCGCTCTGATTCATCATCTCTCCTACTCTCTCTGTCCTTTATTTCTCTGCCCTCTCTGGCCTTTGATTGCTTTTCGGGAGTTTATCATATTGAACTTTTATCCCTTTCCAGGAAACCCTATTATTTTTTTCTTCCCTTTCTCAATTAATAAATAATCGCCAGAGCACTTCTTTGGACAGAAGCACATCCTGCCTCCTGCAAGCAGCAGAGGCTTCTTCTGTGATTCCTGGGAGCTTGTGTGCAGGGCATACCACCTGTCAGATGGGGAGGCCCACCGCTAGTTATGCCTGGGGTGGCTGCCAGCCCTCTGCCCATTATCTGAGTTGCTCCATATCTTGGGAGACAACTGTGTTTTCATGGCCACCCCCAGAAAGGGGACACCATTGCAGAGGAGTCCAAGTGCTGAGGATAGACAGAAACAGGCACAGTAGGGCTTTGGAGACCAAGATACAGGTATCAAATATCTCTCACAGGCTTGTATATTGAAGGCTTGGTCTGCAGTGCAGCAATAGTCAGAGGCAGACCTTCATAGGGAACAAGATAACGGGGCTCTCACCCCAACACTGGATTATTTCTTAGTAAACTGACAACTGAATGGCAGCAGGAGGAGTGACTGGAGAAAATGAGATGTACCCTTGAAGGGCAGATCCCATCTCTTTCCTCTTCCCCAACTCTCTCGTGACCAACAGCCCTCTGAACTCAAGGTGAACAACTCTGCTATACCCAGAACACTCTGCCATGATGGAGGACAGAAAGACACGAGTCTAAGCTTACTGCTGATCTGACACTGGATAGTGGCTGAATTGAGACTTAGTATTCATATGATGGTTCATCTTAGTAGGAATGAGAAGTGCCTAAGAGACAGTAAGATATACTGCGGTGTCTGTGATGCTTCTGTGACAACTGAACAATAGAGAGAGCAGTGCCTTGAATCTACAGTCTCTATCCCATAGGCTGGGAGTACAGATGGAAGAGGGGGCAGGTATTCTCTCTCTTTTATACATTTACACTTATATATTTGTATGTGTGCAAATGTACACAGGTACACATGCACATGCACATGCCGCAACATGAGTGAAGGATCAGTTTTCTCCTACCGTGTGGATTCTGAGGATCAAACTTAGATCATCAAACTTGGTAGCAGTTTTACCTACTAGGTGATCTTCCTGGCCCAGGCCTGGTCTCTCTCTGCTTCTTGGATGTCATTGGTGAACTGCCTTCCTAACTACAATAAACTGAATCCTCCAAAGCCATTAGAAAAATGAACCCTACCTCCCCGAAGTTATTCATGTCCTACATCACTGTGCAGATAAGCATGTCAGCTGGTCTGCAGAAACTTCTCAGAAAACTGTCACTGGGAGCATGGCATGGTGTACTGCAGATGCTGAGCCTCGGCCTCTACCACATACCCAGCCTGAACTGCCTCCGAGGCATCAGGGTCATCTTTTAAAAGCTATTAGTGTGAACTGGACAGAGCTACTGGCACACTGTTTCAGAACCTGGGAGCTGCTTTCAGAGCAGTGAGCAGGTACCCCAGCTGCCGTCTTCTGTCCCATAGCCACAGTTTTGTGCGTGCTTCTGAGGTCTCACTAAAGCTCACCGAAGTGGAGCTAATGCCCTTCCCAGAAGCCATGCTTCTGGGGTTAGACCACAACCAGCAGGCTTCTGGAAAGGTATGAAACACAAACTCATCGTGACTTACAGGAAAGTGAAGGAACAAGAGACTCTACTAGTAAGAACAGAGGATTTTTCTTCAGTCAGAAAGAAAGGGGAAAGGGCAAACTGAGAAAAGGAAGGGTGCTAGGTGAGTCTGGACTGCATCGAGGTCTCCAGATTGTTCTGGAATGCATAGCAGGCTCCAAATTCTTTTTTCATCTTTGGATGTCTTTAAGGAAAATATGGCTTAAATGGGACACAGATGAGTGTGTGTGCCTCCTGGTGGTGGCTTCATGGCAGCCCAGCTAGTTGGAATGGTACTTTTGACACAATGTTTTTGGAAAAAAAGATTAGTTGTGTAGCCCAGGCTATCTTCAAACTCATGGCACTTTTCCTCCCGAGTTCTGGAATAACTTGTGCATGCTGCTATCCACCATTTGGGGTACTTTCCTTATTCAGTTCTGATGTAACTTGTTGTGCATGATGGGCACTGAATCACCTCTGTGAACAAGATGAGCCCTTCCCACTTCCAGGTTGCTTTGCTGCTCATTTTCTTGAACAGGGCATGAGTATCTCCTTCTTCTAGTCAGGCTGAGCCCAGGAACATTCCCTCTAACTGGACTCAGCACATAATCAGGCTGGGAGCCATATGCTCTTGGCTGACGGGGAAGAAGACTGGCTTTCTAGGCCACAATGATGGCGGCAAAGGGAGTTCTTTGTCAGTCAAAGTGGTGGCAGGCGCACCACACAGGCAGTGAGGCTCTCTCTCATCTGCTGGGGATCCAGGCAGACTGCAGGCCAATAGCTTTCTGGTACAGAGGCCCTTGTCTGGGAGATATATCACCCGGAATTGCCCGTTCTCCTCAGAGAAACCTTTCCGAAGCCTAGCTCCAGGAGACAGTGCTTTCCCGAATATTACAGCTCTTCTTAGAACAGCACCTCGGGGCACTACTCATGATGGACAAATCTGGAGCCTCTATGGTGGCCATAGAGTCCCCAAAATCCAAAGGGACTAATTTGCTTGGCTTAATTGAGTCCCCAGTGAACAGTATCTGGTGCATACAAAGCAAAATACAATGGAGTATTAAAGCTTCACTGGCTCCTCCCCTCCCCATCTACCTCCTTCATTTTCCCACCTATCATTCCATTCATCCTTCTCCCATCCACCCGTCTCCTCTCTATCTTCCTTTATGTGAGTGCACACATCTATATATCCACCTAACGTTTACTAAACACCACTGAGATGCCTGCGGTAGTCTAGGTCTTAGATTCTAGGAGTTGGAATTTAGTATTATACAAAGCCCAGACCTGCCTTCCACAGTGTACAGTTGAATAATGATTTTGGCAAGATGTGGAGAAGACAAGATGAGGAAGAAACAATGTGAAGAGCAGTGAGTGCTTCTGAGGTGATGAGTAGGCAGGGGGCTTCCTTGGCATACTGTTGAATTTCCATCCTAAAAGGAAAAGGTAGGGGAGGGTCATTAGACCCTTGCCTAGCCATTTGTACGCCGCCTCCGCAATGTTGCCTTAATTGCTTATGGCACAGGGTTCTTAGGAGAGGAGGAGTGGGAAGCCTAGGTGAAGGCTCCTGTCTGGGCGGTTATGAGCAAGCCATCTTCCATGCTGGATAAAGGCTTTCCAGTACAGCTGCTTTGAGATCATTTACCCACCTGTCAGTAACTTTTCACCCATGCTCTGTCAAGTGAGCTCAATGGATTCATTCTTTATCAATGGGATCTTAGGAGGAAGAGACAGACATACACAGTTCTCCCAGGGAACAGCAGGATGCAGGCCATCTTTGAGTGAGATGGAAACCTGTGCTGGCTTCAGTACAGGAGACACACAGATGAATTTAAACCTTAAAAGGATTGTTCCCACCAGGGTACTGTGGTGATTTGAAAGAAAATGGCCCCCAAAGCGAGTGGCTCTATTAGGAAGTATGGCCTTGTTGGAGTAAGTGTGGCCTTATTGGAGAAAGTATGTCATTGCAGAGGCAGACTTTGCGGTCTCATACATGTTCAAGTCAGACCCAGTGAGATAGATAGACCACTTCCTCTTGCCTGTGCAAGATGCAGAACTCTCAACTACCTCTCTAGCACCATGTCTGCGTGCATGCCATTATGCCTTGCTATGATGATAATAGACTAAACCTCTGAAATGTAAGCCACCCCACCCCATTAAATGTTTTCGTTCGTAAGAGTTGTCATGGTTATAGTGTCTCTTCACAGCAATAGAAACCCTAACTAAGACAGAAATTGGTATCAGGAGCGGGTTATTCCTGTGATAGGCTTGACCATGCTTTTGTCTGAAGGACTATGAACCTTAGAACTGTGGATTAGAAAAGTAGTTGAATGCTTCAAGTGCTTTAATGGGTCATCCTAGTGGGAGCACAAAAGGCAGTGGTTCTGGGTATGATCAGGAGGTTTCAGAGAAGAATATTAGTATGTACACTAGAGACCAGTCTTATGATATCTTGGTGAAAAATGTGGCTGCTTTTTGCCATTATCCAAAAAGTCTTCCTGAGGCTAAACTGAAGAGTTTTGGAATAATTCCACTGACAGAGGAAATCTCAAAATAGCATAGTATAGACTTCGTAGTATGGTTATTACTGTTAACTTTTATGAAGATTTCTGATGAAAAGGAGGAAGTTGAACAGGGTAAATTACAAAATGTAAAATTTAAGAAGAAAAAGGAGCACCAAGGGAGTGGAATGGATCTAAATCCTGTGTTCAGAGAGATAAACAGACTAAGAAATAGACTAAAGGGAATGGTGACCTCAGGGCAAATTCCCAGCCAGCTAAGCCTCCAACTTTCAAAAAAGAATTAAAGAAAAGTTTAGAAAAGTTAGTACAGACTAGACTATTGCTATTGTGGTTTAGGTGTTCACTTCCCAGACATCAGGAGCTCCTGAGGGAGTAGTGGTTCTCAACCTCTGAGTTGTAAACCCTTGAAAAATCTCTATCTCAAAAAAAATTTACATTACAACTTGGGAGAATAGCAATCAAATTAACTTTATGGTTGGGGGTCACCACAACATGAGGGACTGTGTTAAAGTGTCACAGCATTGGGAAGCTTAACAACCACTGCTCTAGAATCTTCCTCTCGCCAGTTTTTGGAACAGACAGTGCTATAGAATTGTGCTCATGATGGGCTTGCTAATGGCCACTGAACTGGCCACTCCTGAAACTGGACCTAGGGTTTCTATGGCCCTACTCTAATACCCAGCACATGAGGGAGCACACTCCTGTACAAAAGGGAGGTCATTCCACAGGGAAGCTTGTCCCAGGCTCTGCTAGCTCCATGGGAATAGGAAAATATCCTATGCCAGGGTACCCAAAGCTGGTGCTAGGAAGGACCAACAGGTTAGTGTAGTCACTGCAGTGGCTATCAGGAGTCCTCTTATGAAGCCACATACAAGAAACTCAGAGAAACCTCCCTCTCTATCCAGTTATCCAGCTTCAATGGACAGCAGAAGAACCTGGAAGCCTCTAAATCCAGCGGTGACACTCCCATCGTAGCTTTGTTTGATTTCTCCTCACAAGTTTAATGGGGCTGAGCTGGCAAGATGGTTCAGTAGGTTAAAACATTTGCCATGCCAAATTGACTCCTGGAAACCATGTAAAGGTGTCAGGAGTGCCTTCTAACTCCACATGTATTCTATGGCATGAGTTGTTATGAAATAATTCTTTTGTACACTGTGAAGATGTGTCTTTGCCAAGGTACCTTCTGATTGGTTTAATAAGAGCTGACTGGCCAATAGCTAGGCAGGAAGAGATTAGGTGGGAGAGCTAAACTGAGAGGACACTGGGAAGAAAAAAGCAGGTAACAGGTTGCCAGTCACATGTAGAGGAAGCAGAAGATGAATATGGCATGTTGAAAAAAGGTGCTAACATGTAGAGTTTAGATAAGAAATATGAGTTAATTTAAAATGTAAGAGTTAGTTAGCAATAAGCCTAAGCTATTGGTCGAGCATTTATAATTAATTATAAGTCTCTGTGTGGTTATTTGGGAGCTGGCCTTGGGAAAGAACTGTCAGGACATGAAAAACTCTGCCTATAATGAGCATATCTATACTCACATATATACTATGCACACATAATAATAATGATAATAATAGAGCTTGGCTGGCCCTGAACAAGGCCTCAAGCTGAGGACTGTCCTAAAGGATGGAACTACTTTTTTTAAAGACAGGGTTTCTCTATGTAGCCCTGGCTATTCTAGAACTTGCTCTGCAGACCAAGTTGGCCTTGAATTTACAGATTCTCCTGCCTCTGCCTTCTGACTGCTAGAATTAAAGGTGTGTGCCATTATACCTGGCTTGACTCTATACTTCCTAACAAGCTGTGCCTGGCCACCTGGATCCTGTTTGGGCAGGCAAGCTCTCAAGGCTATGAGAGGGGAAGCTTTTCTTTGCTGCCATGAGGTTCAAGCTTATCCAGTTGACTATCCCTACAATGCCATGGAGGAACAACTAGAAGAAGGCCTAATGTGTCTATTGGGAGAAAAGAAAGCAAGGCAACCACCCAGCCTGAACATCAGAGAAACATTATGCAAAATGAGCACACAGTCATTTGTTCTCATGATGCTATGTTTATGGGACATACTACATTTGATACATAGTTGAAGGCATGGGAGTCAAGTAGGCCTGGCCCTGCCCAGGCCTTCCCAATGCAAGCTGTACACGCTGTTCTCCATCTGACTGCTCTGTTGAATCTGCCTCCCCATCTGCTCAGGGAGTTTGTATCATCTTCACTAGACAGGGCATCCTCCTTAGACGGTATGACAATTCAAATACTGCTTATGGCAAACTTCATGTGGCAGAGTCACCAAGCCAAGCCCAGCACCTGACACCTACAGGTTCTCAGTGAATGCTTGCTGAAGAAGGAATGAGTGGAAACACAACTATACTCTATTCATAGAAGCCCCTTTATAGCTTTAAAGGCAATGAGCTAAATCCCTACCCCTGAAAATCTTGACTACACTGTTCAGTTCTTGAACTTTCCAGATTTTCACTCACTGCAGGTTGAGGCCTTTTCAGTAATATCATCTTAAAGAGCTCTGGATGCAAGACACTCTGGCTGCAGAAAAAGTAGCAAAGAAAGCTGTTCACATGTCACATCTACTGAGCAAACATGCTTGGCTCAGAAGCCAGGGTGAGGACCCAGCAGGTATGGCCAAGTCAGAGCCTCCTCAGGTACAGCCTAAACTTCCTCTTGTCTGTCCCTGAGACATCTCCCTAGACTCTGAAGGCTGTGGAGCAGATGGACCAGAGGTTTTCAGCAATACCACACACTGCTGTGTGTCTTTCAGGAATTGCTCCTCACTTGCTCAAAGAGGAGAGCAATAGCAGCTTTTTCCAGGTCACTATTGGGGTGTGTGTGTGTGTGTGTGTTTGTGTGTACGATACTCAGCTTGCTGCTGGCAATGCAGGTTACCCTCTAACCAGTGGGGCAAAGTTCTTTAGATGTTTCTACCTTAGAACAGCTGGCAGGGAACAGAATTGTGAGCCAAGTATGACCACTTCCTGGTAGTGTGACTGACAGGCACTTCACTACCATTGGGACTCACTGCTCATTAATGGAAGGCACCTTGTCTACAGAGAGGTGCTGCAAGGGGATCAGGGCCAGCAGTGTTCCCAGGGTCAGCTGCCAAACCAGGAGGCTTACCTAACACTGACCAATTCTGGGAAACCTCAGCAGTCTCATAATGTCTCCATTCCCTACACACCCAGCAGGAGCAAGAAGCTTAGGCAATTGCAAATCAGGTCCACTTGCTACTGCTTAAAGTGTCCAGAGGCTGCCCTTTCCCATTCTCTCTGTGGTCTAGCAAGTGGGTCCTCCATGTCCAGTAGCTCAGACATGACAGCCACCATTACTATGTCATCTTTTCCATGGGGCTTAGCTTGAGGTACTTACATAGACTTCAAAAGGCCTTGGAGCACATGTGCTACATGAAAAGCCAATGCTCACAGTCTGCTTTTCTGGTCCCATAGCATGGCCAGTAGAGTCAGAACACTGTGAGCAGCTAAGGTGCTTGATGCCTGGAGGAGGCAGGGCATAATGCTGAGTGTTCTCTTCATTCATCAAGCTCATGACCCTCGATGTCACCTTTTTACCTAAGCCAGCTCCCTTCTCATTATGACCCCAGGTCAGTAGTTCTGTAGAGCGCTGGTGCAGCTGCATTTCCAGTCCAGAAAAGGATGCTAAGGCTCCAGGTTCTATAGAACTTCACACAACATCTAGCAGCAGGTGTAGACTAAAATTTGGGACTTATCTCTAGGGAGTGGGCCTCAGTCATCTTTCTTGCCAAAGTTTCCTTGGCAGAGACAGGGGACTATGGGAACAGTGCAGTGACATACACTTATGCAGAATAGGTGCTCAAATGGGAGCCTTCAAGCTGCTGAGTCCAGCACTTCTGGTGGGTGCTTTCTGCTGGCCAGCTCAGAGGGCTTTTTGCTAAACAGGGCAAAGATAAGAGGCCAGGTCAGGGAGAGGGGGATACAGCAGTCAGTCTACCAAGCCAGGCACTATTCTGACTTGATGTGCATTCCTCTGGGTTTCGGCTGGGTCTGTGGGAGAGACGAAGCAAACACATTTTGCCATGTGGTCCAGTAGTGTTTCGGGAAAGGCTCATTTCATGAACACCTGCCACTTGATTGTCCCCAAGGTTTATGAGGACACTGCCAATCCAAGAGGCTGGAGTGTATGTGGAACCTGGCATCTGAGACCTAACTGCTACCTGTGAGGTCACCATGCTGAGAAAGCCACAACAAAAGGTTATTTTCTCTCAGAAGCTTTGCAGAACCCTCAAACCCACTTAGCAGGAAAGGAAAGAACACAGAGCTGGGGTGATATGTTTCCCAGGAAGCCAGTGTAAAACTAGAAGCAGGCCCTGCTCTGAGCCTCTCATGTTCCTGAGTCTTGCTTGCCCAGCTGTACACTTGGGATTAATGTAACTGCACATTTTATCTGTTTCCAGCTGCCATGATTAAAATAATCTGACAAGGGCAACTTAAAGGGCATATTTTGGCTCAGTTTCACTAGCCACCATGGTATGTGAATCAGGATAGTAAGAGTGAAGCAGCTGAATCCACAGGGAGCAAAGGAAGATGGATGCTGATGCCCAGCTGGCTCTCTCCTTTTTATTCAGTCCAGGTCCTAGCCCATAGAAGGGAGTCACCCGCAATTAAGGTGGCTCCTCTCACCTCAGTTAGTCCAGTCTGGATAATCCCTTATAGGCATGGCCAGAGGCTAACCTAATCCAGATGTTCCTTCAGAGAAATGCCTACAGGTGATGCTAATCCTGTCATGTCGACAATATAAAATTAACCTTCACACTACATTGTTTTTTTTGTATTACTCTATTATTATTATTGTTATTATTTGGTTTTTTCAAGACAGGTTTTCTCTGTAGTCTTGGCTGTCCTGGCACTTGTTTTGTAGAGTAGGCCTTGAACTTACAGATCTGCCTGAGTGCTGCACGCCACTAGACTTGGCTTCTCTCTTTATTTTGTGTAAGTGCCTAGTGTTTAGCACAAAGGTGGCATGCATAAATAAGACTTGTTCTTAAGGAAAGGTCTCATATAGTGCAGGCTGGTCTTGAACTATGTAGCTGAGAATGACCTTAAATTTCCCTCTCTTCCTTCTTGGATGATAGGGTTGCAGTCATGTGCTACCATGCCTGGTTTATGTGATGCTGGGAATAGGACTTGGACTTTTATGGACACTAGACACTCTCCAAGCTGAGCCACATCCCCAACCTGTCATTTTTAATTCTAGGATATATGTATGCCACATCCATGACTCTTTGAGGACCTACCTCTACAAATCACAACCCCACTTAGCATGCCACCATTGAGGCATCTGCTCCCCAAATCACACTTTCAATTTTGTTCTTGTTTTTCCTCTTGATCTTCTTCCATCTTGGAATTCATTATGTAGTCCAGATTGTCCTCAATTGTGTGACCATCCTGGTCCAGTCTCTCAAGTGCTAGAATGACAGGTGTGTGCCACCATGTCTGGCTTGTATTTTTAATTTGTCACTCCCACGTGGAACCTGAGCAGGTGGCCTTTTAGGGCTGAGTCCCTAGCAGGGCTCACAGAGACAGACTATAAAGCAATGTCCCAGTACACAGGCTGAAGGGCGCTTTTTAAGTGTGAAAAGATGCTGTGAAACAGCTATTCTTGTCATACTTAGATAATATTGACTTTCAATCCTTTGAGAATATGAAGTATTAAAAAAAATCATAGGGACTGGGAATATAATTCAGTGGTAGAGCACTTGTATGTAATGTGTAAGGCCCTAGGCTCAATCCCTAGCTCCATAAAACAAAACAAACCCAAACAAACAACACACACATACATACATCTTTTTTTTTTTTTTTTTAAATGAAAAGCACATTTATACAAATGGAAGCAGTTTATTTCAGTCAGATGTTGGCTACAGAGAAAAAAAAAGCAGGGAGATGCTATACATGGTGAAGCCTACCTGTAATCAATCTTAGATACTTGGGGGCGGAGGCAAGAGGACTGCAAGTGTGTGACAGCCTGAACAAAACAAAACCTGCCTCAGGTACAAGATTAACACAAAAAAAACAATAGTCCTTCTAAGGATACACTAAGGATAAAAGGGCTGAAAAAAAAATAAGGGAAACATCACCTTTATAATAGCTGCAAATAGTATTAAATACCTCGGTGTAACTATAACCAGGGAAGTAACAGATTTGTTTGACAAAATCTTTAGTCACTTAAGAAAGAAACTTAAGAGGATATCAGAAAATGGAAAGATCTTCCATGTTCCTGGATAGGTAGGATCAACATAGTAAAAATGGCAATTCTACCAAAAGCAATCTACAGATTCAATGCACTGCCCATCAAAATCCCAACACAATCTTTTACAGACCTTGAAAGAACAGTACTCAATTTCATACGGAATAACAGGAAACCCAGGATTGCCAAAACAATCATGCTCAATAAAAGAACTTCAGGTGGCATCACCATGCCTGACTTCAAACTATATTATAGAGCTACAGTAATAAAAAACAGCATGGTATTGGCATAAAAACAGACTTGTGGATCAATGGAATCAAATCAAAGACCCTGACCTTAACCCATATACCTATGAATACCTGATTTTTGACGAGGCCAAAAATATTCAATGGAAAAAAGATCGTATCTTCAGCAAATGGTGTTGGCATAAGTGGATGGTAGTATGTAGAAGAATGCAAATAGATTCATACCTATCACCCTGCAGAAAACATAAATCCAAATGGATCAAAGACCTCAACATAAACCTAGCTACACTGAACTTGATAGAAAAGAAAGTGGAAAATACCCTCCAATACATTGGCACAAGTGACCACTTCCTAAATATAACACCAGCAGCACAGACACTAAGAACAACAATCAATAAGTGGGACCTCCTGAAACTTAGAAGCTTTTGTAGGGCAAAGGACACAGTCTGTAAGACAAAATGACAGCCTACAGAATGAGAGATCTTCACCAATCCTACAACTGACAGAGGACTAATCTCTAAAATATATAGAGAACTCAAGAAACTAGAGCCCCAAAAACCTAAATAGCCCAATTAAAAATGGGGTTCAGAGCTAAAAGGGAAATTCTTAACAGTAGAATTACAAATGGCTGAAAGATACTTAAAAAATTGCTCAACATCTTTAGCCATCAGAGAAATGCAAATCAAAACAGCTTTGAGATACCACCTTACACCTGTCAGAATGGCTAAGAACAAAAGCACAGATGACAGCCTATGCTGGAGAGGATGTGGAGCATCCAATCTATCAGGAAAAGGAGTTAGGCTCTCCAAGGGTAGACAACTGTTGATTGACATGGTGTATGTGGAAGGAACCTCAAGGAGTTGGGTCAGACTGTGTTCTTGTGCATGGGCAGGCACCTTGGAGCCCATTCCTTGCAGAGTAACACCTAACCAGTCTTGATATTGGGATGAGGGAATTGGACCTGCTTAAAGTGAATGTGCCAGGCTGAATGGACTCACCTTGGGACTTCTTGCCCTTTTTGGGGAAGGGATGGGGAGTTGGGGGAGGGAGGCTGAAGGCAGATGGGGAGGGGTTGGGAGGAGGGAAGGGAGGGCGAGCAGGGGGATACATGGAAAAAACCTTTTTCTTTTTTTAAAGGAAAAAAAAAACCCTTGCTTTAAAATGAAAGAATTTATAATGGGGTAGAGATTGTGACTCAGGGTTCCATCATGGTATAGGAAACATAAAATAAAATGAAAAAAGAAGCTGTAATCTTAGTGGGAGGGCCAGAGAAAACCTAATATCTAGCCTCCCTTTGGAAGGACAAGCCCAACCATAGATAGGGCAGTCTCTGAAGCTTCCAAAAGTCCAGACAGAACAGTCTCTAACAAGGCTGCTGGCTGAGATTCTGGGCCCAGCAAGAGCGCTTGCTGGCTAACAGCAGAAGGGGCACTGAGGGAGGCAGGAACAGAGACTGACATTCTGCTCAAAGTGGTGCTGTGGCTTCTTTCTAGCCTTAACCACAGACTTTACCGGACTCAAAATCTTGTGAAGTGCACTATCCAGCTATTTCTGGATCCACCTCAGTGTCACTGTCCCTAGTAAAAGCTCAGTGCAAGTCTTCAGAGGTGCTTGTTACCTGCTCAAGGACAAGAAGCTGGCCACAGTCTAAGAATCATCCATGGAGCATTGGCTAAGAAATGGTGGTCAGGCTGGATGATGGACTGTAAGTGTCAGAATAAATGAGGGGGCTCTTATGAACTAATGTAAAGAAAACCTCTAAGACAGATTGCTGAGTGAGAATAGAGGGTATTTTGGTTTCTTTATAAAAGCAATATAATCCTACATTGGATTGCTATGAGCTTGAGGCCAGTTTAGGCTACAGAAAACCAGTTTTAAAAACCAACCAACCACAAAGCCATCCTACAATTCAAGTATATTGTGTAGCACAGGGGAGCTGCAGGATGAATGCACACCAACCAACCCCAGGAAAGGCTTCCCCCAGAGGCTTCTTCCCTGATCCTCCTCCATCAGGCCTTTCCCAGTAGTACAAGTTGGCCTGCATTCCCTCCGCCACTCTTTGCTGCTTTGGAACCCTTCATGGCTTCAGCTGTTTCCAGGACAAATCTGATCTTTCATCTGGCCCAAAAGCCTTTAGCCATCTGATCTTACCTAGCTCTCAACCAGTTTTTCTTCACTCATTGGCAGACACAGCCCTAGTGCAGCTGAAGACCAGCCCAGCATTCAGTAAACACTGGCTCAGAGCCTCTTCTCTTCCTCACTTAAGACAGTGAGTGTGTTCACCACATGACTTCTTCAGAATTCAAAACAGTCTTTTAAAATCTGCTGGTCTTTTCCTCTAACAGGCCCAGACGGAAGGAGACATGTGTATGTCAAAGTCAAGGACTTCTGCCTGCCCTCCCCTCTGACCTTTGACACATTATTGCCAAATCTCTGTCTGCTGTTTTGTTTTGTTTTCTCACTCTTGATGAGTTCCTGTGAACTACCTAACTTTCCCCCAGCTGTCTGAACATCAGCAATACTACCTAGTCAGCAATTCACCTCTCAGATTCTTGGGAAAATGAAAGGGTGTTTTTCTCAGACCTTGTTCCAGAAGGCAACCCCGGGTTCCTGGAGCTAGTCAGAGAATATCTGAGGCAAAATACGGGATCCTGATGAACCTTCACCTACTCACATGTAAAAAAAGCAAGGGCTAGAACAGTACATTTCTACAAACATATTTTTATTTCTTTATCTCTGTTATGAATTATCTGTTAAGGACAAATTAGTTTTTTGCCTGCAGTTAATGACTCAGAAATAAAAAAATAAACACCAAAAAAGAGATAATTAATTATATTCTCAGTAATAAGATAGCTCAGTGAGTAAAAGAACCTATATTTAAAAAAAGCTGGGTGTGGTAGCAAATGCTGGTAATCCCAGAGTTGAGGAGAACCCTTGAAGCTTACTGGTCACTGGCCTACCCGAATCAGTAAGTGCTAGGTCCCAGAGAGAGACACTTTCTCAAGAAAATAAAGTGAATAGTTTCTGAAGAAGCCGACCTCTGGTCTCTATACCATTATCACTACATGCACATACCTGTATTCACCCAAGGGCTAATATTGACCGTCAACTTGACAAACTTGGGAAGAGACAACCTCAATTAAAAAATTGCTTCCATCAGGTTGGTCTGAAAGTATGTTTGTGGGCATTTTAGATTTATTTACTTATTATGTATACAGTATACAGAAGAGGGTACCATGATGGCTGTGAGCCACCATGTGGTTGCTGGGAATTGAACTCAGGACCTCTGGAAGAACAGTCAGTGCTATTAACCTCTGAGTCATCTCTCCAGCCCCACTCCAGCTATTTCTATGTGCACAGTTTAGCAGTGTTAAGCTAAACTGATATCCCTAAGGCTATGTAACAAGTGTAAGGTGAAACAGGAGGCTGGATCAGGACCCAGGCTTCTGGCTCCAGGGCTTCAGTGAGTATACCACACACAGGTGTAGCAGAGTTACTGCTGTGCCACAATGCTGGCATAGGCCGGTTTGTCATGCCATGTCAGAAGCCTACTTCTCAAACCTTCCCAGGAGAGCCAAGATCAAATTTGAGAAATATAGGGTTTTAGTCTCTTTCCACACCACTTACATGGGTTCAGGGAGCTTCTGTTGAATCTGAAACACCTTCCAGTGCAGAAAGCTCCAGGGTACACAGTCATCTGGGAGGTCTGGGGTAGGTCATGCCCTCGAGCAATGAAGCAATATTCAATTCTTAAGAACTCAGCTTCTCCCTCCCTCTACCTCCTAGGAAAGGCGTAGGCCTGGGGGCTGCTTTACTGGGTGGTTGAGCCCTACGTCTTCAACAAGACAGGGAGCTATAAAGAGAACTGCTCCTGTGTCTGCTCAGAGACTCTGGGGACCATATTCCATTTGGGGACCCTTGCAGGCAGGCTCCGCTTTGATAAAGCAGCTCCTTCTAGGGCCCCTGCTCCCGAGCCTCTGGAACTTCCCCTTTATGGCTGTCCTAGTACCTTGAAAAGGGCCTGGTAAGCAGGGACTTCTGGCTGACTTCTTGGCAGAAGTCACTTCCACCCTTGACTTGATCTCTTTTGTGTGTGGTGTATGTATGCTATGTGCATATATATGGAGGCAGGAGCAGGGAGATTCATGCTGTTGCCTCCAATCTGTCTTATTACTTTGGGACAGAGTCTTACACTAACCCAGAAACTCACTCATCTCTTTGACTAGGTTAAGAAGCTCATGGGAGTCACTTGTCTCTGCCCCATAATGCTGAGGTTATCATACACACATGTGTGCCTGGCTTTTTGTAAAAGTGAGTGCTGGGGATCTGCTCTCACCCACCGAGCATCTCCCAAGCTTCTAAGATGACCTTGTAGATATGAGTATCAGAGCTCAACTGCTGCTGGTTTGCTAAGGTGGATTCTAGTGCCATTTCTGCTCTTTCTCAGGCCCAGGACAGCACTGTGGAAGTGAACCTGACACTAGCCTGGTCTAGAAGTGGGCTGCTGAGAACATTTTTTCTGAACAGGTCTTGTTCAGACACAGAATCCTTTGGAGACAGATCTCAAAGAACTAAGACTTGAATCTGTGTAGTGGGGATGGGTATACTTTCTAGACCATGGCCCTCCTGGGAGGCTGCTCTCTAAAGACTGTTTATCATAACCTCTGTCACACTGCGACTGGTAGAAAACCATGTGAGCTGGCACAGTCATCACTGAAGGGAGCCTTGAAGCAAACTGAAGCAAATAGGGTTTAAAGACAGGCTCAGTCTGGATCTCAGTTTCCAATCTGTGGAGTAGGGCAGGATGCAGCTTTGAAAGCTGTCTGGAGGAGAGAATTAAGTATATAATATGCCCAGTACAGTCAATTTTCTACAACACAACCCATACTTCTAGAAATAGACAAGATTTCTGAAATCTTTTTTAACATTTGTGGGAGGGTCTCTCTGTGTAGAGCAGGCTGGCCTCAACCTCTCAATCTTCAGGCCTAAACTTCTACTGTGCTGGGATTACAAGTATATTCTACATAACTGACAATGTGGACCTATCAGGCATTTGGGCCTTGATTCCGAAAGGCAGAACAGGGGTTTCATTTCAGATATGTCATACTCAGGGATTAGGAGAAATCTGGTCAGCATCTGAGGTGCTCAGGATATGTGACCTTGGGCAAGTCACTTTCATACAAGCAGAGAGGGAAACAGAATTATTGGGAATATCAGAGGAAAATAATTTATAAAGTACTCAGCAACTTTTTAAAAAGCAACAATAAAAAACAGGGTAGGAACCAAATTTCTGTAGCTCACTGGTACAGGCCTCCTTCCTGTCTGACTCTAGAAAGGGATTTTTTTTTTTTTTTTTTTTTTTTGTAAGCTGGAAGCAGGTATCTGACTATTTTATAATCAGAAAAAAGAAAAAAAAGAAACAGCCCCAAACCCAAACCCTTGCTTTCTGGAAACCCAAGAAGACATTAGCACCTCACATACTGTCTCCAGAGTGGGGAGTCAGGGCTGATGTCCACATACTAAACAATCTGGCCCAGGGTCTGGCTTCCAGCACAGGCACTCCTAGCCTGTCACCTTTACATTCTTCCTGGGTTACTCAGCTGCCAATGGTGCCCTGGAATGGCATGCTCTTCCAGGGATTCAGTAAGTGTTCTGGGCCAGGCAACTGATAAGGCTGGGCTGTTTGTCTTGATGACACCTGGAGAGCAGCACTCCCAAGATCCTCAGGATTTATTTGTGCAAGTGTATGTTCCTGTATTCATGTCTGTAGAGGCTACAGAACAATCTTTGTTAGGACTCTGTCTCATTTCCTGAAGTCCTGGCCAATGTTCTTTGCTGGCCCACCGTGTTCTGATATCAAGCTCCATTTAAGAAGGCTTCCCACCTTTGGCCTCTCCCTACCTGTGCTGTCCCTGAGCACTGCCTAGAGAAACAGGTCCCTTCTAAGTCTCTTCCACTCACAGGGCCATGGTGCAAATGGAAAATAAGTGGCAATTTCAGTTAAAGGTTAAAAAGACTGAGGAAAAATGGTTTGGCAGTTCTCAAAACATTAAATGATCATTTGGCTGCTGCTAACTAGGCATATGCTTTGAAGCTAAAACCTATACATAAAGAAGGTTCCTAGTTACAATAACCACAAGCTCTATTTAGTGGGCAGCAGCAGGGGGCGGGGGATGAATAAGCAAAATGTGGTATAGCCATGCAAGGAACATGATTCAGTTATATGAAGAAAGTTCTGCTGGGAAGAGCTTCTGCTCTGGGATCTTTATATGGCATTTATAGAAAAACTAGTCCATGGGCATGCTATGCATATCCTGCTCGGCATGACAAATTCTGGAAGTAGCTACTGCCTTGAAGGCTTGGGGCACTCACTCCTCAAGTAGCTGTTGCCCCAGTGACCCAAGCTCTGCTCCAGGAAGCTGACCACTGGAGTGACAATAGCCATTGGTACAGAACAGATACATCAATACAGATTCACAGAATTTGTAACTCTGTAGCCAAATGGATGAAGAAACACTGGAGAGTGGCTAACTGCTAACTCCCCAGCCTGGCTTATATTCCATCTCACTATTTTCCCCAAGGAAGTGTGAGAAATACTTCCATCAAATATAGAGTCTAAAGAAGAGTCACATTGGCCTGTGTATCACCTGGGACACAGACCAAAAGGAAAGATGTGTCCTAATCAAGTGAACCCTGAGAGTTGCCCACACACAGGCTAGAGTTGGTTTCTACTCTTTGAATTGGTAAGAATCCCCTTAGTCAGCATCATTTCAGAAGGTGGCAAAGGTCACACATGGCACCCTGAGGCCCCAGAAGGTAGCTGTGAATGCTGCAGAGTGGAGGCCAATGGCTGTCCCTTCACCTGGCTCTCCTTAACTCTGACTTCTGCAAAACTAAGGAAGGTGGTTGGGGAAGGGCATGTTCTGTGACAGGCTGTACCCTAAACTATCGGCAAGGTACCCTGCTTGGGGGAGACATATCAGTCTGGCAACAGAAGTTAGATGGTGGTGGTGCTCAAGATCTGGGTCCTAGTCTTTTTATGTTCCCTGAGCAGACTAAGCCCCCAGATGCCTGAGGTTCCAGAAGGGATATCCTCATCTTCTTGGTGTCCAGACCAAGAAGACAACTTTGGAGGGACCTGCTCCAAGGCTGACAGGATCAAGTGCAGGCTTACATTCTCTTGACAAATACCTAGAAGCCACTGCTGGGCACTAAAGTGGAATGGTGAACAGAACAGCTCCACACAGTGACATTCTCCATGGGGAAAAGAAATGACACCCAGGCACACAAATATATCAGCCAGGTAAGGAACTGAATCCTAAGGAGAAAGATAAACCAGAGCAATGTGGTGGGGGAAGGGGGTAGCCCTGGTCAGCAGAGTGATCACAAAAGGCCAATGGAGAAAGCAGCCCACACACTGAGCTGGGTATCCCAGGGAGGTAGCACCTAAGACCTATCGAAAGCAAACAGTTGTAAAGGCCATGAGGCAGGGCAGGATTCCATGGCACAGCAGTGCTTCTCCAGGTGTGCTCTGAAGCCTGCAGAGTAAGACATCCTTTGCCTTTGTATTCCTCTCTCTAAGGTGATTGCAAAGATTCCAGAGATCATGGGAAGGGAACTCAAACAGACTAATAATGCAGAAGCACCCAGGAAGGTCTAACTGCTACTGTGCCAGCCATTAGGATCACCCAAATGTAAAGTCTAAACAGTTACCATTCACAGACAGCTATACTTTGATGTTTTATAAGTGATACATTATCAAATAATAATGAAAAACATTTTTTAAAGTTTCATTTTCTAGTATTATAAACAGGAACAGCCATAATCCATAAGAACTCAAGCTCTCTGGACTCCTAGGGCTTTCAAAGCACATGAATGGGTCTTAAGCCCACAGCCCTGAGGCGTGCTGAATGGAGGTGGAGGATTGATGAGAGAGCTACTGCAGCTGCCCAAGTGAATGAGAGCTGGGAGAGGGAACTCTGTTAAGGAGTCCATTGGGGTACACATCCTCGTGACCACATGATCAGAGGGAAAGGGTTAGGTTTTAGGGAAAACCCAGTTGGTGGAAACTGGTCATACTGAGGAAGTTACTCCTGCTGTGAGGTACTGGGAAGTTTGCAGGGGGCATTTTCTGGGTAGAACAAGCACTGGGGTGCTAAGTGCTGGGAAGACTGTGGTAGGCTGCCATCCTTCCTCCAACATGACACTCACCCTGCTGACAGCTCTGGCATAGGGGTTGCCTAGCACTTTGTAAGTAAGCACTTATTCTACGATCAAGTTATGTAGTGGGGCTTAGAGGAAGCGGATGTCAGGCCATGGGGGACAAAAATGATGTCTTATCCCTGCCCAAGCTTCATGGCTCTTCTAGAGCCAATTAAGGGTTGGATGGCCACCTGTAGCAGCTCTCTGGGAATACTCTAGACCTCACAAACAGGGCCTTATGTCCCCTGGTTCTGGGACCAGCAGCAGGACACAGCAAGGTCTTGGTTATGCCAACCAGCAGAGGTCTAGGCTTCTGATGCCTGATGATCTTATAGACCCTGGCAGCCCTAGCAGGGCTGGGGAGGCAAGCAAGAGGGCTGCTATCTCCAGGCATTGTGCTAACAAAGAGATGGTCCAGTTCCTGAGGACGGGCAGGCTTGGCCCTTGCCTGCCACACCCCACCTGGTTCTAAGGATTAGCTAGAAATAGGACTCAGGCTTTTCTTCTTTATCAATAAGTTCTGGGATGGAAAGAAGTGTGATGCCCAGGCCAGGGTATGATAATTGATCCACATTCATTTGTGGAGGTTTGTATCGACTGAGCAGCCACTGTTTCTGAGGACTTTTAACAAGGAGAAACTGGATCCAGAGAGTAGAACCATTTCACACCTAGCAGAAGATGAAGACAAGCTGCCACACATCTTACAGCCTAAACCAGCCATTCAGAGAGAAAGCTGTCATGGGTGAGGGGCTGCATAGTGACTTTTTGTTGTTGCTGTTCACCTTCGGACTGTTCACTTAGGATTTAAAGCCTTTCCCTAGTAGTGTGTGGTGGAATATTTATCAACATAAAATGGTTTTAGGAAATGCTTTGCTCCAGACAGCCAACAGAAAACAGACAAATCTTATTGAGTCAATTATTTGTATTAACATATAGTGCTGATTTCAAATTAAGTACCCAAAGTGGGGAATCATATACTCCGAATGAGATCATGCAAAGACACATACAATATGCGAACAAACTTTTCTGTAAGGACATGCAAGGAACTGTTGACGTTGCCTCTGGAGTGAAAGGACTTCTTTTATTCATTTACTTTTTGAGATAGGGTTTTCCTGTGTAGCCCTAGCTGTTTTGAAGCTTACTTTGTAGACCAGGCTGGTCTACAAAACTCAGAGATCCTCCTGCCTCTGCCTCCCAAGTGCTGGGATTAAGGTGCCACCACATGCTTTGCTTGGCTTATATGCATTTTATCAAATCTTGTTGGATTTAAAAAACTATATAATTATGGTATACGTGGAATAAATAAATAAAATGATGGGTAAAAGTAGACTAAATCACAGGTGGACAAAGTCTTAGATTTGAGCAGGCTGTCATGGCTTTTTGTTGTTCCAACAGCAACAATCATTTTTGAGACTATTTAATAATACTTGCAATTAGAGTTTGAGCCCTGAATATGGAAGTGTTAAGAGTGGAGGAGAGCCCGGCCAATCTTCTACATTTTATAATCAAGAGAAGAGATTCATTCATGCCCCACGCCCATGGGGCATGTAGGATCTGCTGCATATGGATGCACTTAGGTCTGTGTGTCAGAGCCGGAAAGGAATGCTGCTCTTCTGAAGCAGCAGCTCTTTCGGCCTCTGACCTTTCCACTCAAGTTTTCATTTTTGGTGGGAGAGCAGGAGGGCTGGAGACAGTGCTGTCGGAAGTGGGAGGAGCTGCTCCCTGTGGGCACTGGGACTTCCTCACGTGTCTACCCTGGTCAGGGTACCAGGAACCACACACTGTCCTGGTAATCTTACAAGGAGGAAGACATCTCTCCACAACCCTCATTACTAATCAGCCAAGTACTTTCAAGAAGGTTTTTAGTCTTGATTCTGAGAAGTTTCTTCAAATACGTAACAAATCTCTGGAAAACCAAACCCAAGCGACGGAACAAAGAAGGGAAAGCCAAGATCACTTTTTAGGTGTTCTACAAAGCTGGGGCTTCCAGAAGCCTGGATTCTGAGAGGAAAACCTCTAGCAGGCCTAGCAGGAAAGCACCCTGAGCCCCCAGCAGAAGGGCAAGCTTACCTGGCACCTTGTCTACAGATGCAAACACAGAGCGCTGCACTGTGGGGTCACTGCTGCCTCGACGGCACTGGTCATAGAAACGAAAAGGCAAGTGCTGGGAGGAGGTGGAGCCAAGTCCAAATCCCAGGACTTCAGTTGTAGGCTGGATTGGGAGGTCCAGAAGGGCTATAATCAAACAGTACCATAGTTTGTTCTTAACATGTGAAACAGGAGAGAGGCAGTTTAATATGACTCAGGCATTGGGCTAGAGTGATATTGGCCTTGACAGTGTGTGTGACACTTGGGGAAATCCAAACAGATAGCCTTGATGTGGGAGACCGGTACAATGCAGAGACCCTAAGAAAGTCAAACCACAACTAGAACTAGGGGCTGCAGGCCAAGTTCAGACCCAGAAGGCAAGTGTTCCAGGCCTGGCTGGACAGAACAAGTGCTGGGCCAATTTGCACCTTGAAACCTGTGCAAAAGATCCTAAAGGCTTGGCTTTCATGAACTTTCAGATCCCAAAGCAAGTGAGGCTAATTCTGCTTCAAATGTTTATGCACAGGTATGCATGAACAGACAGACAAGCTGTACAAATGAATGATCCCTTAGTATCTGTAGGACTCCTCCCCCAAAATACCAAAATCTGTAAATAGGTCCCTTATATAGAATAGAATTATATGTGTACATGACCTATATACACCCTGTTCACTGTCAATCATCTCTAGATGACTTACATTTAATGCAATCCAAGTGCATTGGAAGGAGTTCTTGCCTATATTGTTTAGGGAGTAATCACCTGGAAAAAGTCTGCATAGCTTCAATACAGATGCAGATTTTTTCAAAGGCTTTGTGTGTGTGTGTGTGTGTGTGTGTGTGTGTGTGTGTGTACGTGTATGTGTACATGTGTACACAGGCGCCCATGTCTGGCATGGCACATGTGTGGAGGTCAGAGGACAACTTGTAAGAGTCAGCTCTTTTTGTCTACCAAATAGGTCGTAGGGATTGACCTCAGATTATTAGACTTGTCACCTTGTAGCCCTTTGCCTTAGTTTTGACACAGAGTTTCTTGCTCAACCTCAAGCTCACTAGTAAGACATTAAGCCTTGGGCTCTCTGTCTCCATCTCCCAAGGGCTAGGATTAAAACTGCATGCTTCCATGCCTTGCTTTACATGGATGTTGGGAACTCTAAACTCAAAACTTCATGGTTGTGTGGCAAGCACTTTACGGAGTGAGTCACTGCCCCAGCCTGATTTCAGATTATTTAATATTTGGGTGTTGGAATCTTAACTATAAATGCTCATGAGAATATGTGTACAAGAAAGCATATATATTATGTGTTTGTATTTATGAGTGTGCACTTACATGTCATAGCTGTCATTTTCCCTAACCCAACTCACATGACATACTAGCTCAGAGTGGCTTTTCAAAATCAATTTAAGAAATATCCAAGGCATCCATGCAAGCAGCCACTTTACAGTATAATTCTGAATTTTCAGATGAAATATCTGGCCTGCATGCCAGCTGTTGCACATTACATGTGCTTCACATTACGGGAGAAAAGTTTAAAAATAAATCTTGAAAGGAAGGGCTGAATGATTTAAATCACTTTACACATTATCAAATACTCCTGTAATGATTCTGCAGGCCAGGTTTCAGTGAACTGAGAAATAAGAAGGGGAGTATGTACATACGTATTTATTGACTTATTTATTTGTTTATTTATTTTGTGAGACAGGAGCTCATGTAGCCCAGGCTGGTATTGAACTCATGATGAAGTGACAATGACCTTAAACTTGTATGCCTTCTGTCTCTACCTGCAAAGTGCTAGAATTATAGGCATGTGTCACTACAATTGGTTTGATATGGTGTTCAGGATCAAACCCAGGGCTTTGTATATGCTAGGCAATCATTCTACCATCTGAGTCACAGCTCTAACCTGGGAGTCTTGAAGGATCGCCCCACTCCACTCTGCCCCAGGACAATGCTTTGACTTCTACTCCATGAGGTGAAGAAGTATTATCATTTCAGAGATGAAAGGCAGTCTGGACAATGCAAATCCCAACATCCCTGTGAGGTTGAAATGACCCCTGAATCTAGTCCTGGGTGCTGGCTTCTCACCAAGAGAAAATAAGGGAGAGGGTGAGGGAAATTCTGCTAGGCTAGGGCAGCTCAGAGGCAGCCCTTGCATGTGTGAGGCCTGAACTTTATTCCTAGAGTTGAAACAAAAAAATCCAAGTAGGAAGCTCTGCAAACTTGCTCTCTGTGTGACTGAATAATGGCCAGTCTACCAGCCTAGGAGCTGCTTGGATACCCAACATGGCAGAGAGCAGTCAAAGCACTCTGTGACTGTGTATGTGTGTGTTTCAGCATGAAGAGTGTGGACAGCTATCTCCTACCAAGTGCCTGTTTCTAGCCTCTTGTCTGTTAGGGTGGACCTCCTTCTCTTCCATGCAGCCCTGGAAATTTTCTTCATTCCAAATACCTGGGAAGAAGAGACGTCCCATTCTTTGAAACAGTGAATCCTGACTCCCTCATGTCCTTACCTACAGGAACCCTGGGACTTTTCTAGGTCAATGTGAGCAGTTGGTGACAGCTCTGTAGTGGTGAGTCCCTGCTCTTGAGGTCACTTACCGGCTATCCTCTGCATCTTCATACGCCTGGCCTGGATGCGGCCCTTGGCCAGGCGCTGCTTGGCGATGATGCAGCGGATATGATCAGAGAACACAAAGGTGGCCTGCAGGATGGGGAAGGGCTTAGAGTGTGGGCTGGAGGCAGGCTTGTGGATAGTGATATTCAGGGCACGGCTGTCATCCTCCACTCCTGTCACTTGCATGTCCTGCATAGTGAGAAGGCAAAGGCAAAATGTTCATCAGGCCCAGGGGATGGCAGATTGAGAGATGTCAGTGGCTCATGTAGAAAGGACACCAGCACTTTGTTCTGAAAGAAGTCAAATCCCAAAGATTCAAAGGTAGGTGCAGACCAGTGCAGGCCTGACAGGGAGAAGGTAATCAATGCTGCCATGGCTCATATTCCTTTCCATGAGGACTTTGGGTGCTCAGTGCATAAGAAGATACATTAGCCTCTTCAAAGGTCACTACTGTTACAACAGGAAAACTCCAATAATCCTTCCTTCTTGGAAACCAGAGGTCATAACTCCAAATACTTGTCACTACCTGGTGTCAAATTACACACCGTCTCCTTGTTTCTCTGAAAAATGGGGCATTGCTGGTGTCCTTTGGTACATCCTGGAGGACAGTCCCTGAAAGAGGGCCACCAGGACCATTTGGTGGAGACCTTATGTGAAAGACAAGCTGTATGTGAAACAAAGAAAAGACACTGACAAGCAGTGAATGTATAAGGATTGGTTCCACATAAAGCCTCAGGATGGGTCTGCTGCCCACAAAAGTTAAAGGGTACATGAGATAAAAGCATATCAGACAGAAGATGGACTCAAAGGTCCACCATGCTAGAGGAGGTGGGAAGTACTGGAAGAGGTTCAGAAGGAAGGGGCTACTGCTCTTGGCCATTGCATTTGACTCTCTCTTTGGAAAGAATGTCTGCAGATCAGATGATGCTACCATGAGTTCAAAGCAGGGAGCTAGGTGTGCAGCAACAGCCTGATAAATAGTAGCTATTGGAAGAGAACCAAAAAAGGTGGTACTGGGATTATGTGGTTTTTGTTGTCTGATGAGGGCATATACTAATTCTTTGAGACAGAAAAAAACTTTTCTGACCTTAAGTTCTAAAGAAATTGCTGTAAGCCTTGATCATATGATGCACAGGTCACCTACTGGGTGGGATCCTTTGGGGGTAGGTGGGAAGATTCTTCTACATCCTCACTGAAAGACAGGAGGTTATGGAAAGAAAGGAGTCTGGGAAAGAGAGGAGAGAGGAGCAGCATCTTCATGAACAGGTGTGTCCCATGAAGAGCAGGCAACAATTGTTAGGCCAATGCTGTGATGAGCAGTCAATTAGCCTGGGCAAGGTGCTTCTGCTGACCAGAACAGCATAGCAAGGACAGACTTCCTTAAAGCAGAGCAAGCTTCCGGCTGGAAGAGGTTCCTGGGAATTTAGGGATAGGGCACAGTAGAGATGAAGTGGAAAGCTGCTCTCCATTCTGTGGGCTCTTTGTTTCATTCCACTGCAGCAAGACATTAGTCACCAGCTTTACTTATAACACTGTAAAACAAAGAGCCCCAATTGATATGTGATGCTGTAAAGCCTGCTATGCTCAGACAGCAAAGGAGGGATTTCTCAGGAACTCCTGTGGCAACAATGGTGCTAGAGGAAGTTGGCAGGAGCCGTGGACTCTTAAAATAGCCACATTCCCAGTTCTTGGTTATCTGCCTAGGGAAATCCTGCCCGGTGGCATGAGGAAGTGAAGCACCAGCTTTATAGCAGCGTGCTGCTATAAAGCTGGTGATGTGCCCTGCTGTAGCTACACAGCAGTTAAAAGAATCTCAGCAGGTTTTTGAAGTGTGACCTAATGATTCTCTTTATTTCCTCTGTGTCTGTTGTTATGTCCCCTGTTTGTTTCTGATTTTGTTGATTTGGATATTCTCTGTCTGCCTTTTAGTTAGGTTGAATAAGGGTTTATCAATTTTGTTGATTTTCCTGAAGAACCAACTCTTTGTTACATTGATTCTTTGTATTGTTCTCTTTGTTTTTATTTTATAGATTTTAGCCCTCAGTTTATTTCCTGCCATCTACTCCTCTTACATGTATCTGCTTCTTCTTCTTCTAGCGCTTTCAGGTGTGCTGTTAAGTCACTAGTGTGAGCTCTCTTTAATTTCTTCATGAAGGCACTTACTTAGTGCTGTGAACTTTCTTCTTAGCACTGCTTTCATTGTGTCCTTTAAGTTTGAATATGTTGTGGATTCATTTCATTGAATTCTAGAAAGTCTTTAACTTCTCTAGTTCTTCCTTGACCCAGTGGTAACTCAGAGAGTTGTTTAGTTTCTATGAATTTGTAGGCCTTTTGTTGCTTATGTTGTTGTTATTGAAATCCAGCTTTAATTCATGGTGGTCTGATAAGATATAAGGGGTTATTTCAATTTTTTTTTTGTATCTGTTGAGCTTTGTGGATGAGTATATGGTCAGTTTTGGAGAAGGTTCCATGCAGTGCTAGGAAGAAGATACATTCTTTTGTGTCTTTCAATAGGTTCTTCAATTTTTTTTCTTCAAAGACTTGAAGCTCTTGTCATACAGAAATATTTTACATTATCTGAGTTTATTGTAAAGGGTGTCGATTCTGTGATTTCTCATTTGTATATAGGAGGGCAACTGGTTTTTTTTTTTTTTTGTTAACCTTATATCTAGCCACTTAATTAACGATGTTCATCAGCTATAGGAATTCTCTGGTAGTTTTTGGGGTTGCTTGCTTATGTATATCATCATATCATTTATAAATAGCCATACTTTGACTTCTTCCTTTCCCATCTGTATCCCCTTGGTCTTCTTTAGTTGTCTTATTGCTCTAGCTAGAACTTCAAGTATTATATGGAGTAGATATGCAAAGAGTGGACAGCTTTGTGTTGTTCCTGATTTTAGTGGAATTGCTTTGAGTTTCTCTCCATTTAATTTGATGTTGGCAACTGGCTTGCTGTGTTGGTGTATTGCCTTTGTTATGTTTAAGCATCTCCCTTGTATCCCTAATCTCTCCAAGACTTTTATCATGAAGAGATATTAGATTCTGTCAAAGGATTTTTCAGCATATAAGAGGATTATGTGTATGTGTGTTTCTTTCAATTTGTTTATATGGTAATTACATTGACAAATTTTCATAAGTTGAACCATCCTTGCATCCCAAAGCCTATTTGGTCATGGTAGATGATCTTTTTTATGTTCATGGATTTGGTTTGCCAGTATTTTATTGCTTATTTTTGCATCTGTGTTCATGAGTAAAATTGGTCTGTAATTCTCTTTCTTTGTTGGATCTTTGTGTGGTTTCATTATCAGGGTGACTATGGCTTCATAGAAAGAATTTGGCAATGTTCCTTCTGTTTCTATTTTGTGGAATAATTTGAAGAGTATTGGTATTAGCTCTTCTTTGAAAGTTAGGTGGAATTCTGTACTAAAATGGGCTGGCTCTGGACTTCTTTGGTTGGGAGACTTTCAATGACTAGTTCTATTTCCTTAAGAGTTATTGGTCTATTTAAATTGTTTATCTGATTTTTTGACTTAACTATGTTAAGTGGTAGCTATCAAAAAATTTGTCCATTTCTGCTACATTTTCCAATTTTGTAGAGTACAGGTTTTTGAAGTATGACCTAATGATACTCTGTATAGCCACTTTGGAAGTTAGTATGGCTTCAGTTTCTCAGAAAACTGAGAATCAATCTATCACAAGACCCAGCTATACTGCTCTTGGGCATGTACCCAAAGGATTAGCAAGAACACTATGTTCAGCTATGTTCATAGCAGTTTTAACTGTAATAGCCAGAACCTGGAAACAACCTAGATGCCCCTCAATTGAGGAATGGATAAAGAAAAATGTGGTACATTTATGCATTGAGCATTACTCAGCTGTTAAAAACAAGAACACCAGGAAATTTGAAGGCAAATGGATGGAACTAGAAAAAAGTCACCTTGAGTGAGGTAATCTAGACTGAGAAAGTATATAATATATTCATTCCTAAGTAGATAGTAGCTGTAAAATAAAAGATAACTATACTACAATCCACATACCCAGAGAGACTAAGTAACAAGGAAGGTTCATGGAGGGACACCCAGATCTCCCTGGGAAGAGGAAACAGAAGAGATTTTGTGAGTGGACTGAGGGCAGGTAGGGTGGGAACATGAGCAATCAGGTTGGGGGGTGTGGAAGGGAGAGTGCCGAGGGGGAATGCTGGGAGTGTATTTTGGGGTTGGTGGAAGTCTAGCATAGGGGAATCTCCTAGGAGTCTCTATGGGGAAGACCCCAGCTTAGATTCCTAGCAATAGCAGGTAAGTAGCCTGAATCAGACAATTGGTGCCTAGCCCAGTTGTCATCAGAGACATACCATCCAGCAATGGATGAAGGCCAAAGCCACAGCCAAACATTAGGTGGAGTTCAGGAATCCTGTGGAGGAGCCAGAGGGGTCAAAGACACCACAAGAGGGCTCACACAGTCAACTAACCTGGGCTCATAGGGGCTCGAAGAGACTGAACTGACAACCAGGGAGCCTGCATGGGTCTGATCTAGGCCCTCTGCATATATGTGACAGTTGTGTAGCTTTATCCTCCTGTAGGATTTCTAACAGTGGGAACAGGGACTGTGTCTGACTTTGTTACTGGCCTTTGGGACCCTGCTCCTCATACTGAGTCACCTTGCCCAGCCTTAATACATGGAGAGGTGCTTAGTCTTACTGCAACTTGATACACCATGTTTAATTGATACTCATGGAAGATCTGCTCTTTCCTGGATGGATACTAAAGAGGAGGGGACTGGAAGGTAGGAACGGGAGCGGAGAATGGGGGAGGGAGGCTGTGGCTAGGACGTAAAATAAATAGATGAAAGAAAAAAAATACCAGCAGGTATGCATAGTTAAAAATGGCTAGAAGAAAAGCCAAGTCTACAGTATGGACAATGCGATGGCATGCAAATCTATATACACTCTAAATAAAGAAATCCCTTGGGCACTCCCTTACCCATGCTAACACCAGAATCTGCAAATGCTCAAGTACTTACTCTAAATGGCACAGCATCTTCATATCACCTACATCATCCTGTTGACTCTAAATCCTCCCTAATGATGCAGAAGACTTCATGCTACATATATGCTGTGTAAATAGTTATTTAGGGAATAAAGATAAGAAAAAAGTCTGTGCACATTTATAGCACACTTTTTCTTTTCTTTTCCCCTTTTTTAGACAGAACTTCTCCGGCTGTCCTGGAACTTACTCTGTAGAACAGGATGACCTCAAATTCTGCCTGCCTCTGCCTCCTGAGTGCTGGGATCCAGCACCACCTCATCATATTTCTTTGTTTGTTTCTTTTTGAGACAGAGTTGCATCATGTAGCCTTAGCTGGCCTGGAACTCACTATATAGACCACGTTGGCCTTGAACTCACTGAGATCCACCTGGCCTCTGCCTCTCAAGCTCTAGGATTAACAGTGTGTGCCACCACATTTCGCTTTTGGTTTTTTTGAGACAGGGTCTCATGTAGTGCAGGCTGGCCTCCGACTCCCTAGATAGCCAAAGATGACCTTTAACTTCTGATAATCTTTCCTCTACCTCCGAACTTCAGGGTTATAGACATGTATGATTATACTCAGTTTTATGTGGTGCTGGGAATAGAATCCAGAGCCTTATGCATGTTAGGAAAACACTCCATATCAACTAAGCTACAACTCCAGCACTCCGTCCTCAACCCCATCCTATTCCTACCCACATTTGGTATGGAACTTATTAAATAGAGCAATCTGTCTTTGAATTTGTGAATATCATCCTGATTCTATAGGTGTGTACAACCATGTAGTCCTTCCCTGACAAGTCTGACTGACAACTGTTGGACAGACAATTTAAAAAACAGCACATGTAGTTTTTGCACCTGGCAGTGAACAGATCTGGAAGGACCAGCCTGACAATGGGTTAGCTCCTGTAGGAAGGGGTAGTGTCAGGATTGGTCTCTGGGGACTTGGCTCTTGCCTGTGCAGTGCTCTGGCTTTTGTTCACATCCTCCTTGTATCCTTAGAGTGATTATAGAGCTGACATTTGCACATGCGTGTGTAGAGCTAGCTGAGAAGGCAGACCACTTCTTAGACTCTTACCTGTAGAAGGCCTGCGAATTTGACCACTCCCCAGCCAAGCCTGGATACATCAGGCTCCACCAGGCTCATCTGGTAAATATCCACTGCCAGGAAGCGCTGGACCATGCCGCCATCCTTGGTGATGACTGTGCATGCAATCAAGTCACTGTTATCTAGGAGGAGGAGCAGAGAGCAGAATGAGGTCTAGCTCAGATGTCCAGCCATCTCTTGAGAGGCCCAGTGCCATACACAACTGGGTTTGAGTGCCTGTTAAACTAATTCTGCTACGAGTTTCTTCACTTCTTCAGGCCTTCGATTCCTTAGGTTCTCAAAGCAATGCTTACTGGGACTGATACACAAACCATTAGGGATTAGGTTCACAAGCTACATAAATAACTAAAAACTAAGTGGGGGTATAGCTCAGGGGTAGAACCTGCTTGGCATATATGAGGTCCTGGGTTCGACCCCCAGCACCAAAACAACCACCACGCAACAGCCCAAATCCCAGGGACACTCCAGTGTTTCTATTGGGCCAAAGGTGGTTGATAGCTATGACATTTTTTGCTTATGTGAAAATAGGAAAACAAGGTCTCCTGGTCTTTGTAGCAGCACCACAAATCCTCAATCCAGGGTCTGCAACTTAGAGCTCAGCTCTAACTAGGTAAAGTGTGACCCTGGGTCAGGCACTTGACCCCTCTAAACCATGGCTTTCCACCTGTGAAATGGGAAGAAGATCCCTATCTCAGGATATTTGGTACAGAATATAACAGCTACTAGGGAGGTATTCAGTATGAAATAGTACACACAGTGTCCTGGCACATGGCAAGTCCCTTCTCCTACCTGGAATTTATATACAGATATGTTTTATTTGGCACTAATGACTCTAGGGTGACTTGAGTTAGACAAGCCACCTATCATACTTGCAGTCCAGGCTGAGTTCCATCCAACAGGATCTTCTTTCATCTATGTTTTCAATAGATAGCTAAGCCAGGAAAAGCTCCAAATGTCTCCAAATGGTGGAACGGAACAACTTGACCCTGACTTTTCCCGTAAGATGGACAATACTATTCTTAACTAAACTTTGAGCAGTGGTTGGTTTTTTTTTTTTTTTTTTAATTAAACTTTATTTATTTATTTATTTGCCTTGGTGTTTGCCTGGAATTGGAACTACAGACAGTTGTGAGCTGCCATGTGGGTGCTGGGAATCGAACCCGGGTCCTCTGGAAGAGCAGACGGTGCTCCTAACCGCTGAGCCATCTCTCCAGCCCCGAGCAGTGGTTGTTTGTGAGGAGGGAGGTAGGAACTGGGATGGGAGTGTGTGAAGGAGCACTAGAATGGAAGAACTTTCTATTACACTTACTTATGTGTGCAGCACTCTTAGCCCACCATGTGTGTAAAGGTGAGAGGTCAACCTGAGGGCTGTAGTTCTTTCTTCCACTATGGAGGCTCTGAGAATTGAACACAGGTCCTCAGAACTGGCAGCAAGTGCCTTTTGCTAGACCCCTTGAGACTCAGCCATCTTGCTAGATCCCCTGAGACAGGGTCTCACAATTTTTAGCTTTGGCCAACCTGGAACTTGCTTTGTAGACCAGGCTGGACTTGAACTCACAGAGATTCACCTGCCTCTGTTTCCCAAGTGATAAGATTAAGGGCATAGGCTACCATGCTTGGTCATGTTTTTATTACCACTGTATTGCTTAAAATTACTTTAAAATGAGAAAGTATTTAAGATGCATTTTTGAAAAACAACAACAAAATCATACTGAGTCTGGAGATGTAGCTCAAGGGTAGAGTACTTGCCTAGCAAGCAGAAGGCCATAGGTTTGATTCCTGTTAGCACATGTACACTCTAACTGTGCTCATGTGGGGTTAGGGCTGTAGTTCAGTGGTAGAGCATTTGCCTAGTATATGTGAGGCTCTATCTAGGTTTGATCCGAACTGTGGAAGGGAAAACTATTTACAAGCTACAACAGTGGGAAACACTATAACTTTAAGGGGGTAGGAGGTTTCATTTCATGATTCTCTACAAATAGCTATAAAATGTCCTGGGCAAAGGGAAAGGCAACAGAGGGGTGCATTCTAGCCCCAAACACGATCAGCAGCAGACTTGGAACTGAGCTTTGCCTAAGGGGCACTCCACCCTCACACATAGTTTTCCAGTTTTCAACTGGCCAGAGAGAAGGGGGGAAGTCTCTCCCCTTCTCTCTCTTTAGGCCACCATAGAGTCAGTTCAGCTTGGTCTCTAAGGTATCAGTCAGCTGGAAAAATCTGGCTTCTGGATGAATGTTTCCAGAACATTCACCTTACCTTTTTTTTTTTTTTAATTTTTAAAATACAGCCTTTATTCTTCCATCTTTGGTACCTGACACCTGGGACAATACCCTGAAGCAAATGCCAGGTCAAATGGGTGCAACTGCCTAGACCTACACTTGTCCTTTCTTGGTATCGATGGCAAGAGTCTCCTTTTTTATCCCAACCATCTGGTCAAGGATATACAACTTTTAGACAGGGTCTTGCATTATGTTCTAGATCAGCCTCAAACTCATGCACTCTAGGCTACCCTCCAACTCAAGGTGATATCTCTGTCTCCTGAGTGCTGGGATCAAGGCATGAGCCACCAGGAATTGTTTAAACTCCACATTAACTTTTTTTCTTTTGGTGGTGTGTATTTGTATATATGTGTGGGTGCATGCACACATGCATGTGGATGCCTAGGTCAAGCCTGGGTGCCATTCTTCAAGAGGCATCCACTTTATTTTTGGAGTTAAGGTTCTCACTGGGATCTGAGACTCATGAATAAAAGCTAAGCTGGCTGGCTGGCCATGAAGGTCCAGGGATTGACCTGCTTCTGCCTCCTCTGGGTTGAAATTTCCAGTACATAGCACCCTCACCCAGGGGACTGAACACAAGTCCTAATGATTGCAGAGCAAGCCCTTTGCCATGTCCCAGCCCCTTTGACCTTGAATTTTTATTCCATATTGCACAGCTTTCTCTTGTCTTTTTAGTTATGAAGAGTGAAATCTATCTTGCTTATTCTTACAAGTATCTTCTATGTGGTAGGTGAGGTTTATTTCCTTTACTCAATATTTATATTATTTTCTCAATGGGAATCTTTTACTTTTAAAAATCCAACAAACCCAGCATTGTGGGGTGCACGCCTTTAATCTTGGCACTTGGAGGCAGAGACAGAGCCATCTCTGAGTTTGAGACCAGCCTGGTCTACAAAGTGAACAGACAAGCCAAGGCTACATAGAGAATCCTTGTCTTGAAGAACCAAAAAAAAAAAAAAAAAAAAACAACCGACCCAATCCAAAACAAACAACAAGATCCCCCCCCCAAAAAAAAAACAACCAAACAACTCAAACAAAACAACAACCTCCCCCCACCGTTTTCGTTTTCTCTGCCTTTCTTTTCCTTTCTCCTTCTTCTCTTCCTTCCCCTTTCCTACACCACCATCAGGACAACACATCTTTTCTCTACTCTTTTACTGGTGGAAGACTGGTCTGAAGGTCAGACCAGTCACAAATGATGATAGTGACCTGGTGCTTGTTGGGGATGGTGGGATTCACAGACGGGCAGCCTGACTACCTCAGGGAGCTGAGTTGTCTTAGGGCTTCAGGGAAAAATACCTACCACTGTCACCAAAGAACAACAACAACAAAAGACTGAACCCCAGATCAGAACAGCTTTCAGAGATAGCATTGAGACATCAAAGTCCCATGAAGACAGAGATTTCATAAGACATAAAAATACAGTGTACATGTGAGGGAACAATGGGGACAGGTAAAGAAGAAAGAAGTGGCATCCAGAGAGTGACTGGGAGCACCGTCCTTGAAGAAGTAAGTAAATACTGGCTTGGAGGGACTTGTATGTGGGCCTGCCAGGTGCCAATTTAGGAAGTCTTGCCCCAGCTCATGTGCTGGTTTCAGATACAGGAGGAGCCTAGAGAGCGGCTGAGTGGAGCCCTAGTTTGCCTGTCGTCTAAATCTTCAGATGAAAGGGTAGATCCTTCTGGGAGTCAGAAAGCAGTGCAGTCGAGGCCCTGTGAGGAGGGACTCAGCGGCAGGCAGCTCTGTCCTTGGGTGTGGTGGTCTCAGGAGCTTCCCTGTGTGGCTCTCTAGATGCTAGTGCAAGTGATCAAAGGTCTTCCAGTCATGTAGCATGCCACATTCAGGATCTCAGTGTCCATTTCAGCTTTCTGAACCCCTCTAAGACTACACTTCTGAAGGACTGGACCTGGACTTTCCTTGAGAAACGCTGCAGAAGGAAGGGCTGCTAAGATGGCTTCAGGGTAAAGGGGCTTGCACTAAGCCTGATGACCGGAGTTCAGCCCCAGAACCCACATTAGTGGGAGAAGAGAACCAGCTTCTAAAGCTTTCCTCTGACCTCTTCTCATGTGCTATGACATATGTGTGAAAACACACACACACACACACACACACACACTCATACAATCAGTAAATGTAGATAGTATAATTACAAAATATTGAAGGAGCAAGGTGTAATAGCATGGTGATACCTGTTATCCTAGATACATGGGAAGCTGATGAAGGAGGAAAATAAGGAGAAGCCACTCTGGGCAACTTCGTGTATGTAAAATGGGCTGGGTCACATTTCTCAAAAAACTAAACAATAACAGAAGTCACTGAAGAAAACAATATAAAAGATTATCCATGTGACCTAAGTGACAAAAGATGAGGCTGAGTGACTGTAAAGGACACAGAGGAGATGGGAACGGCTAATAAACACAAGAGGGCCCACCCTCAAGAGAAGCCAGGAACAAAATCAAAACAAGATAGCATCTTCTACCCAGTGGGTTGGGAGTAAGACGAGCCGGTGATAATATCAGGTGTTGCTGAGGATGCAGAGAACAGCCTTCTCAAAGGCTGCTGGGAGGAGAAGAAGCACAGATGCTTTGAAGAGCAAATTAGCATTATTCATTAAAACTGAAAGTTTCACATCCTATGACCCAGAAATTGATATGTTCCCAAGAAAAACACTCAGCTGCGTGGGCCAAGAGCCCAGGGATGCTGAGGTTTGACTCTGGGTTTGTGAGTTCTTACCTAGCACGCTTTGGGCTCTAGTTCTAATCTTCAGCACTACAAAAGCAAAAGAGCCCAAACCAAATAAACAAGCCTGCACCAGCCTGAGGCATTCTTCCTGGTGTAGCAGAGTGGGCTGAAGGAGTCCTGATGCAGACTTTTTGTAGGCTACACTCCAAAAATGGCCACTTTACATGCTCTTTTTACAATGGGACTTCGTTCCTATCAAGAGCTACATTTTTTCTTCCTCAATTCTGGGGGCCTCAGAGCAGCAGAAGAACTAGCAGAAATGATGCTATCAAATTTCTGATGTAAGGCCATCAGAGTGCTTGGGCAAGCTCTCAACCAATGTCCCAGGCCCACTGTCAGCAAGCCCATCTGTTCCCATTGACCTGCCAATGCCCAGGTGAGACATCCAGCTGCTGCCCTGTAGAGCGATTCCCACTGGACCCTGGGCAGACTAAACAGCTGTGGACAAAACAAATAACTGCCACTGTGTTAACACTATTAAGCCAGAAGATGGTTTGTTACTCAGCAAGAGATAATTGAAAAGGTGATTTTTTTTTTTTAAATTTTTGTGCTATAACAGGTTCCACTTAAAATTCTAAAAGTAGGGATTACATCCAGGGCCTTACATACAATAGGTAAGTACTCTTCTGCTGAGCTACACCCTAGACCAGAGTGGCCTCTTCCAGATGCTCAGGTTTTACGGCTTTAAGCAAGATTCCAAGAAACCAAAACCATTTCCAATGTAGTATGTAGGAAAGAAAGGAAAAGGGGAAGGAAGCCATCACATTAAGTGCAGAATGAGGGCCATGTGGCCTATTAGAAAGAGACTGGGGTTCAAGCCACAGAGCCTGAGTAGTTTAAATCTCAGTGCTGTCCACTAACGGTGGGACTCCCAGCAGTTTGCCTCCCACTGAGTCTCAGGTTTCCCCTAATGAAAACAGTCTGAAGGTCCTGCAGTACTTCTGGGAGAGGGACACCAATGATGCCCAGCTGGGTCTTTGTCACAAGTGGTTGTGATGTCTTTCCAAACTAAGTCAAATGCACTGAAAAGTATCTGAAATTCCTTGATCCAAGCCTCTAGGGTCAGTGTGAGTGCAGGATCTTGACCAAATGGGTCTCTTCAGAGCTTCGGGGTTTGAAATTGTGTCCCAGAACTCTTGTGTGCCACAGGGCACACAGCCTATACAGACTCTTGGCTTCTTTGCCCCGTCACCAGTCACATCTCAACCAACTCCAATGACTGTTGCTCTGAAATTCTCCATTTCCTTCCTCCTTGCTGTACTAGCCCCAGGATGCAGGGCCTTTGCTTATTGCATTCACTGGTGCTCCTCCAGGAAACCATGAAGGGAGGCAGTGATTGACTCTGAAGCATTTGGAGATCGGATGGAGGGTGTTCAAGCCTCCAGTTCGAGCACTTGAGCCCTGTACTTCTCAATCCACTGCTCTTTCCATCCCCTGGGCTGCTGCTCTCCTCCACAGCTCCCTCTGATGGGCTGTTGCTTGTTTCTGGGTAGTAAATGGTAAAGGGGGCTGATTGACTTCAGCTGTATTTAAATGATCCTTTGCTAATAAAATATGGATGCCAGTACATAATTTAATTCTTGGCATTGGTGGCTCTGGCTACATTTTGAATCAAGGAAGTCCTTTTCAGCAGGATTTCCAGTCCACTGGAATTCCACAACACTCTGGACTTCTGCAACCTGATACCTTAGGCTACAGGCCAAGACTGAGGTTCAGAGTAGCAATATTTATGTGCACCCCCAAGTTCAAGGAACTTCGATATGTTTTAGGAACATATACATTACATTATTAAGAAGTCAAATGAGGGTGAGGTAAAGATCTCCTAATTCTTTTGAGTAAGCATCTGGAATTGCAGAACTGCAGAACCTCAGTTAATCTTCCTAGCTGCTAGCACATCAAAAGGCCTCTCTCTAAACTGATTCCAAAGACCACGTCTGATTTCTTTGGCACATCCATCTAAAGAGGCTTAATTTTTCTACACACATGCTACCACAAAATTGTAGGGCCCTATGGGCAGCACAGGCTGGTAAAGACATGGAGGGTCACTGATGCACACTGGTGTGAGGATGTCATTCCATTCCCAGCTCTGCATATTGTATGCAAGCTAGCATACAAAGATGTTCTAAAGGGACCCCAGAATTCTCACTAATGACAAAAGCCCTTGTATGCCAGGCCCTGAAATTGGGCTTTGACGCATTTCTGAGCACCATGAAAGCAAACAACAAAGGACAAACTGTGGGTTAAATAACAACTTCCTTCCTCAAGGACACACTGACAGAGGACCTGGTGAAGGTACCCAGCCTGGAAGACTGTGACCTTCACATTATCCTGAGCAGGTTGATTGATGTAGACATGGCCAGAGAGGAATCCAGCCCTTCAGAGAAGGGGGTATTCCCAATCTGGGCTGGCTGCCAAAGGAGGATGCTGGCTATCTGCGGCAGGTGACAAATGATTGACATAAACTCTCAATGGGCAGATCCTAAAGACTGAAAAGTCTAGGCCTATGAGGACTTCTCATGGCAAGGTCCCTCTTCACTGGGAGACCCAGTTCCTCCAGTCAATATCTATTAGACCCTTCAGTTTCTTTTCTTCTTGTGAACAGGATAAATTGTGTGGCTTACTGCTGCCTCTTCCCAGATGCTAGGTCACAGTGCTTAGTGAGACAGGCTGAAGTCCTACCTCCAGAGAGTGTTATACCTTGGGCCTATGGGTCTTTCGTATGACACTTTGGGGACTGGCCTCAATATGAGGGAGCTGGTATTTTGTAGCATTGAAAATCCATTCCACAATGAAAATGATGAATGGAAGTTGCTCCATTCATACTGTGTTTCTGTGGGAGCTAATGAACTCCTTATAGGAAGCCTGGATGGTTCTAATATAGCCTAGAAAGCCTGGAGTGACAAGGCCCAGGCCCCAGTCAAGTCTATAGGTCAACAGAGAACAGTCTTCTACAAAATAGTCCTCCTCAAGTCCCAAGGATTGCTGCCGGAATGTGTGTTGGGGAGCAAATGGATCTTGACACCCAGTTAGCAGAGAGGTATGAATGGGTACACTCAATTAGGCCCAGAACTTCCCCTGACAGTCAAATCAATCTTTCAAAGAAAATTAAGTCACCATTTCTCCATCAGTTCAGCAACAGCTTAAGGGGTATTTGCTGCAAGTAGCAATCAATTACTCTGTCTTCTTTGAAGCTTCCTAAAGCTTTCCTTCCCAGTACAACAAGGGGCAGCGATGCAGCAAGATCCCTCCCCTCTGTGATGAAGAGGATCTGCAGACGTCTCTTTGTGAGTAAGGGGAAAGGTGTGCTGCTGCTATTTCTTAGGTCTGTAAAGAAGAGTAGCAATAGTATGATAGAGTAGGCTATTTGCTGAAGTGCAATCAAATCAATCAGGGAAACTGAGCTTGGCTTCAAGGTTTCAACAGCAATCCTTTCAGCGGTTGCTCCTGCTTTCGCTGTCTCACTGCCCTTCCCCTGGTCTCCTTTGCAATCACTCTTTCTCACAGCAGAACTACTACTGTTGTGAGACTTTTGCTCACATGTCCATTCCTTTCCCTCCTGTAAGCACAGCCCTGTTTAAGCATATACCTTGTGTGTTCCAGGCCAATGCCTGAGGGTTTATGTAGGCTACAACATCTTCTGGCTACAGTGACCCTCATTTGTAGGCCTGGGGGTAGTCCAGTTGTACTTCATGATATGCAAGCTAGAGTGTTTAGGAGAAGGGCACAAAGGTCTGAAATGTGCTTTCAAATGAATTTTGTAAAGTAAGGATTAGACTGGAGATTTAGCTTAGTGGCCGAGTGCTTACCTAACAGGTGTGAATTATATGCCCAGCTCTTTGAAATACATAACATTAGGGAGCAGGGGCTGATGGTGGGTAGAGAAGTAGATGGGTGATAAAAAAAAAATGTCAGAGGGATGTCAGAGGTAGCAGGTATGTGGTACATAGGTGTTGTTCACTGTATATTTCTTTCAACTTGGTTGCATGCTTGAATGATTTCCAAATGGCCCACTGAATTAAAGTTGACTGCCTAGCGCAAATAAGTCATAGCAGCATGTATGATACAAGGTGTTCAACACCCAGTACCTGTGCCATATGATTGTTAGTTACGTTTCTCATCTTGATTTTGAACACTTATTTCATTGCATCTGTGTATATGAGTGCAGGTGCCTGTAGAGGCCAGAATTGTATCTTCCTGGAGATGGAGTCATAGACAGCTGTGAGCTGCCTGATGTGAATGCCATGAACTGAACTTGGGTTCTCTGGGAAAGCAGTACTCACTTCTAACCACTGAGCCATCTCCCTGGCCCTCTCACTTCTTTTTGAGAAGTAAATTTTATTTATTATTAACATTATTATTGTGTGTGCATTAGTGCAGATATGTGTGTGGAACAGCATTGATGTGACAATTTTGGGAAATAAGTTTTCTCTTTCCACCAGGAAAGCTTATAACTTAACTTAGATTACTTCAGGCTTCTGTGATGAGCACTGTCACCCACTGAGCTGTGTATCAACCTCCTGGCTCCTCCCTCTTTTCATTTTCTTATAGGTTAGGGTCCTAGGAACCCAAATTGTCCTGAACTCTGTCTGTGGTTGAGGGTAATCTTGAACTCTGATCTTCCTGTCTTACTTTCCTCGTTAGAATTGCAGGTGTGTGCCACCATACCTGATTTATGCAGTGATAGGATGGAACTTAGGGCCTTGTGCATTGGAGGCAAGCACTCCACTAACTGAAACATTCCTACTTAAAACATTACTTTTTCTTTTTGTGTGGCAGCTATGTGTAGAAACATGTTCAGATGTCTGAATGTATGAAGTAATACATGCATGTACATGGAGTTGATGTCAAACATCTTCAACCTTTCCCTTATGTAGCAAGTTCTCTCATTAAATTTAAGCTTGTCTAATGAGTCAGCTTGCTGGATAGCAGCAGGGACTACAGCTTTTATATGGATGCTGGGGATCCAAACTCTGGTCCTCACCCTTTTATGGCAAGTACTGAACTCCTATACCAGCTCTCTCTCACACTCCATCACTTCTATCATTCCCCCAGGGCTGGCAATGGAGAACAGGTTGTGTGCATTGGCCACTTTGACTGATGACGACTATAAAATGCCCATATCACAAACACCTGTTTGATGTCCTAGGAGAAACACTGTCTCTTAGTCCTCCAGGAACCTGGTGTGCCACTGAGAACGCTGAACTAGCACCCAGTCTGCAGACACAAATAGGTGGGTATCTGGCTCACTGGGCAGCTACTAATGGGTAGCTGTGACACAGCTCAGGGGTGATGGGAAGGAGAAACACTGGAGTCCAAGGCTGGGACAGAGTGTTAGGCACTTGTTCTAGTGTTCAGAGTTGGAACTGGCTAAGCTCCACCTGCTCCAGAGGTAGGGTTTCCCACAGACACTTCCTTTTTGTTGGTAGCATGACTGGCCTACTTGAATATGCAAATAGTTTCCCAAGTTCATGAGGAACACATCCCCTGTTTGCTTCCCCCCAGGAAAACTGCCAGAAACTCTTTCCAAGAGGATAGAATGAGAATTTTATCCACATCTCCAGAAACTCAGGCAGGGTGGCATACTCTGCCCTCCCATCTGCCTCAGTCTCCAGAGCAGGGAGCTTTCAGAATCTAGTGCCATTCCTTGTTCTCACAGCAGAGCACCAAGTTCACAGACAGACACTCACCGAGAATGCAGTTACCAGAAACTAGGTCCAGATGAGCAGCACTTCCAAGTAGAACATGGCACATCCCCTTATCGGGTAGCATGTAGCCTGCCACCAGGGGCACAGATCTCATCTTCTGCAGTGCTGACCACATTTATCTCTGCTCTACTCTGCTCTCAGAATGGCACATTTGCATAGCACATTGCATAATTTCCTCTTTGAAAACAGCCCTATTTAGCATGAGTAAATAAAGTTACCTAACCCTGTAGTGAAGGGAAGAGTCCAGATTCCAAGAAGAGATTGAAATGCCTGAGCTGTGCTGTCATGCTTGGTGGCCTACCAGCCAGCCTCTCACGACTTTCAGAGCCCTGAGTTCTCAGCTCTGAACCCTCCAGAGGATGTGGTCAGAGTTTGTCCATTCTTAACTTTCTAGGTGAGGAATGTGCCTCCTAGCTCTGGGTAACTTTTCTGAGCTTCAGATTCCTAAAAGGGATACATGGAGACATTCCTTTATTTCCTTCTGGGTAAAAAGAAGATTTTTGAAGACAAACTATATGTTCTTTCTTTCACATTTCCTCTTGTTGGTATTATATAAAGAAAGAGTTCATGGGATGCAGTGACAAGCGCAGGACTCGTCTGTGGGACTGCCATGGAAGGCAGGGAAATGAGAAAGAGCTGGAATAGTGCCGGCACAGAAGTAAACCTACCCAAGGAGGCAAGGTGGTCTGGTGGGAGGGAACTCTTGTGAGGGGTCTGGAAGGGCTTACAGTGGAAGGAGTCCAGGTCAGCAGTGCCGTGCTACCTCCTAGGCGCTGCAGTCTCCATCACAGCATGACCTTTGTAGGTGAGCTTTTTAGCTCGTTTCCTTGTTTCTCAAATGAAGAGGTTTGGACTAAACCACACGCCTATTTTCTGATGGGAAAGAATGTCTGAATTTCATACCAGGGGACACATTTATGGCTGTTTGGCAGAAATTAGTTCTCAGAGTGAATGCTTACTGGCATAGCAGGATGATTTTTAATTAGCTTGTGGGAATTCAGTTGCTTCAGACATTAACAGTAAAATACAGGAGACTTCTGGTGGAGACAGTCAGTCCACACCTTTGGGCTTAAACAAGAGCTTCAGACTGTACAAACTAAATTTCTTGCTTTGTATTTTCAATTTCTGGTGTTCACAATGATTACTAATAAGCTTCTGGCACCAGAGCAGCACTTTCAGATATAAACTAGTACGGTTTATATCACATACTTCAAACCTAATCTTATCATCGTTCCTCAGGACAATACTACACCCAGTCAGATAGCCTTTCAATTATTAAACTCTGCCTCCAGCATAATTAATTAATACTGACATGCTCATTTTTTTTCTTCTGAGTTGTTTCCCTCCTTTTTTTAAAAATGAATTTGTTGGGTCAAAAGGTGACTCGGCAGTTGAGAGTTCTTACTGCTCAGGCAGAGGACCCAAGTTTGGTTCCCAGCACCCACATGGTGGCTAATAACCATCTGTAACCCCAGCTCCCAGGGCTCCAATGCCCTCTTCAGGCTTCCACAGGGAATGCATAAACACGGTGTGCAGTCATCTATGCAGGAAAACACTCATACATAGAAAATAAAGACAAACACACCCTTTAAAAAGAATTAAACAGAAAAGGGAACTTCATTCATTTGTTCCTTTATTTTACTTTAGTCATTTGGCAAACGTGTCTCTTAGCTGAATTTGGGACACAAACACGACGACCTTTCTGTATGCTATGAATATGGGTTGCTACCATTAGTTAATGAAGAAGCTGTTTTGGCCTATGGCAAGACAGCATACAGCTAGGTGGGAAATCTGAGCAGAGAGATAGGAGAAGAAAGCTGGGGTTAGAGCAGACACTGCCAGCTGCTGTTAGAGCGGGATGTAATGGAACACAGGTGAGTCATTAGACACATGGTAAAACATGGACTAATAGGAATGAATTGATTTAAGATGTAAGAGTTAGGTAATAATGAGCCTGAGCCATAGACCAAACAGTTTGTAATTAATAGTAAGCCTCTGAGTGATTATTTTGTAAGTGGCTGTGAGACGGCAGGTGAGAGACATTTGTCCTGATGTGGGGTCAGGTGGGACCCAGAAACTTCCATCTACACAGACATGTAGCAGGAGGATTGAAAGTTGGAGGTCACCCTGAGCTACCTAGCAAGACCATGTCTCATACATAACTAAATAAACAGGGAATAAGAAAATAATTGTTGGCTAAAGTGTTTGCCTGGGAAAGTCCAGCAGCTTGAGTTCAGTCTCAGAAACCTGTAAAGTGAAGACATGGTGGCATGCTCCTGGAGTCCTAGCACTCTCAGAGCAAGACAGGAGGCATGAACAGGAGGATGAGCTGGAAGCTCTCAGGCCAGCTGGGCTGGAGTACACCACAGTGGCAGAAAACGAGAGACTGTCTCAACAAGGTGGAGTTGAGAACAGAGTCTGAAAGGTTGTATGAACATGCCTACATTCTCTCTAACATACTTATGGTAGATAAATATACTTAAAAGCAAATGAATCTGGGTGGTGGTGGGGCACTTCTTTAATCCTAGCACTTGGGAGGTGGAAGCAGGGGGCAGAGGCTGGTGGGTCTCTGAGTTCGAGGTCAGGACTGTCTACAGAGTAAGTTCTAGGACAGCCAAGGCTACACAGAGAAAGCCTGTCTCTGGGGAAAAAGCCTGGGGAAGCTTGCTATGCAAGTATAATGATCAGATGATATCTGTAACCCAGTACTCCTCCAAGGAAAATCCCTGGACACTCACAGACCAGCTAGTTAGGCAGATGGTACCCATCTGAACAATAAAAGACCCTGATTTAAGGTGGGAGGTGAGGGCCTACATCCAAGGGTGTTCTGACCCATCTATAGTAGACCGTGGTCCACATCCATATACTCCAACATACATGCACACACACAAATGTTTGAAAAGTAAACAAGTACATTGGGAGACAGTGAAATGGCTAAGTGGGCAAGGGCACTTGCCACAAAAGCCTGATGGCTTCAGTTTGATTCCCTAACTAAATTTGGAAAGGTATATGGAGAGAGTCAACTCTACAATGCTGTCTTCTGACTTCTACAACCTTGCTGTAGCATACACAATAATAATGATGAAGAAAGACTTTGTCTATGGATGCAAGTACACAGCAAGTTCTCATAAACGTGTGGGAAAAAGAGATGCTCGCTTTGGGTGAGGCACTGGTAGGCCTGATATTGAATGCTTATTCCCTGTTCTCACAGGCTGGTGGGGAAGAAAAGGGAGACACACAGAATGTTTCTGTGACAGGCATGACTGTTAAACCAGAGTGTGTGCGTGAGGACATACCCTTCCATAGATGTCAAGGTCATGTGGTGGAGAGGTTGTGCATTACAGGCAGGACTGAGAAACTTGTCCTTCAGCAGGGCTGTGATATGTGGGCCAGTAGGAACTGTCAGTCAAGGTGGCTCATTAAAGCCAAGCTAAGGAACACAAACAGATGTTCAAGAAATGGAACCAGAAAGAGTCATTACAGTAACTGTTAGCATTTCTAACATCCATCTCTAGCTGCCTCCAGAGACCTATGGCCATGCATGCACTGTCAGTACTCAGACACTGGATCAGTCAGTCCAGGGTCCTGAGGCCAAGCATGCGTTGCCAGTACTCAAGCAAACACCTAGACAGCCCAGAGTAGTTTTGTGCATGCAATCTATCTGCAGGCGCTAAATCCCCTCATTAAAGGCCAGCCCCTCCCCTTCTTTCTCTTTCTTCCTCTCTCTTGCCACAAGGTTGAGGTCAAGTCTGCACCTCAGTTCTCTTCCCCCACCTCTCTCTCTTTCTCTCTCTCCTCATGAGGCTACTCTGCGCCTGCTTTCTCTCCCCCCCAATAACTTTCCATATGAGCAGTGTCTGCATAGAGTCTCTGTCTCTCACCCGCTGTGATCACCACATGCTGTTTTTTTTTTAAAACTATAACAGTAACTACAGGCCTTTGGGCATTCTACTCTTAAACTTAAGTTTATAATTAAGACATAGACTGAAACGTACATGTGAAAAGGGGATTTACTGAAGATATGAAAAACAAAAACAAAAACAAAAAACCAGAGGCTGGAGAGATGGCTCAGAGGTTAAGAGCACTGACTGCTCTTCCGAAGGTCCTGAGTTCAATTCCCAGCAACCACATGGTGGCTTGTAACCATCTATGATGAGGTCTGGTACCCTCTTCTGTATACTGTATACATAATAAATAAATAAACATTAAAAAAAAAAGAAAAAAGAAAAAAAAACCACCCAAAGAACAGGATTTCTTACCCTTTCATTATTTATTAGTCAATTAATTATGTATTTACTGGGTTTCTGCTATGGGCCAGGTAGTAAGGATACAAGGGTAAAATGAATTCCTGTCCTCATGAATCAATAGTCTGCTGGGTTCAGCTGGCCCATATGGCAGGGGATGGAGTAAATTAGGAAGAGTAAACTGTTAGCACAATGAGGAGATAGCTCCTAGCTTAGCCTGCTTAGATTCTTTAAAAGAGCAAATCCTGCAAATCCTGCAAGGAGACCATTTTCAAAAATTCTGTTCACTCGCGAAGGTGCACCCATGCACATTTTATGTAAGTTATTGGCATATGTATACTACATAGGCCCTGGGCACTGTGCTTAGCAGTTTAAGACATCTGAGTAAAAACTGCAATTATCTGAACCTTACATATGAGAAAGCAGGGTCAGCAACTGAACTGAGATCCAGCTGTCAATGCTGTTATCTTCAGAAGGGACAGTTCCCAAGACCCCAGCAGGCCACATCTCCCCACATATACTTCCAGTCAAACCATGAGACCCTCATCCTGGAAGATTCTATGGGTCACACTAAGTCAGATGAATCTGGACCAGCCAGAAATAGGACATTTGGCTGCCTGTACAAGGAGATCAGCTGCTTGCAAAGAGCTGGGTGATTTCACTTTGGTCAGGTCAGGCTGCAGAAATATCACTCTTGCTAAATTCTTGGCAATGGAAATACACCACCAGAGAAAGAAAGGTTAGGTTAAAGACAAGCAGGAAATTTGGGGATGACAGTGTGAGGGAATAAATGGATGTCGAGCTGTTTAAGGCCTATGGCAACACCGAAATCCCCATCCCACCCTGATCCATGAGAGATTTTCCAACTTGCTGCACAGAAGCAGATTTATGGAGTTAGGATGTCACAGATTTGAACTTGTTAGGCAATGAAAAGAGCTAGTCAAGCAGTCCCCAGACAGTCATTGTAAGTTTCAGGTAGTGACGGACATTTGGGAAGGATGCAGCTAACAAGGGTGCTGGACTTGGTTACTTAGCTTAGTGAAGTCATGCCTAACTGAGCCCTAGATGTAACCCTGGCTAGTCTCCAAAGAGATCACAGTCTCCAAAGTTTCTGCTTCCTGCCACAGCTGGAGGCTGACACAGAGTGCAGCTCTGAGCCTCTACCTGCCACCTACCACTCAGACAGAGGTCAATCCCAGTGGATCACTTTGTAACTGTTCTCATAATCCACTCACAGTGCTTGTGAGGAGCCTGCATCCTATGTCGTGTGTCTGGGGAGGCCACTAGGGCTCAGCAAGGGTGAACACAGTGCTCACCTTCGGTGAAGGAGCTGGTATTCAGAAAAATTCCAAACTCTATATTCTTATCCCATCTTGGTTAAAACCCACTTCCAGACCATGCTACTCAGCAGGGCTTTCTGCAGACAGACATACTGTGCTGGCTAATTTGAAAGCTCCTAGTCTATGTGGCTATTTCAATTTCAATGAATTAAAATTAAATTTAAAATGTACTTCCAGGGTGTACAGCAAGATGGTTCATCGGGTAAGGGTGCTTACTGCCAAGCCTGACAATCTGGAACCCACATGAGCTAATTCCCACAAGTTGTCCTCTGATACACATACACACACACACACACACACACACACACACACACGACTAAGTGTATGGAAAGACTATGAACTGTTTTCCCACTATTGGACAGCCACAAGTGGCTACACAGGCCTTGAAATGTGGCTAACACAACTAGAGCAACAGAATTTTAATTCTGCCTTCATTTTCAATAATTTAAGTTTTGGTAACAGGATCTGTTTCTTCCTCTTATTCCAGGACACAGAATGGCCAGAATGTGGCTTCAGAGGAGCTCAGTGATAAAATCCCAGTAACCAGGGAAGTAGCACTTCATCCTCGGTCTGATGGACCACTCGGGCATCCTCATGCTGGGAGTTAACTACAACAACCCTCAACTCAGTCCTGAGTCAGCACTCTTTGTCACTAATACTTTAGATAAAGGAGGATAGAAAATAATAGGTCAGGGAAAGAAACTAATTAAGATAGGCCTTTAAAAAGTATTTCTGATACATCAAATTCAAATGAAAGGTTAACACACACAATGGAAAAATTAAAAGGCACTTACAGAGGCCCTCAGAACACAGGGAGAGAACACTTAGAATCTGTCAAGGATGAGAAGGCTGATTAAATCTTGAAGATAAGGTAGCTGGTAAGTGATGAGAGGCGTTTACTCACAGCTGAGAATTTAAATCAGAAAAACAACTTGTAGTTACTTACCCAGCTACTGGGAACACAGCTGATGTTCATCAAATGGAAAACCTTCAACCCGGGCTTGCCCTTGGACTCCTAAGCTCATTGCAGAATTACATGCTAAAGACATATGCATAGATGGGTACAGAGAGGAAGTTCTAGGAGGTCCATGCTTAGGAGTGGGGCTCAATGAGGAAGAACAGATAAAAGGGAAACTAAGGTACAGAATATACTCTCAACAAAACACTATATAGTTGTTGTTTTTAGCTTGGATTGAACTTTACCACTGAGCCATACCCTTAACTTTATCGCCTGTTTCTGTAAAATGATGGACTGGAGAAGCAATAGTTCAGCAGTTAAGAGTTAGAGAGCATGAGTCTGGTTTCTTGTGCACACATCGAATGGGTCACAGCCGCCTGTAACTCCAGTTCCAGGGGTCCTGACACCCACTGCAGGCACTTACACACATGTGCTGCATGAACGTACATCTATCTAGAAATACATATGTACACATAAAGCAAATAAATGCTGGGTGTGGTACACCTTTAATCCCAGTATACTTAGGTATATTTTGTAAATTCAAGGCCAGCTCAGGCTATAAAGTGAGACCCTGTCTAAAAAGAAAACAAAAGGCACCAGGTGGTGGTGGTACATGCCTTTAATCCTAAAACTGGGAGGCGGAGGCAGGTGGATCTCTGTGAGTTCAAGGCTAGCCTAATCTACAGTCGAGGCTACACAGAGAAACCCTGTCTCACCCCCCTCCAAAAGAAAAGGCATTGAAACAGCACTGCCAGTTGTGCTATTTGCACCCCCTTTTTTTTGATATTCTCATTAAGTTACATCCCTACTTTTGCTAGCTGATTTTTTTTAAATTTTTAAACATATGTGTATGTGTGTGTCTATGTGAACGTATGCCAGGTACATGTGTCTCTGTCAATGCACGTGCAGATACACTTGGAGACCACAATGGAATGCTGGATCCCTTGGAGCTGGAGCTATGGGTGGTTGTGAACAATTTGATGTAGGCGCTGAGAAGTGAACTCAAGTTCTCTAGAAGACCAGCATATGTATTAAACCCCAAGTCATCTCTCCAGCTGACTTGAATTATTTTAAAAGGGCATTTTGTACTATTTAATAAATGTAAAATAATCGTCTGTCAACAGATGACTTAACTGGGCATAGAGGCAAAATATTTCATATATGCACCAACAAAACCTGTCTTAGGTACCGTGCTGTGTATAGTGTGGCAGAACAGGGGGCAGTGACGAGGGTGGCTATACACAGGCCTGATGGGGACAATAAAGAACAGCCAGCATGGAGTGAAAAATGACCTCCTGGCTATCTTTAGATTATGGCATGGTTACAAGTATCTCTTTAAAAAATACTGGTCTTTTTTTTCTTCTTCTTATTTTTCTATGATGAACTGATAATTACTTTAGAAAAATATCAGGGGTCCTGTTTCTTTCATACAGCAATGTGCTTTTTGGTCTAGGGAACAGAAAGGAGGGTAGGAACTGCCTAGCTTGATTTCTTTGGAAGGATAAATGTATACAGTGAAAGGCAGCAACCCCCCCACCCACAAAGGTTCTGTCTGGTGATGGTCACATTCTTGTTTCTCTGCTACCCAGAAAGATGTGAGCAGTGCCAATCACTCAGCTCAGCCTCTGTCTTGCACACAGCTGGCTGTCAAGTTGGAACAAGGTGTCATGGGCAGAAATACCAAGGTAGACTCATGAAGAGAGTTTGGGGCCAGGAGTTCAAGCCAGAATCTGTGCCATTTTGTGGTTAAGGCCTTCACAGCTTGATTCCCAACACCATTTCTGAGACAGGGTCACAGAGGATGACCTTGAACTAATTCTCCTGCCTCTACCTCTTGTGCTGGTTTAAGTGGAGCTGGAGATAGCCTATGGCTCCATGCAAGCTAACTTGTCTTGTTTCCTGTTCACACTCTACGTTCCTTCTTTCTTGTGCAGCCTTTCCTGTCTGACTTCTCTGTTCTTCAAACATGACCTAGAAAAGGCAGGCTTTCCACCTTCCATAATATCACTGCCCACTTTTTCCTGCTACTTATAGCAAAGATCCCAAACATATACACTTGAAACAGAATGTCGTTTCAAAGATTACCCACTTACCAAAAAAAAAAAAAAAAAAAAAAGCAAGTGTTCAAAGAAAAAACAAGTCATGGAAAATGTGACTTTCTGCTTCCTCACACCTCCCCAGAAGAAAGTAGATATTTCAGAGACATCCCCAGTTCTGAGAGAGCCAAGAAATACCAAAGGTTAAATGCTGTGCTGGGCTCATCACTGCCGGACAACTGTTTCCATTATGTACTCTGAGGCATGGCTCCTTTAAGTCAGCCCCCACTTTTTCCTAATAATGATATCTTGATTCATTCTACAGACTTTATTGATTTCAGTGTGATTCATGTAAAATTCATGGCTACTGTGCAAAGCTAATTCTTCACATTTGAGTTACAGTATGAACTGTATAGCAGAAATGAGAGAGAAAAGATAGGGGTAAGGTTCTCTCTCTCTCTCTCTCTCTCTCTCTCTCTCTCTCTCTCTCTCTCTCTCTCTCTCTCTGTGTGTGTGTGTATACAGTTTGGGTAGAGGGTGCCCAAGCAGGTGTGCAAGGACCCTAAGAAAATAATTGGGAGGGTTTCTTTTCTAAAGAACTCACATGCAAAAGGGCTGCATGAGGTCAGTTCTTAAGAAGGGAGCTGCCTGGTGTGGGCGAGGCAGGTCTGCAAGGCCTCTGCTTCAGACAGCAAAGCCTCCTAGCTCTGTGGAGCCATCAAGATCCGTTAGGCCACAGAGCCCAGTGCCTCCTCCTCCTCCCACAGCTGTGCACCTGGGGATGAAGTAGGCACTGTCTCACTGTGCTTACTGTAATCACACTTGAGGCCTGGAAATTTTATAGGGTAGGCCTCCTGCCACTACTAAGAGGAGGGCTCTGAGTCTGGCCTCTGGAAGCCCTGACTCATGCCAACTTTCCATTTCCCTCTGAGGCCCGAGCTTGCATCTTCTGTCACCTAGAAGTGACACAGCAAGGTGGTTCATTGGGATAGACGTGGCTACAGGCCCCACAGAGTGAGTAAGAGCCTTGGGGGAAAGGCTGAGATGGGGATTATTGATAAGTGGGCAGCCTTGACCCAAAGGCTCTTAGCACTCCTTCCAGGTAGAATCAAGCTGCAGTCACTGTCATACCCCAGCATCCTCCTGGGTTGGAGCCCTGATGCAGGTCCAGAAAAATAAACAAAAAAACTGTGCCCCACAAGCTACTGCTTCCAGTCTTACCCTACTCACTCTGATCTAGCTGTGACAGTGGCCTTTCTGGAACACCTGGAGGCATCTTTTCCTTTCCTCCAGAGGGTCTCCATTCTACACTGCCATGGTCCCTTTGCCCTGGTGCTAATTTCTTTCCCTTGGCCTGGCATGTACCTGTACCCCCTGCCCCAGCTCCATGGTCTGGCTGTATTTAAAACAAAATTCACTTTATTTCAAAAGATATTTATCTGGATATGAGGGTAATATGTCTATCACTGCTCACCTCCAATAAAGGAAAGCAGGAGAGAAAGATACCAGTGTGTTTGGCAAATCAGGCATAGTCACACATACCTGTAGCATGCATCACTCAGCTCATGATAAAGACTCAGAGTTAGAGGACAGCCTGACTATCTAGGGCTATTTTGTTTCACAAACAAGCAGACAAACAAAACACAACAACACAAACACTGTTATGTCTAGCCAGGCATGCCCTCCGGCCTGTCAGAACGTGCTCATGCCAGGTTCACTGGGAGGTACTGAGGCAGGAGAGGAAGACAGGAATTAAGGGGACAAGGGAAGGAAAAGGAGCCCTTACTCCAGGGTGCATTCCATTTTATTTATTGTGCCTGTTGTGTATGTGTGGGAGTTGGTTCTTTCCTTTCACCTTGATGGCGGTCAGGCTCGGCAGCAAGTGCCTTGACTCCCTAAGCCATCCCTCTAGCCAGTCCTCCACAATCTAGCTGGGAGTCAGAAACTTCCATCCAAAGGTCCACAGAGATAGGGCCTGTCTTCCTAAAGACTTCCCCTATGAGGACACGAGTGGCAACAGCTCTGCTCACCTCAGGCCAGAATGCTGTGGCCTTCAGTTTAGCCATGCTTGAAGTCCTCCTCCCTCCTCTGTCTTGAGCAACGCACCTCATAAACCACTCCACATTCCACTTCCAAAGGGAAACCCTTAAGCTAAGAGGATGACTAGCTCATATGCCATTTTTTTACACAATTTTAAAGGTCCAATTTTCCAGCTTTGTTTAATCTTTAAACATTGTTCTACATTACATCCTTTGAACCATGTAACTTTTGTGTTTATTGTAAATACATCTAAGTAGAACTTTCTCAAGAAGCCTGTGCCCGTGTGTTGGATGTGTACCACAATGTTCCTAAAACTCCTTCTCCTCCAGCATTTCAGCATGCATTCCCCTCATCTTAGAACTCACCTTTACCTTAGATTGTCCTCAAAGTCCTTTCTGTGGGAGTCAAGAGTTTGGTTTTCCTGAGCAGCACTCCTCAGGCTGCTGGTGGCAGTGCTGAGCTGTGTGTCTCCTTGCCATAGGTGACAGGTGTGCCTAGTAACTTGGTCCAACTGAAGTGGGAGTCTCTCTGCTCCTGGTTTCCATTCTGTCCTCGCCCCTGTTCTCTTCCTCCTCACTGTTGTACAGAGCAGGTCTAACTGGGGCTAGCAAAGGCTGGGAGGGGATGAAGAGGAAGCAGGCATGGGTGCTCAGAAGAGGACTCCCAGACAAGTCTGAAGGGAGAGGATCCAACTGAAGATGGTTATCTCTCTGTTTCATAGGGATCTCAGGATACAGCAGGGTGAAAAAACTTCTAGTCTTCTGACTCTCCCCCAACTCCCACCAGCCTGAGGACCCCCTCATGATAACAGCACGATAGCTACCATGTACCAAAGGTTATACTGTGGGTTGTTAGCATAGTAACTTAGTTTTCACAGCCACCTTGTTTTGTAGATGAGGTAACTGAGGTAGAGTCCCAGAGACACCCAGAGTCATACAGCTAACAAAGAATGGCTTTGGCACTCAAAACTCTAACATTCTGCCTTGGGAGCTTCTGTGCTCACCATGATACCAAGAACCAGAAAGAAGGTGAGAGAGAGCATGAAGGTTTTGGAGGATAGAACCTGAAGTCAACTAGGTTCAAATTGCATTTGCAAAATGACCTTCAGGAAAATCCTGGGATGCTTGTGTGCCAGAGGATGAATGAATTATGTTTTCAAAGAATTGATTTCCCTGACATATGAAGGGCTCCTGCCTGTTAGGCCTAAGCAGATCCTGAAAAGAAGGGCAGCTGGTAGGGAAGCCTATGCCAAAATAAAACCATTGTAGTTGAGGGGTGATGAAGTCACCCACACCAGCCCCAGGGTATCAGAGACCTCTGCTCAGGCCCAGTTATGTGAGTACTGCTGGCCTGTGAAGAAAGTAGGGTAAGTCAGACTCCACCTAATCTCAACTGTCAACAGCTCAGAGACACCCTGGGCTTCAGGCACAGTGCATGATGCTTTCTCTGTACACTTTCCCATTTCCAGATGAAGGAAACCCAAACTCGGCTGGCTTAAGGGTGTACCCCTAAGTTCCTGTGCTTCTGTTGGTGATCGCATTACAGAGAGAACCTCACTCATCCCTACCATGTCTATCTGACTTTTGGCCAGTTTGGCAGTCCTTCAGGAGGGTGAGGAAGGAAGCTTCTGTGTGCACACAGCTCCAGCGCCCCCTAGTGGTCAGCATGCTGCCACTGACTAGGCCTAGGAGCTTTTACTGAAAGCCACAGCAGCTTCCCTTCCACCCTATGAAGTAAGTGACATCTTTCTCAACACCCGCTATCAATCTCCGACTGCTTTTAATAGAAGCAGTTCACAGTGTGTGGGGGAAGATATAAACAGAGGGGAAAACTGCTTGCCTCAGGTCTTTACAGAGAGAGGAGGTGGGGGGCTTTAAAAGCATACTGCACCCGGGCTGCAGTTTCTCAGGGGGTTGGGGGAGAGGGATTCCTGGAAGACATGTAGCAATAAATGGTCCACTATGGAGACTGAGCTCCATAGCAAGTGCCCCCATGCCTGTCAACATAACATTTTGCTGCCTGAGGACATGTGTCACAGAGGACTGTGGTTCAGACTGCCTGCGGTCTCTTCTCTGACTGGCCCCTGAAAGCAAATCTAGAGAACCCACAAACACAGCAAGGGATGAACTGCTCCCCAGCTTTCCCTCAAGCTAGGACTTTCAAAGGGCGTTTGAAGCTTAGTTCTCTGAGGCAGGTTCCCCTCATGTGGCTCCTCCAAGGAACTGGACTCATGCAGATGAAGGACTATTTGATGCAATGGGGTGTTTGGCAGGGAGCTAAGTAATGCTGCAAACATGTTCCTGGACGATTTTAAAATAAACTGACAGGGTGGAGGGTTGGGAATGTCTAAACAGCCATCCTGAGTGTAAGGGCGACTGAGGGCTGAGTGACTGCAGCTGTGTGGCCTCTACACATGAGTGATGGAGGCAGAAATTCCACTGTAGGAAGTCTTCCTCAGCACCTCTTTGATGGGAAGAACAAAGCAGCACCCTGACTGGCTTGGAGTCGGGGTCTGGCAGTCATGCAGGCCGAGTCATGCAGGGGGCTGTGTCTTATGCCTCTTGGCAAGAGGACTTGGCCTTCTGACTGATCCGTACCTTGAGCTAGAAACTTTTTCCAGGCCACCTGGTCCTCACTAGAGAGAAGCATGCTGACTGCTCCTGACCAGTAAGTAACAGGAGCTTCGAGTTGAAGACACTTAGATGGAAACTGTCTGCCATTATCACACAGGTGACAAAAGATGGCCAGTGGCCAGTATTTTTCATAAGACCTATCATTAATACCACTAAATCTAACTTAGCCCAGCAACTGCACAATGATGAATCTCTTGCGCTAAAACACTGTGCTGGAAGTACTCACTGGAAGTACTCACTCTCGGTCCTCTGAGACTGAATGACCAGAAGCAACAGTACAGTGCCCATGTTCATGGTACTTGCACATTGGACATCACACTCTGGGCACTTTCACTGAATGAGTCAAGTACAATAAGCTCACCCATATCCCTGACTTGGGAATGCCTCACTTCAAAGTGCCAAAACCAAACTGCAGAACAAGATGAACACAGTCCCAGTTGTATAAAATACAGCAGTCCATCAGTGGCTCAGTATTTACTGAGTAGCAAAATAAGAGTCAAGGCTGGGGTACCAATGGTGAGACAAGCAGAGCAGGTCCCTGTAGGAAGACAGGTGTGAGTGTATGCAGGTACAAGTGGAAGAGACTGACAGGATGCAGGCCATGCCCAGGAGAGACTGGAGAGGGCATCAGGCAGGGCAGCAAGGTGACATTCACTTTTTCCTAGACTATGCAGTTTTACCTTTTACAAAGTAAATCTGTTTAGTTATTATTTGGTAGTCAAACATGTATACAGACAGCAAAGAGAAGTCATGGAGCAGACTAAGTGGCAGTGTTCCACCTCACTATACCAGGACAGGCTTCTACTTAAGTGTACAGAGCAGGAATGGTACTAGGAGTGGCCCAGTTTTCCAACCTCTGTCAGGGAGTGCTGATCTGACTTCATTTCTACTCTGAGAACAGGGTTGTAGAGGACAGACTAGCAGCCCAAAGTGCACTGTGGAGGAAGTTGGCCCATGGCTCGGCGTTGTGGGTACTTTCAGGCCTGAGGTTACATCTAATAGCATACAAAATTCAATTATACTGAGGATGCTGAGCTCCCTTGTTCAAGGTGGCAGATGCAGTGGAGAAGCTGTGCCCTCTCTAGGCAGCATTTTCTAAGTGCAGGTTTGCTCCAGGTCTCCTCCTGACTGGGAAAGCCTCTCCCTGAGCTAGGAGTGAGTCCTGGAGTCTGGGCCCAGCATATCATCAGCCTGTGCCCTGAAGCAGGATGGCTTTCATTTCTGGACAAGGGCTTGTTATAAGAAGGACAGGACACTGAGGAACCAGGTTATCCTGAGCTTTCTGGCTGTTTCTGCCTGTCTTAGTCGTGTGCTCTTGAGCTGTGCCTGTGATCTCTCAGAGCCTTGGGCCTCCAAATCTAACTCTCTGGCTGCTTCCAAAGTACAGGAGCATTTCAGAGAAGTAGGTGGGAGGAGAGTTTGGGCAACAGCACCCTTACCACACAGGTGACTTACCCTGTTGGCTTCAGTGTACCCATATCAAAGGAGAGCTTGTTAACAAATGTAAATTTTTTGTCAGTTTGGCTACAGCCAGGTAAGAAGTTGACTTTTTCAATCTCTAGCTCTGGGAATGGTGGTATTCATTTCTTTCTGATTCCTGTCTCCCAAAGCACTGATGGGAGAAGCATAGAACTCTCTCTAACTCACTCTCCTCTCTCTCTCTCTCTCTCTCTCTCTCTCTCTCTCTCTCTCTCTCTCTCTCTCTCTCACTACCTCCCTCCCTCTTCTCTCTTTTCAAGACAGGGTCATAATATGTAGCTCTGGAGCTCTGGCTGTGCTGAAACTCCCAGAACTAGGCTGGCCTCAAACTCACAGAAATCTACCTGCCTCTGCCTCCTAAGTTCTGAGATTAAAGGCCTGCACCACTATGCCATGCAATATATAACCTTATCTGGCCCCAAAGTATCTAGGGCTGATTCCAACTATTACTCATACATGGGGTTAAACAAGCCTGCTAGATGCACAGTTCACTAGACAAAAATCTGTCCATGCTTACATCTATAGGCCTCCAAGAATCAACTCATTTAGACTCACTTCAATAAATCAAAGTGACAGTACTGCATATGAAATGTTTTTAAGTCCATAATCTCATCACCTTCTGCATATGAAGCTGTCTTTAAGAGGGAAACTAAGAGTTAATATCCCAGGCAGGTCTGTACTATAGCATGGTCAGACACCCTGGACAACCTCAGTGGATCTTCACAGTGACCACCCCAGTAAGCAGAAAATGACAGATCAGATTAGGCTACTTGCTCATGTCACAGATAGAGCTTACCCTAAGTGTGAGCAATAAACTGCATGTTAGGCCTTGTTCTTGGCTTTGGAGCTTATGTGCACACCCCCGAACCCAAGGCCATCAACACTTCTTGGGTGTAAATATCACTCAAAGCAAGCCCAACCCCAGCAATAATAGAAACTCATATTTGCCATACATAGTACCCATGCTTTCTGTATCTGGTTTCACTGTATCCTAATAGCCTCCCTGGTGAGCAACTGTTATTTATGGTTCTCCCCTACTTCCCAGAGAACTGGAAGCCTGAGATACAGTAAGTCACTTCCCATGGGCATAAAGACAAATGACAGAGGGCACCCAGGGTACTGTTCCTAAAGCTCTGGGTGAGCTCCTGAGCCCAACCTGGTTCCACAAAGCAACAGCAGCCCCCCCCCCCCCAAGTCCATGTCTTTGTTCTTCCAGTGCCTAGTGACGGTTTAGGAACATGAAGCATTTGCTGATCAATCTTTGCCCTGGACAAATAGGCCTGCCCAGGGTTTGTATAATGCCCTGAAATCAGTCAAGGCCAAATGTTCTACATTCTCCCCTCCTGCTCACTTCTAGTGTTTGCTCCTCAGATTTCTTCACACGTTGGGATCGGGGGTCAGCTGCAGAGCTGAGAGGGTACTGGAGGGCAAAGCTCGGAATCACCACCCAGGCACTTTCCCAAATCTTGACTATATTGGTAAAGCCACCAGAACAGGGGAATACACCTGCCATGGAGCAGAAGCCCCAAGAACTGGAGTAGAGTGCTCAGCTTTTCTGCTTTTTTACTGTTGTAGTCCCAGAGGAACTGGGCATGAGCCACACACTGCAGCCACAGGTAGGACAGGAGAGTCTCCACCAGCTACATCCTTGGGTGACAGGATGAGTAAGGCTCTGGCCACATGACAGGAAGCAGTAAGTCAATTTGCTGGGTAAAGCCATGGAGAATTCAAGGTGAAACAGGCATGACAGCCAGACCCAGTCTGACCCAAAAGCACAGCACGGCATAAGGTACCGTGCAGAGTTCCACATACCTTGTGACAGGTAACTTCTACCAACAAATGAGGCTGTCCTTGGCTGAAGACTATCCCCTGCCAAGAGCTTATCAAACATGACATTGTTCTGAATACTCCATAAACCTCATCTTGCCAATCTTCTTTAGGGTCTTCTGCTGTATTATGGCATTTTGTTATCCTAACAGCACACTTGCAGAAAAAGGTGGCCAAACCAGAGGCAGGTCTGTGGTTTCCAGGATTTGGTCCCCAACCTAAGCCCATATTTTTCCTCTGCTCTCAGGAAGACCATCCCAGCATGGTTGGACAAACCATAAATCTGTCTGTCCTTCTGACCATCCAATTAAGGCCCATGAATGGAAAATAAGGCTGCCAGGGTCTAGCCTGACGTTTAAAAGCCTTTTCCATCATCTTCTTGGGATATAGGTTTGTGGCCCCACTTATAGATGACTCCTGGCTGAGATGGGTATTTTAGAAATGTTGAACAGTCCTTTAGAGGATGACAGAGCCTTGTGGAAGGGGAGTCTAGGAGCTGGCTTCCTCCCCAAGGCCTGACAAAGGCCCCTACTCTCCTTGCATGAAGTCTGCTGATTTATGCACAGGGTTAAGGGGAGGTCTCCCCAAACAGGATCATGACTTATTCTGGAAGATTCAAAACCATCTGGCCATAAGCCTTTTCTGTCTTCAAGATTGATAGCAATGCATTACTTTTCCTCAAGGTAATCATCACCACCCAGCTCAGCTACTTCTTCCTCAGCAGCATCTATTAGGGGTACCAGCTGAGGGCACACTTGCTGAGGGCATGAAAGGGGCACCAGGTGAAGGATGGGTGATTTACTCTACACAGTGATGTAGGAATGACCTTTAGAGTCTTAGATTGCCTACTATGACTGTGGAGATGACTCTCACAGCCAGTGAATGCAGAAGCGTAATGTGGGACCTCAAATCTAGTCTTGGAGTCATTCCAAGTGCTCAGTGAAGAACAAGGCCAACTCATGTGGCTATCATGTCAGATGTGGGTCAGAATGGCTAGGTGCCCAGGCACGCCCTCACGGTCTCTATTCCAAAATAAGGCTGATGTCTCATTTTATAGGCTGTCTCTAATGCCCTCTCTGTTTTTATTCATTTACCTATTCTACTGGCAGGAATTCAACTGTGACAGGAGGCAGGGTTTCCAAGTAACTAGAACCTTTGTAAGTCAAACAAATAGAAACTCCAAAATAAAGACAAATATACAGCTATGAATGCTGGGAACTAGAGTCTGGTAATCAGAAAAGGTCTTCCTGGGAAATGACCTACCTTCCTCGAGTTGGAGGAGGTCAGGGAGTCAGTTACACACAGATCCCTCGGGCCCTTCTAACAACTATGGATTACCAGCAAGGGAGGCTTGAGGTTGGTGGTGACTGCCAACATAGGCAGGTCTTGCTCTCTGTCTGTGGCAGGCAGGCAGGCAGGCAAGGGATTGGAAGGAGAGGCTGGCCCAGCTCAGGAGAGGACTAGGGCAGGTTATTCTAGGGCTCTAGTCCCATTTTAAACAGGCTTGAGTGGACAATGGCTCTGTAATGCAGAAATAGAATGAGAAGTAGTGAGGTCAAAGGCTAACAGGCTGAGGTCAGGAGGGTTGTGGGTAAGGGCTGGCTTTGGGACTGAAGGACTTCTCAGAGCCTCTGACTTGGCTTACCGATGGGCTGGGACAGGAAAAAATAAAAAGTTTTGCTGGAAGAAGAGCTCCAACTTTGCCACATTCCCGAGTTTCTCTCTAACTGGATGGCCAGTTGTCATGGTAGCCGGTTGTCAACATCTGACAATCTGCAGTGCTAAATATAACTTCCTGCCTACATACAACCAAAAGGCAAAACTATAATATAGAGTCACTAAATATGACAGTTTACCTTGATAGCTAGGACATGAGAAACTATTGCTCTGGCCACCACTGATTCTGGTCTTGGGTGAAAGCATCCCTTTCTCATCAGGAGGGAGACAAGGCTAGAGAGATGGGCCTGCTTGTCTCTATCCCTAGAGTCCTTGGCTGCCCTTGCATCCGTTCCCAGTTCACCAACAAATCCACTGGGACTTAACTTTGTCAAGGCTCACTTATTTCTTTGGTCTTGGTTTTTCCATACAGGGTTTCTCTGTGTATCTCTGGCTGTCCTGGAACTCACTTTGTAGATTAGGCTGACCTAAACTCACAGAGATCCACCTGCCTCTGCTTTCTGAGTGCTGGGATTATACCACTACCAGGCTCAAATATCACTTTTAATTCCTAATTATTTTCCCGTTTGGCTTGGTGCTATAGACTGATCCAGCTTGACGACTGAGCTACACCTCTAGGCTCCTCAGCCCTTAGCTTTTAAACATAACTCTATTCTGGTCTAGTATTGGGGCAGATACTTGTTTTCAACAAAAATAAACTTTCTTCAAGTGGGAAGAAAAGTGAAATACTGGACTTGGGTTTCCTGGAAAGGCGCAGCCTGTGGGGATGTGGCAGCCCCTGAAGAGCTCTAGCCTGACTCTACACAGCAGAGTAACCATTAGCAAGTGGATCTGGGTTTGTGTGTGTGTATGAGCGTGTAAGCCAGAGATCAACATTCCTCAGCTGCTTTTCTACCTTGCTTTTTGAGACAAGGCCTATCAATGAACCTATTACTTACCAGTTTGGTTAAAGTGGCTGACCAGCAAGACTCAAATATCATCCATTCATCCTGCCTCATCTCCCCAGAACTGGTGGGATTATGGCCATGCATCACTGTGCTTTTTTTTTTTTTTTTTTTTAAACAAGAGTACTAGGGATCCAGACTCAGATCTTCACAGGCACATGGCAAGTACTTTACCTACTGAGCCCCCTCCTCAGCCCTAGATCTGGATTTCTAAGAAAATTACTCTGACTCCCCACATGTGTCTATGTGCTTATGCATGCTCTCTTTCTTTCTCTTTCTCTCTCTCTCTCTCACACACACACACAGAGGCAGACAGAGACAGACAGACGTCAGTTTCTAAGTGTAGATATTTTTTTAAACAAGAGCCGTCAAAATTGAGGGGGGATGTGTACAGACCTTAGTAAACTTTCCATCTGGGTATACACACTTAAGGCCTGAATCAGAATAGTCAACAATGTCCTCATTTCTTAAGAAACAAAACCTAAAATGCCCTGCCACATTGGATTTCATTTTAAATCCTGACCACTTGACTTAGACACTAACATTCTATAGCAGACCTATGAATGACTGGAACTTTAGTCCTTCCCTGAAGAAAGACTCCTTTTAAAAGCTAACTTGGCTTTGGTTAAAATTCTTCCTGCCTCATTTCAGCCCTCAAAGCTCCTCTGACCTCTGGCTTAGGACTGTTGGCTTAGATCTGAGGGCATAAGAAGGAAAGTAGTGGCCAGCCCTATAGCAAGAAGATCTCAGGGTCTGGTCTGGAAGGGTTGGATGGCCAGGGAAGGTGAGATTTAAGTTTATTATAAAAGGCAAAAAGGCAAGGGAAGTTTTAGAGAAGTGAGACAAGTTACCTGAGAGAACCCTGGTCACAGGAAGCCATGTGAGCAGCAGGGACCAGGGACTGGGTAACAAAGAAGCAAGGTGGGGCTGAGTGGCTGAGACTGCGAGAGGGCAATGACATCCCAGGGAGAGTTCAGAGGAAAGGGTTAAGGGGGGAGCTATAGCTGAGCCTGCAAAGCAAAGGAGTCCAGACCAAGTCCAGGTCACATGTCCCCATAACATCCATTGTCGGGGGCTCTTCAGATACAGTGTGCCAGTCACAGAGAGCTTCTGCCATCCTCTCCAGCCCCGGAAGCTGTCAGTTTCCATATCCCTACAGGATGGAGTAATGATTTCCAAAGATGTTCTAATCCCTGGAACTTGAGAGTGGGGAGTCTTCAAATGAAACTTCACAAGTATGATTAACTTAAAAACTTTGAAATTGGGAGATTATTTTGGGAGATTATTGCTAAAATAGGTCCAGTATAATTAGAAGGGATCCTTAAGAATGGAAGGACAAGGCAGTAGGTGGGGATGGAGCATCAGAGGAAGGGAAACCTACCGCTGTTGGCTCTCTGAAAGGAACCATGCTGGGATTTGAGCCTAGTGAGACTGACACTGTTTTGGGGACCTCAGAGCTACAGGGTACCAAAATTTGTATAAATGGATAGGGCAGTCACCAGAATCCAACACATACCACCTGGTATTCTGGATTGAACCAGTGACACAAGCCCCATATCCTTGACACTTGACTTTGGATGGCTCACTGCCTGCATGCCCTCACCTGGGCTGCCTGCCTGGTAAACAATCATATGAATTCAGGTTCTCAATCAGTTCTTGTTCCCTTCCCTGGCAAAGGTTCAACATACCATTCCTCATCTTTCTTTGGATATCCAAATCCATCTTTGAATGGGTCTTTCCTCCACTGGATGCTACCAGCTGCCTAAAGGAGGGCTGGGCTGATGATTTTTCTGTTGTCTTCCATACCTTGCCCAGAGCCACAACATGGCTCACAACAGATGGGCGGCTCATCAGTGAGTTAGCAGAGGAGAGTGCTAGTTCAGAGGCCAGTGTCTAAGCGCTGTGCTGATTTGTGCAGAGTACTGCCTCCCTCCCCCAGCATAGCATGGCATCGGGTAGGCTACTGAACCATGAAGCACGCTCATCTGTAAAAGGTGAGGATGACAGGAACTACTTCGCTAGCTTGTAAGGTTCAACAAGTTAAGCTGTCTGAAATACAGTATCTGGGATAGCATTTTCTGGCTCTAGGAAAATGTCACTAGGTAGTATCTGTGATCAAATACTGTTTCACACAGTAAGAGGACAGGAAGGGAAGCAGTTAAAGCCAGAGGACTGGGAGACTTCAGGAAATACCAGTGACAGGGCCATATAAATCTTCCTCAAAACCTCCTGCTGTATACTTTTTGAGGCTCACATTTCTGCCTGTCTTCTATGAGAGTCTAGTACTGGGGAATCATGGGAGGAAGACATCAAGGGAAGGAGATAGAGAAAGCTGTAGGCTCTTCACTAGGATCCCTGCACTGGAGAATGTAAAGCACAGTCAGAAGAGAAGTGAGTTTTATGAGAAGCCACCTAAAGGCTAAAGGTTAACAGGGGTCATTTAAATGACATGCTTTATTTCCTGGCTTTGCACAGCTCTGGAAAACCCCGAATGCATTTAGAAAAATGCAAAGCATATTAAACGATGCAAAGGGCTGGCTCTGGGTAATGAAAATGAAGAATGCAAGAGATAATTTGGATGTACCAAGATGAAGATCCAGAAAACTATGGGGGGGAGGGAAGATCTGGCAGGGAGGGAAGAGAGGTATGTCTAACCTGGTCTACAAAATGATGGTCTCCAAGAAGAGACAGGGAGGTGGACTGGAAGAGGGGGTGGGAACTTTAAGCTGTTAATTCAAAGCAGATGATTTGGAGAGGCTGAGAGAAGTGGGGGAAGCCAGCGCAGTCTCCCTGGTCTGTTTGTCTGGCTCCAGCCTGCACAGTCGTTAGCTCTTGGAGCTTTTTCACTAGTGTGTCTGAAGTGGAACAGGCTGCTTCCAGGACCGGCAGTGAGTTAGGGACAGGCTAGAGATCCCATGCTACAGACAGTTGTAAATTATGGAAGGAAATCTCATGAAAAGCCAGGTCAAGTGATTTTAACTAAGGCCAAGCACAGCTCTCCTGGGAATCTTGTATGGTGGCTGCAGGGCTCTCTGGATTCAGCACTGTCTGAGTGCTCATATATGGGATCAAGGGCCAGCAGAAAGCTTAGGAAGAATGAACAACCCATCTCCAAAACCTCTCTCATGTAAGGCACTTGAGGCTTTTAGTGAGGTTAGCGGGCTTATTTTTGATCATGTCTGGCAAGCTGTGTGTGGTTCCTTCACACAATCCCAACTGCACATAAGCAGTCACGATGGGGAGGAAGAGGAGAATGGCTAAATGTTACAGGGCTGGAGGAGCTGAACAGTGGAAGAATGCCATCTCCTACCTCTCCTGAGTATGCCTAGGCTTCTTCCAGAAAGAGAAACCTATGCTGCACCCAACATGCAAGCCCTCTCTCCTTTGCATAGTGCTTATAGACAGGGACTACCTGTAGTCCTGCATTTAGGATGGATGGTGTCAAGCTCATTGAGATCCATTACACGATGAGGAGTTAGACAGCATATCTTCTCCACCCTGAAAGCCAATTTCAGGACCTAGACAAACATAGCTACTACTTCACACCTGCTGACATGGCTGATTGGCAAGTGGGTAAGGAGAGCTTCCAGAGGGAAGTGCAATTCATAGAAAGCAGCAAAGACCAAGTGTTGAGCTCTAAGACCTAATACCGTGGTTTCCAATATAGGTCATGTAATAGAATCCTCTAGAAGGCATACAGATGTCAAGGCTTTGCCCTAGAGCAAGTGAAAGAAGCTTGGCTCTGAGTTTGCAGTTACAGGTGACTGTAAGATCTGTACTGGCTGAGGCTCCCCTGCAGCTCTGTCAAACTCAGAACTGCTGGCCTTCCTCCACCTGCCCTGCCCTGGCTCCATGCTCCACAGCAGCTCTGTAGACCAGGATAATGGGAGAAAACAACAGTTACTTCTATTTCCAGGCAGGTCAATGACAATTTAAGCTTTCAATTCTCAGACATGCTGTCATGATCATCCTTGTCTCCCTGTCCCAAGTTCTGAGGGTATACATAGGAACTTCAGAGAAAGCAGCTTGCATGTTGGGTGTGACATGGGTTTCTCTTCCTGAAAGAAGCCCTGAGCAATGATTGGGGACACAGGAGAGGTAGGGTGATGGGGATTGAACTCATGGCTTTGTATATTCCTGGCACTCTACTAGCTGAGCTACATCTTCAGCTCTGTAGATATTTCTTTAAAACTTTGGACATTCATTTAAAAATTTGGTCCACACAGTCTCTTGTGTCTGCCACACATCACATCAGTCAGCAGAACTTCAAGAGCCTCACCCGGGAGCTCCTAAGTCTTCCGTGAGAACATCCATTCTTCACTCTTTAATAGATTCTAATAGCCATCCCATGATGTTCTAGTATCTTCTTATTTGGTATAAACTTAGGATCCTGGCAGGCAGCAATTCTAAGTACTTTGCCTAATCTAAACAGAACCCAACTTCCTAAAGGAATATAAGAGGAAAGGGTGATAAGATCCTTGCAATCTGCTTTTCCCACTGGGGCTGGAGTGGGCTAGAATGAAGACAGGCTAAAAGGAGACTGGGACCAATCAGCAGGCTGGATGCTGGGAAGGTGGCAAGTGGCTTTCTGGGTAGAGAGAGGAGAGGCACATGGAGGCAGCCCTCTCCTGACTTAGACCTTCCTAAAGGTCCAGGTATATGTTCTATTTCAGTATCTCTAGAGATCTGTTCTAGGTGTTTCACCAATCCTTCTTCCTGAGGCAAGGGCAGTCATTAGATCTTGTATGACCCCTCTCTTCTTGGGGTAGATGGGGACATAGGCATGTGTGGGCACAGCCCCAGGCATCACTGAGCAGGCCAGTGCACTAACCCTCAACCAGGCTTTTCTATAGATTATTTCCTATGGAAACTCCCACTATTGTCCCTTCCTCCTGTCAGCCAGATGTTGTCAAGGAGGCTGGCTTCTGTGAGCAATGACACCAGGCAGAATGTGTGTGGCTCAAGGGCCTCTGAAGAGTCAGCACTGCAGAACTGTGGCTGTCTAGACAGCATTAGAAAGGACAGTCGGGGTGCTGTAGCCATCAAAGTTTCTGACCTTTGCTGAGGAGAAGTAAAGGAGCTGCCTCTCAAAGCCGGTGTTCTGAGTTACAATAAGAGTGGAGGAACCACAGGTAGTAAGAAGGGTCAGGCTTTTTACCCACTTGCTGCCTAACTGGTCAATTTCCTGAGTACCTTGGTGCAGAGGTAAGAGATGGAGAGAGGAGCAAGGCTACTCAGGGATTTCAGCTTGGACAAGAAAGAGCCAGCAGTGGGCTTTATGGAGAGACAAACTTGAGAAAAACTGAAGCCAGCTTTCTTGTCTGCAAGGTCTCAGGGCATCTTGGCTGGTTGGACTGGGCTCTATGAGGCCTTGTCAGGACTGCTCAGCTCTGTCAGTAATCTCTTACCTTCCCAACAACCTACTGAACACAGTTTCAAGGATTCTGAGGTGGAAAGGTCATGGAATATGCCTTAGAAAGCCAACACAGGCAGTTTTCAACACTAGCCCTGCCAGTGGAAGTGTTCAGAACCCACCCAGTTCCCGAGGGTTTCAGTGGGCCTCAGATAACATGGTTATCTTTGGGCAACTAACTTTACACCACTTCTTTTCTGTTTGAGAAGTCAGCTGTGGCTCATGTTCAAATGCATGAGGCAGGCAGGGCTTTGGAAAATAGCTTCAAGCTGTGGAGTGTCTTCTGCATAAACAATGTTTTTATAGAGAAAGAAGGGCAGAGTCCCAAAGTCAGCCTCCCTCGTGCAGGGCCTCAGCCCCATGCACAGGCTGCTGTCTGGAAAGCTGCCTCCAGGCTTTTGTCTTGGTCAGAATTGTCCTAGACCTACTTCAATCCATAGCTAACCAAAGAGGGCACAGTTGTTAGGCGACCTTGTGATCTCAGCAGAACATGTCTCTCTAATGTAGCTCAATTATGATTGCAAGTTTATAAAACAGGGAAAGATTACAGGAATATACATTAAACAACATCAATGAGTGCTACTGAGAAAAAAAATAGGTCCAGCAGACAGGTACCAATCAAATAATCAATACGCAGGAAACAGCTACATCACCCTGCTTTAAAAGAACCAAATAATGCTGCAATTGGATTTACTTAGAAATTTTCCACTTGAACAAAACTGACAGCTGTATTATAATCACATTTCCAGTCAGTTTATAAGATACAAATTTCATTTCTCCATATTTCGACTTCATTTCTGAAAAGTGGCCAGCAACATTATTCATCAAGTGTTCGGAGGAGAAGTCTAATTCATAGAGAGGGGAAATGGCGCTAATCCCGAGTCTCCATTTCCTCAGAGGATGGGTTTAATTCAAATCTGTCTTTTTCCCCCTGATCCATCCAGTTCAAAGACTCTATCTCAAAGCAGAGTAAGAATGGAGAAAAAAAAAGGGCAGGAGGAGGGAAGAAAGGAGGGAGGATCCTTCACTAAAGAGACCCTGTATGGACTGTGCTCTCTTTAAGGAGCAATAATAGGCTAGAGAGGGTCGGCACAAGAGCCACCAAAGCACGGTCCCCTTGGGTTTTGTGTTAATAGTGTCAGCATACTTCAGTCTGTACCGAATAAACCACTTCTCTGGGGCCGCAGCCTGGATGCCTGAGCTGAAGCCCTTACTATGATCTGTTGCTTCTGCTCAAATCAGCAGGTACCCTCATTCCTGGAACATGCCTTCTAACTAACAAGCCTATATGACTTCATCCATTTTCCAGTGTGTGCCTTAGACAGGGACTCTCATAACACACTATGCTTTCTCAGACTCCTATAGAGGATCTTCTGGAGAGTGAGGAAGTCATTTTAGTTCTCAGTATGTAGCCAGAACATGAATGCTGACTATGTTTATTTCCAAAGTCTGCACTCATTATGCATCATGCAGAAGATTTCCAAGGGAATCTCTCTTGTAGTCTACAGAATGCAGAAGTAGGCACTGTTAGACCCAATTTACTAAGGAGGAAAAGAACCATACGGATGAACTAATTTGCCCAACATCACCCAGCTGGAATGTACACCTAGGCTTTCCCAAATCTCAGGGCCCTGGCTTCTGAACAGGACATACATATACTGTTTATTACTGATAAATTTTCAAAGGACTGATCTCTGTCTTAACACTCCCTTAAACCAAAGTTTAAAAATTTCTAACTTCCATACAAGTTGAAAGATGGCTACAATAAACACATGTGTCCTTCATTCACTCAGCAGATTTAACGTTGGTCTATATTTATTTCTTCTCAACAAGCACATACTGTTGTTTTCTGAGTCATTCCAAAGCAGCAAGCACTCTTAAACATGAGAGGTTTCCTCACTAACAACAAGCACATATTCCCACAGAACCACAAGGCCATCATCATACCTAGGAAACATAACATTGATTCCAGTCATCTAACTCAATCACATCTTCACATGCAGGTTCCAGAACCCAGGAAGAAATCCTTTATTTGAAGCTACATTTTAAAGATCTGAGAACATTGCTTTTAGATTCTGTGTAGGTGTGTGTTTCTGATGTAGGTATGTGTATGAGAGGCCAGAGGTACATGATTATGGGAGTTAGAGTAACAGACAGTTGTGAGCCACCTGGCATTAGTACTGGGGATAGAAATGGAACTCAGGTTGTCTACAGGAGCAGTGTGAGCTCTTAACCCATGAGCCATGGCTCCAGCCTACTTCAACTTTTCTTAATCCAAAATATATCCACGGCAATGGCTGCCAGGTGACCTTTGCTGCAAGAATCTAAGAGTAATACCTGTGTATCCAACCTCGCCTTTTTTTGGAGGGAGGATGTCTTCTGTGATATTATGACTATTTACTTTTTGGGTCAGAATTTCCCTATGTAGTCAAGGCTGACCTTGAACTAATAATCCTCCTGCCTTAGCATCTGGAGTCTTAACATTACAAGCATATGACACCATACTCGGCTTTCACTATCATTCATTCATTATTTTGTGGTGCTGGGGATTGAACCTAGGTCTTCACATGCTAAACAACCATTCTCATTTTTAATCTTATTTACATATTTCGTATATGTATATTTTTTTGCAGTGCTGAGTACGGAACTGAGAGCCTTGTACATGCTACATAAATGATCTTTCACTGAACTCACTTGAGCCCAACGTTACAATGCTGAAAGTTCAGGCTGCTCCCTCCCAGGATATTACACTGTCTGCCTTTCTTTTTTACTATGCTTACTGTTTGTGTGATTTTCTCTCTCTCTTTTAGTTTTTTTTTTACCAGTATGAAGCACATAGTCATGGCGAGGTCATCAGCTAAATAAGCCGACAAAGAATTCTCAAGAACTGACAAAACAGAATTGCAAAATGGTCATTGGCTTTGCAAGACAAATCAATGAGTTTACATTTTTACAGCCTTACAATCAAACCACATAACCTGCTTGGGGAGCTCTGTGATACTTTTTCTGGAAGTGAATCTCCAGACAATCACACAAACATATCCAGGCATGCTCACTGGGCCTAAGAGCTTTTTGCAAGGGAACTAGAGAAAACAGCAGATGGGGGAACTTTTGAAATGGGGGGGTCCCCTCTACAAGGATATTTTATGATATTCACAGTGGGCTAGGGGTATAGCTCTGAGGCATACTACTTGCCTCTATTGCATAAGGTCCTGGGTTTAATCTCCAGTATTGCAAAAACAAACTATACAACCCTCTCAGTCATATTTATATCCATCAGTAAATGAAAGAATAAAAGGAGGGACGTAGGCTGGATCTCAAACATAGATCAAGACTTTGAGGACACTGAGTTGCAGCATGCTTGCTCTGGGAAACAAGTGAGTCTTTGGGGTAGGGAGCTGCAGTTGGAATGTACCAGCTGTGTCAACATAAGAGACAGAGGGAGCTGATGCCAGAAGATGTTCGGCTATGAGGATCACCATGGGCTCTGCTTGGTATTCAGAGTGGGATAGGAGGCCACAATCTGACTTCCGCTTTGAAAGGCCAACATTACACCCTGAGAAGAAACTGCAGGCCCCAAGTGAGAATCAAATGACACGCTCAGGGGTAGACTGAAGTAATCCAGGTGAAAGACAATAGCTGCACAAAACCAAGTGCTGGAGTAGAGCAAGGAGACAGGTGGCCCACTGACACTGGGCAGGAAGAGCTGAGAGGCACTGACAATTGGAACTGGAGTGGAAGAGGAGGAGGTCAAGATGAGCCCAAAGCACCGGCCAGCAAGATGGTACTGTGCACAACTGAGACAAGAGGCTACAAGCTGGTTCTGTGGATCCAGGTGAGAAGCATCCTGAGATGATGCTGAGAACATAGGCTTGGAGTTCAGGAGAAGCTCATGGCTGGGGACAGTGTTCCCAGCTGAGAACAAAGGTGCTTCCCAAATAGAAAGAGTGGCCAATAGCTGTCTGGCAGGCAGATGCAGACTCCACATGGCCAGATCCTCTCAGACTCAGAAGGGATAGGAAGTTAGGTTTCTACAATGAAATATTCTGACTTTAAAATGTTGGTGGCTAACACAAAATTTTCTTGTTAACAGTAGCAGCTGTTAAACTACAATAGTGGGTCTGTCTGCCTGAAGGTCAGCTATCAGCAATCCCCGCCTCTCCCTTTTGATGATCTTGAGATAGAGCTAAGCATTACTGATCTCATTTTATCCAGAGGGAACTGAGGGTCAGAAAGGACAATCAATCTGTTTAAGGCCACACAGCTGGGAAGGAGCAGAGATCTCAAGTGCATTGTTCTGGAACCCGAGACTTCTTCTGAATGGTCAGTCACCTCTCTTAAGCAAGCTGATCTTGGGCTAGAACCAGCCAAGATGGGAGGGGAAAGGCCATAGCAGCCTGCTGGGCCAAGACATGAGGGCAAATAAAATGGTCCTCTTTGTGGATCCTAGAGAACAAGGTGGATCCAATGGGACTAGCATCTGTGCAATAATGCACCTCTGCACCCAGGCCACAGAAAAGATGGGCAGAGTGTAAGGACACTTCACTTGGGCACACAGGCATGTGAGCTACATGTGGAAGCACCTTGTGGACCTGGCCTCTTCGAAAAGCTCTGTGGGCTTGGCCTTCCTGTAGTAACTTTTGGCCCATAAAACCAACACTTCATGCTAAGGCCAGACAGGCTTTCTGTGACACAATCAAGTCAGCCAGATTTATAACACTTCGCTATATTCCCAAGGAAAAACTCTATTCTTACTCTGCCCACAGGACCTGCAAGGATTCCTTTCCAGTCTCTCACCACCACTGTTACTCTCCATAGTCCTGCTGGGCCAGTTCTTGCCCCCACATCCACATGCAGCCCTCCAGCCAGGTCAGCTGCTACCTGCCCTCCAAGCACCTGGCATAGCTGCCATCTAACTTTTGTTCTGTGATGCTGTCTGGAGGGCAGCTATCTCCTCCTGAGATGGGAGCTTAGACAGCCTGCTTTGTGCCTGTATGCTTATTCCTCCCACTTAGTAAGGAACAGCACGAGGGGGTTTCTTAGATGTTCCCTTTGCTGCGACCACACAATACGTATTTTCCTGATATTTACAGTGTCCTTTTATGACAAAGTCCATATTACTGTGGCTGTAGGTCACACATGGCTGACTTCTGGCTCTATCGGGGCTGTTGATGACATTAGTTGGGCGGACTGAAAGCAGAATGCAGGTCCATGTCTAGCCTCAAATAGCAGCCAGTACCCTGGAGTCTTGGGATTTACAAAGTGGTAGCTATTCAGTCAACCAAGAAGAAAACTGAGTCCTTATCTGCTAGAGAGTGTTGGAAAAGCCATGACAATCAATATGTGCTGGGTGCAGGCACACTGTAAAAGGAAAAGGCATGGGCAGATGATGCAAACTCAGGAATGGTGAGGCTGAGGCCTGGAGGTTGGTGATTACAATGCTGTCCCCTCAAAGTCTCTTTCCTTCCCTGTCCTTCTCTCTCTTCTTTACTCAGTAGACACATCCTACCCTGGAAACAGCTCACAACCTCTGCCCCATGCCAGCCTCTTACTCAGGAGAACAAAAGATGGCTTCAATTAGAGCAGAGCCAGTGTATTTCTTCCCAGGGTGTGACCACCCCTTTGGTGTCCTGGGTGGAAGCCACCTTTAGTATGTACCTGCTATGCAGGACCAGAGATCTGATACTGGTCTGCAGACTTGCAGCTGCTACAGTTCTCCAAGGTTGTGTTTCTAATTAGAGCAACAAGGTCAATAAATACTTGTTATGTCTCACAGCTTCTTGTTGTGTAGAGCTGGCCTTTCTTTAAGCCTACCAGACCTTATCATAGGAGATAAAAGTGTACCAATCCCAAACCACTCTCCTAGAATCAGTTTCTGAGCCCGTCATGAAGAAAGAAACATGCTAGACTTCCAATCACTTGGCTATCACCCAACCACTCCAAGGTCAGCTTTATAGCAATCTTTTGTGTACTTTGAAGTATGATGACCTTCAATATTACAATCACCAAAATAATTTTAAATAAACAACAACAACAAAAGCCAGCCAACAATATGGTAGCACTAGATTTTAAAATCTCTTCTGCTCTGAGTTTTCTGAATGTGATTTTTTTTAGCAAAAGATATAATTTGCAGTCAGGATGGGTAAAGCCAGCCAGCCATTAGTTTCTTAATGGCCAACTATCCACAAAGGCTCAGTTAAGTGATCTCAACTAGCAACTAATCAATTAAAATTGATAAGTGAAATACTTTTAACCTTTATTTCAGCCAGGCCCTTCCTAGGAGAAGAAGCGAAGAAATGTGAATTCCCAGAATAAAATTTAATTCTATTTCACGGACACAGCACTGAAGAGAGCAGTCTCTCTCTCTGCATGGATCAAATCAGAGAAAGACTGGTCTTTGGTCAATTCTAGCCTTACAGAAATCACTGTGGTTATTTTCTAGGGTGGAGGGTCAAAGGAGACAGGCAAAGAGGCTCATAATTTCCTTATTTTTCTAACACATAGATCAACAAAGCAGGAACCCATACTCACTAACCCATCCCATCTCCTGCACGTACACACATAATTAAAAACAGTAAACATTGTTGTTGTTTTCCTTCAAGATAACAGCCCTGGCTGTCCTGGAACCTGATTTGTTCCAGAATGGCCTTGAACTCACAGAGATCATCCTGCTTCTGTCTCCCAAGTGCTAGGAAAAATAGACCCTTTTAAAAAAAGACTCCTAATGCATCAGAATGCTTTAACCCAGAGAACTGTGTCCTTTAGTGTGCATGTGCCCCATGGTAAATGAAGGAAAAAGAAAGTCATATAAGTATGAGAAAGGCTCCAGGAATATCACCATCCCTTTTGAATCTCAATAATAAAATGGCCATGGAAAAACATGCTTCTGATCCCAGCATTTTGGAGATGAGGCAAGAAGAACTCAAATTCAAGGCCAGCCTGGCCTATTTTGAGATACTCTGTCTCAGAAATAAAATAATTTTATTTTGCCTTATGTTGCAGAGAGAAATTTGAAACAATGGCTGATGGTGCCCTGGTTATTTGTTGCCCCCTCCTCCACCTTGTTTTACTTTTTTTTTTTTTTTTTTTTTAAATCAACTTGTCACAGGCTGAAATCTTTTGAGAAGAGGGAATCTCCATGGGCATGTCTGTCAAGTAGTTGGTGACTAATGACTGAGAGCCCACTGAGGTGGTCCTGTGCTGTATAAGAAAGTCCTGAGGAACAAATGAGCCAATGAGCAGTGTTCCTCCATGGCTTCTGCATCAGTTTCTGCCTCCAGTTCCTGCTTTGGGTTCCTGCCCTGACTTCCTTGGATAATAGACTATGATGTGGAAGCTAAATAAACCCAAGTTGGTATTGGTCTGATTTTTTAACACAGCAATAGAAACCCTCACTAAGGCAATGATCAATACAGTTCAAGGTTACAGGCTGAGCACATGTCTTTCTGAGTTGCAAAGCCCTCAATCTTACTTAAACACTGGTGACTTGTTTTGGAGTTTGTTGTATCTTCATTTTGATCTTTTGTTTTTTTATGGGCTTCCTTTTGGTATCAAGAGACCTCTTTTTTCACTGGACTCAGATAGAAATCCTTTAATTCACAATACCAGAAAGGCCAGTGCTGCTCTCACAGAATGAGGGCCCACTCTCACTGGACCTCCTATTGTCCAGCACTGACCATTCAGCATGGTCCTGGTGAATGGCAGTACAGACTACATGCTATGCATACTCCCAACCCCTGCAACAAGTGACTCAGTAGAGCAGTGTCCTATATCCCCTGGTGAACTGGTGTAAGACAAGATGGCCAACTTACTCAGATCCAAGACATCATCTGTTTTGATCAGGTCCTCTTCCCGAGTCAGTGGCAACTGGGTCTCAGGTTCCCCTCGCAACTGCAGTGACAGGGACCGTAGCATGAAGAATACCCGGATGGCCTAAAGACAGCAGAGGAGAATGGAGTTTCAGGGGTATTTTGAAGAGGTGCCCTTCATGAAGGCATTTCATGATGCCTCTTGGTTAATGGAAAGAGAGGACAAAACACCAGCCAGCCTTGAAGCACAATGGCCTGGAGCTGTTATAGTAAGAGGGTATGTCAGGCTGGCGGAGCAGCCTGCTTCAGTCTACAACAGGTACAGGCCTGGGTCACTTCACTAGGTACCTGCCATTTACCAGGACCTGTCTCCAAGGGTTATGTGACCTTTAACACACATCTCTTGCCTGCTAACTTGCCCATTCCACAGCCATCAAATAGCTAAGACTCAGAGAGTTGAGGAGGGCTGCCTGAGGCAGCACTTTTAGGAAGGGCTACAACCTCCCTGCTACTCTAACTGAGCAAGTAGGCTGGGAGATAGAAATCACCAGCGTGTGTGCCAGTCTGAATGTGGGCACAGGACAAGAGAGTGACATGCATGTAAACTTTAGGTCTGGCTAGACTCACTGAAGCCCAAGTTTCATCTTAAGTCTTCCACCTCTTGGGCCTGGGCCTTAGGAGGAGGAGTGTGATAGAGACAGGTGAGGCCTGATACCTGGCCAAATGGACAGCAATATCCTCGGGGCCCCTCAGGCTTTCCTGGCTCATTTCAGGGGCAGAGATAGCTTGTTAGTACAAGTGTCCCTGGCCCATGGAAAGGGGGTCTGTCAGCATCCAGTATGGCCACCAGGCATGTCCTGAGAGCAGAGAAAAGGTCACATCACCAGCTGCCAGTGACATCTGTGCAAAAAGCAGCCCTCAGCCCCAGAATCAAGCTAGCCATCAACCAGAGAGCCCAGAAGCAGAGGGCAAGCCACAGGTCAGGGCACCCCCTACCATGGTGGGCCCCATTGGGACACAGCTCCAGAGGCACACAGACAAGGTCAGCATTGCCCTCTATCCCACTGTGGTGAATAAGACACAGAAATCCCGAACTCATGGGCTATACTACAGCCCTGAGGCAAGGCTGGAGGGCACAGTCACCCCAGGCCTGAAGAAAGGGGTTGCCATCCCAGGCCCTTGATAGATAGCACTACCTCTATAAAGGAGTGTCGGGGCAAACCACTGTGGCTTCACACAGAATCTCTGTTTGTTGTAAAGATGGGGACAGTCCTTTAGGGGGAATTTTCAAGAAAAGAGAAGACAAATTTTTGCCGTCAAGAAGTTGGAGGGGTACTGTATCCTGATGGCCTAGGCAGTATCTTTGGAGGAGGCTCCTTGTGCAGAAACCTCATGAGTACTCCCCAGCCCTGACCTCATCTGAATCTGAAGGAATGGAGTCTTCTGAGTGAAGCGGGAGCTCAGGACAAAGGCAGCTTTCCCACTTTGGGGACCTTGGGGGTAGTATGAGGATCCAACCTGAACATCCTTAGCAGATTTTAAGGTCTAGTCTTTATAGAGATATCTGCACCAACAGGAAGAGAGATATGATTCTATTAAAAATCAAAAGCTCCTATCTAGTAAGCACCTACTATGTGCTGGGACTTAGGGGTTCTGTATTGTAAATTTAAGACTACAGGAGCAAGAATGGACACTGGGCAGACAGAGTAAGCCTGGTCAACACAGCTGCTAAGAGGCTGAGCTGAGTCTCTGTAATGTCAGGCACACAGGACACAGTCCAGCACACCAGGATATCAAACCCTATGGCAGCCCAGAGTAGGCAGCAATAAGATGATAAGTGGGTAGGGGAATGTCACTGGGATATCTGACAGTGTGAGCTCTCAAGGAAGTAGTTACAATTTAGGGACGAGGAAAAAGAAAGAAAAGGGCCTACTCCAGATATGTCCTAGTCACAGGGTAAGACTTATGACTGTTCCAAGGACATTGCTTTTAGGGTTCTGATGGCAAGACTCCCAGCAGGGCCATGGCTGAGATGGGAAAATAGAAACATATGCTGCGTTCTACAGCCTATCCCTTGGAAGACTGAAGCTTTCCAAGGAATCTATGAGTTGGGAATTTGGCTTTTAATGTAGGCCTTTTGGTAAAACATCTGCTTTTGCTCTACAAATATGGAATGAAAGATATTCTCAGGAATACAAATAAAAAATAAAGTCATTTAAAATATAAAATAGAATATAAGCCATAACAAATATCATTTCAAATAGCAACTTTCAAGGGGAAACCACATATAGAAAAAGCCCACATCCAAAGAACAGAAAGAGGGGAGACCCACATGCAGGGTGTCCTTATTGCAAAAGTGGGCTCCAAAGTGGCTAGAAGGACTAGCAGGAATGCTGGCTTGTACCATGGCTACTTCATGCCACTACCCTGGAGACATTAACAGTTCTCTCTCACCACTCACAATAATTGAGCACTGTGTGGGGGCCATCCATAGGCATTATCTAATTTCTCCCCCCCCCACTTTGACAAAGTCTCTCTGTGTAGTCTTGGCAGTACTGGAGCTCACTCTGTAAACCAAAGCGTGCCTTGAATTCACAGAGATTCATCTGCCTCTGTCTCCTGAATATTGGGATTAAAGGTGTACACCACCATGCCAAGCCCATCGTTTGAGACTCTTGAGGATCCTGTGTGGCTCCCATCTGACAGAGAAACTGGTACCCAGGGCTATTAAGCTGGCTGTTGGTTGGTAGTTCCAAGGCCTGTGTTCTTCTGACCACATTCCTTGGATCTTCAAAAGATTCAGGGTTTGGGACCCACATTTTTATCAAATAATCTTTTCTTTGCTAAATCAAAATACAAAATTTTAAAGTCATAACCAAAAGGAATAAGAAAGAGTTACTGTTTCAGATCCTGGAAGGCTCTGGATCAAATTTCAAAGGGAAGGCAGCTGACTGAGCTCTAATGTGAAGAAGAAATTTCCATTTCTTTGCTTCCATGAGTCATTTTAGTATCTGGAGAACCAGGCCACACAGAGACTTTGGAAGGGAAGGTCTGAAGTCAGAAGGATCTGAGGTCCAAGTGGGGTTGAGTGAGCATAGGAATTCCCTGAGACTAGAGCTCTGGGGAGGGTTGATGGGGAATCCCTAGGGAGGATGCACTGTGGCCCAAGTAGTAGTCTGAGCCTTGGGTTGGCCCTGGGACAAGCGCTCAGTTCACCTCTGCTGCTTACTTGCCACATTTGCACTCTGCTGGGGTTAGGTGACAGTCATTCAGGTTAGAAGCCCACCAGGACTGTGGAAACAGCTGTGAAAGTCGGTCATCATGAAAACAGTATTGAAGCAGTTTGATGTGGGCCTAGCCCGGAGGGAAAGCTGGGGGGGGGGGGGAGGTTAGAGATGTAAAAAAAAAAAAAAAAAAAAAAAATCCATACCCTTTGAACCAGAAACTCTGCTTCTGGGAACTTCTCCTAAAGAAATAATTCAAAAGAAGAAAACACTGTGTTTATGAAGTAGCTCTTGCAGTTTAGCTGAATAAGAGTGGAATACAGAGGAAGCACCCCAACTCTGACTAATGGGGAAACACCTATGGGAACTGTGACTGAAGCCTCCTGGGAAATCTTATGCAGTCCTAAGAAGTCACTTATAAAACTGTCAGACAACTGTGATGGCACCTGCCCTGCCCTTGGGCAGGAGAGGAAGGAGAATCAGGAGTTCAAGGTTATCCTTGGCTGTAAAGTGAGCCCAAGGCCAGCTTGAGCTACATGAGACCCTGTCTACAAAATAAAGAAACCTCTCCAAGCGTTGAAATGATAGGAACAGTTTTTCTTCCTTTCGAAATGTTAATATATTACTGAGTTTTCTTTAATATATAACATATAGTGCCAAAGAATAAAGCAAACCACTGCATTTCCTTGAGGTCAATAGTGACAAACATAAAAATTGCCCTTTACAGGGAACATGGAAACAGAATGTGGGACACATCTATAATCCCAGATATCTGGAAGGCAGCAGTGGGAGGGTCATAAATTTGAAGCCAGCCTGGGTTACTTAATGAGACACTGTCTCAAAACAAAATTTAGAAAAGGCAGAAAACTTGCTGAGCATGTCCACAGTCCTGGTTCTATCCCTAGTACCAAATACAAAACCTCAGCACAAGGACCACATTTTAATATTTAACTTAATTTTAATATTTGCCAGATATTTGACTCTTTTGTTCTGCACTAAGTTTAGCAGAGTCTGTGAGTAAAAGCCTCCTGCTCACCTAAAACACTGGCATACTCCTCCACCTCCCAGAAACTGCACAGCCACACTGTCAGCTAGTTCAGCTAAGTGCTGAGGGGAGCAGAGGAGGAACTGTTAGGCTCAGGGAAGTTAAGTAATGCTCCCAGGGTCATACAGAATAGGGCTTATGGGCCT